>PVIA01003084.1:0-182167 GCA_004024845.1 Tonatia bakeri
TTGGGCATGATTCAATATTCTGGGGAGAACTAGTTGTCCCTTCAGAATTTCCCTCAAAATCAATCACTGACTGGCTTTGAGCCTCTCTTTCTTCATGGCCTATTCTTTCTTCATGGAATCAGGGTGCAAAGCAAAACCATGAATAATATCAACAAGGAATTATTAAGAACAATCCCAGAAAAATTACCGCCCCCCTTTTGTATGCCACGTTCTCTTCCAGGAAGATGGATTCCCTGAATTCCTTCTTTCCACGTCCTGGACCTTGTCAGACAACATGGTTGGAAGAGGACGTGGCACATAAGACTGTCAGCTGATTTCTCAAGGGAAAGTTTGCAGTCCAGAAGGATTAGCAAGAAACATGCAAAGTGATGAAAAGCAAGGATGTACAACCAAGATTAATCTACCTAGCAAACCTATCATTTAGAATAGAAGGTCATGTAAAGAATTTTCCAGACAGAATAAGCTTAAAAAGTTCATCACTACCAAAGCAGTACTACCTGAAGTGTTAAAGGGTCTTATTTAAGAAGAAGAAAAGAAAAATTTAAAAAATAAGCAATAAAATGGCAATAGGTTCACTGCTATGTTATCTAACAACAATTGAATCTAAAAAAAAAATAATAAGTAGAACAGAAACAAACACATTGATACAGACATTTTGATGGTTGCCAGATGGAAAGTGGTTTGAGAGGTTGACTGAAAAAAATTTGTAGTAACAATAATCATGGGGATGTAAAGTATAACACTGAGAATATAGTCAATAATATATAATAACTATTCATGGTGTCAGATGAGTATGAAATTTATCAGGATGATCACTTAGTAAGTTATATAATATCTAAGTACTGGGGTGTACACCTGAAACTAATATAATCAACTCCAACTGTTAAATAAAAATTACTAAAAAACAAACAGACCTAATACAAAAAATTGATTCTTTTTCAAAAAAATGAAAATAAAAGAACCCAGAGAAGCAGGGCTACAAACTTCTCTCAGGTTGTTTAAAAACAAATTCCAAACAAAGAAAGGTCATTTTCCAAAGAAAACTAATTCCTGTGGTTGTAAAGTTCCTGACCACAGGCCAAGTGAGGGGCATTCAGAAGGAACTCACCAGAGTAGAGGCAAAGGCAGAATCAGTCAAATTGATTGTCTTAAGAGACCATTATTACATTATTCACCCCACCCTAAACACACCCTAAGCAACCACTAACCTACTTTATGTCTTTATAGATTTCCCTTCCGAACATTCCCTATACATGGAATCAGATAATACATGGTCTTTTGTGACTATTAATGTTTTTTGGGAACCGTGATAAAATGTGAACTTGAATTGTAATGTACTTGACAATGAATGTACTAAAAAACAATTGAATTGGTGAATTTTATGGTATGTAAATTATATGTCAATAAAAATATTTTAGAAACTAAAAAAAAAAAGAGAGAGACCATTATTACATGTTCATGGCAAGGGGAAAAGTTTGTCTGGATTTGATCTATTACCACCTTTTATTAACAGAGTCTGAAATGAAACAATGAGATTGTTTTAGTCATTAAGTTGCTGTAAGGAAAACCTATTCAATTTTTTTTCTTGAAACTTTTTCTTAAGTACCTTGAAACAAAGGTACTTAAATGCAAGGCTCTGGGGTTTGTTGTAAATAAAGACTATAAACTTCACAGGTAGTCACACTTATATTTTTACATAGATCACAGCTTAGTATGACTAAATATACAACAAATATTTTGGTAATATTTTTCTACAATGACAATTAAATTCTGTAAATAAACATCTATTTTATACTGACTGAAAAAGGTAATGTTCTCACATCATGGATCCTTTCTGAAAATGCCACAGAATGTCAATTTATGTGCTAATTAGAAAAAAGCAAACATTTTGTTTTAGGAGAGCTTTCATTGAGTTGGGTAACCAATTTTTTTAGGATATAAAAGCAAATAATGTAGCAAATATCTTATACTTCAGACTGACCATGTTTGATGTCTAATATTGTAAAAACGACTTTGAAATAACTTACATTCATGTATATATTCCTAAGTAGTTCATTAGAATAAAGCTTTTTCTGATTTGCTGAAACTGCTAAGTGAATATGAAATAATGTCAAGTGCTCGTTTGAGGAAACTAAGAAGGGCTACATAACATAAGGCAGGCAATATGTTGCTGGCAATTGTCCCTGGGCATGGGATAATTGGTAAAAAATCTGGACTGACACTAACTCACCAAAAGAGTCCTTGGGCTGAATAATCTTGGGCTTGGAAATGTCCTTATCCAAGGGTGGGCTAAAGAGTCCTAGAATTCCTTAGGCATATCTTAGAGATGACTGTGGTAGTTATAGGGAATGAGTGCTGAATTCTAGCTGCCCCTCTACATTAAATAAGTCTTTTTTAATTGTTTAACATACTAAACTTGTGAATAACTTTCAATGTGAAGCTAGGCTACCTTGCCCCACCACAGAAAAAAAAAAAGGTTACTGGATTAAGTGTTCCTACCACCAAGATCCCTTCAAGAGTTACCATTTTTTTTACACTCTGATTTAATTAGATTCCATGCATTTCTTTTGAATTGTGATCATTTGTATATTGAGACTACCCATTTTCCCGAGGCAAATGGAATATTTTCCCCTTCGCACTTTGAGACAGGAGTGTTTCAGCGATCTGTGTGACAATGCGCAGTTCAGGTGCATCTTGATTGTTTGCCGTGCAGTGATTTAACTCCTACTATCCTTTTCACCACAATCATCTTTTTCTCTCTCCTTTCCTGTCACTGTGAATGACAGAACAGCTGGCAGTGTTATGAATAGGAAGGTTGGGGCAGAGTGACTGTCAGAAATATTTTTACCGTGTGAAAGGACATTTGTGGAATGTCATGGCTTCATCGTCTCCTGCCCCAGAGAGTATTGGGCTCTTGCCACTGTACCCAGCATACCGAAGTGAGTTTCTGACCCCATTGTGTGTTGCAAAGTATTGAAATAATATCCTCATCTTATATATCTAAATATATTTATTTTCATGTTCTTCCTTATATCCTAACTTATATTTTATACTTTGTTTTAGATATTATTTAACTGAAGTCCTCAGAACACTTTGGTAAATCCTATTACCAGAATTAGAATATGCCCCCTGAGTTGCATTGAGATTTGTGCTAAAGTTCGCCATGTGAACTTGATAGTTCTAAATATGAAGTATGTACTAGCTATGTTTACTGAAATCCCTCAGTCCCCTATCACTTTTCTTAGATTTCAAAGTTATGAAATTGTCCAGTATGTTTCTGCTCAGAATGACTTGACAAGAGTGTTCTTTTGGATGTGATTCTGTTTCCAATTATGTTTGCCTATATGTTTTAACATGATTTGGATCACTAATATAAATGAGTTGATTGTATATAATTTCTTTCTGGTTTCTATTGTAATAATATTATATTTCCTTGATATATTTCATTGTATCAGATTACAGTATACCATCTTGATATAAAGCAGTTTTAAGTGGACTTGAGCATCTCCCAGTGCTTTAATTCTAAACGTGTTGTATTTTAAATCTGGGGCATGGTTTAGTAGCAATTCCATTAACTTCTAATATATCTTGAATCTTGTTTAAAATTAAATCAAGGCTTCCTTCACTCTAAGCCAGAATAATCATGTGATAATATGAAAAGCATTTCTATTTTTTGATCTATAATATTTATTATTTTGGGAGTCAGTTTAGTCTCATCATGACTGTGTGAATAATGATGTACCAGAAAATACATTGACATAATCTCAGACACAGATTTCCAGCTAGTTTTGCCCCTAGATGGATTAGATGGTTGCATATGTTGTAAGAGTTGAGGACTCCTCACTTTAAAAAAATTGTCTTCTCTAGATCATTTGAAATTAGTTATTTTGTGTCTATGAGTCTGTTGAAATGCAAATATCTCTGGATGAGTAGTATATAAACCTGTAATCTGTCCTTAACATCTCTGCACAGGTTTATTTAACAGACCTCTGATAATTAGCTAAAAGGGACTAGCAAAATTAAGGTTTGATATAAAGGTAGATGATGGGTATGCAAGATAAGATATGGTTTATATTAAGGACAAGTCTGTTTAAAGTAATGATAAGTTTAATCTAGGTAAGAGAAGCACACTGGCATAAGGAATCTGAGTGCAAGCAGGGAAAAGAGAAATAACAGGTGCTTATCCAACTTTACGAAATTCCCCCATTTTCCTGTCATACTTCGCCTGTGACTTCTAGATAAATTTAAACTATGTGGTTGCCACTCTGCCATCCATCCACCAAAGTAACTTTCAAGACTATTTTGAATTGGATGTTTTCTATTTAGATGATGAAAATACAATTGTCTAACATTTTCCTCCTTTCAAAATTTCCTTAGGTGTCCTCCTGTCATTTTGAAAAACTTACCTTGAAAAACTTCTTGTTGTCTAGCAGTCTTGGTGCTTTACCCTTTAATCAAAGCAGCCCTATTCAACCTTTCCCACAAAATCTTCTCTTTAAAATAGTTTGTACCTGGTTGAACCACTAGCAGGAAGGAGCCTTGCACAGGTTCCACAGCTTCCTGGGGAAAGCCCTGAAAACTGTCAATACTATTTTCCACAGAGTATTTCTCTGTTTTAGTTTACTTCTTTATTTTGATTGAATACAACCTCCAATAAATTTCTGTGCAAGGCTATTTGAGAGACAAAATGTTCATTGAGACCTTTCATGTCTGAAAAATTCCTTTATTCTACCATTAAGTTTGGCTGGGTATAGAGTTCTACTCTCACACTTTTGAAAGCATCAGCTCATTGCTTTCTTGCTTCCAGTGCTACTCGTAAGTCAACTTAATGGCCACTTTGATTGCAATGGTGCTCTGAAATTTCACTATGGTGTGCTCTTGTGTTAACTATTTTTATTTATTATACTAGATACTAGGCAGTCTCTTTCAGTTGGGAAACTAGTGCATTTCCATTTGCTTGCATAATTTCCTTTTTTCCATATCTATATGTTGGACATCTTAGATTGATCCCCTGGTCATCAATTCTTCCTATTTTTTTTTAATAGTCCTAGTTTCCAGTAGATTTCTTCCAACTTATACTTCAACACTTCTATATTTTGTATTATTTGAAACTTCCTGAATATTTTCCTTGTTCTCTGAATGTTCTTTTTTTGTAGCCAATCATTAACAAATGATGTATATTTTCATCTCCTTAAAATACATATTAAAATTTTTTCTGTTCTTTACATTTTCTCTGTTTCCTGAAAATTCACTTTTTATATTCTGTTATTTTTCTCTCTCTTTCCTTGATGTGTTGTTTTTCATGGCCCATTCTTATATACTAGTAAGAAACTAAGAAGCTGATTAGAACTTCTTTGTACATGAATAGGCACTTTTATGTGGTATATTTCCCTGTAAGTTGAGAAGATTCTATTATTTTACTAACATTCTCCAAAGTGTCAGTACTTTTAGGTATTTTCTATTGGGGAATTTAGTTTCCACAGAGAGGACTGTTCTAATTTCATATGAAGTGTTATAAGCCTGACTGCTGGTATTTTTGGCATATACAAAAGGAATGGGTAGAGACTTCCGGCCAAGATGGAGATGTAGGTAGACACACTCTGCCTCCTTGCATAACCAAAATAAGGACAACAAAAATTTAGAAACAAAAAAACAACCACTGCTGACAGAAAATTGAACTATATGGAAGTCCAACAACCAAGGAATTAAAATAGAGACATTCACCCAGACCAGTAGGAGGGGTGGAGTCAGACAGCTGAGTGGAGAGAGGGGTCATGCCAAAAAAAGCAGTGGCTGGTAGATCCCAGGGGCTGGGTAGCAAAGGGCTAACCCAGTGAGGCAGCGCATTGTGGAGGGGCACAGTGTGCAAGGCAACTGGTGGACTGGGTGGTCCCACATTCACATGCAGATAAACCAGGCAAAACTGGGGAGTGAGACCAGACCACACAACTCAGGGCTCCAGCATGCGGAAATAAAACCTCAAAACAATTATTTAAAACACCTGTGGGGGTTGAGGTGCCGGTAGAGACTCACAGCCTCACAGGAGAGTTCGTTGGAGAGACCCACAGGGTCCTAGAATGTACACAAACCCACCCATATGGGAATCATCACCAGAAAGGCCCAGTTTGCTTGAGGGAAATGGCAGAAGGGACTGAAATCTGACAGAGAGTGGAACAAGCGCCATTGTTCCCTCTCAGACTCCACCCCCACATACAGTGTCACAACACAGCGACGTGGGTTGTCGCACCCTAGTGAACACCTAAGGCTCTGTCCCTCACTACAAATGGGTGCATCAAGACAAAAAAAATGGCCCAAATGAAAGAACAGATCAAAACTTCAGAACAAATACAACTAAGTGACCAAGAAATAGCCAACCGATCAGATGCACAGTTCAAAGCACTGGTGATCAGGATGCTCACAGAATTGGTTGAATTTGGTCACAAATTAGATGAACAAATGAAGGCTACAATAAGTGAAATGAAGAAAAATGTACAGGTAACCAATAGAGATAGGAAGGAAACTGGGACTCAAATCAATGGAGCGGACCACAAGGAAGAAAGAAACAACCAAATAGAAAAGAATGAAGAAATAAGAATTCAAGAAAATGAGGAGAAGCTTAGGAACCTCCAGGAGATCTTTAAATGTTCTAACATCTGAATTATAGGGGTACCAGAAGGGGAAGAGGAAGAGCAACAAGTGGAAAAGTTATTTGAACAAATAATAAAGGAGAACTTCCCCCTATCTGGCTAAGGAAATAGACTTCCAGGAAGTCCAGGAAGCTCAGAGAGTCCCAAAGAAGTTGGACCCAAGGAGGAACACACCAAGGCACATCATAATTACATTGCCAAAGATTAAAATGAAAGAGAGAATCCTAGAAGCATCAAGAGATGAGACAGTAACCTACAAAGGAGTTCCCATCATACTGTCAGCTGATTTCTCAAAAGAGACCTTGCAGGCAAGAAGGGGCTGGCAAGAAGTATTCCAAGTTATGAAAGGCAAGGACCTATGTCCAAAATTGCTCTATCCAGCAAAGCTTTCATTCAGAATGGAAAGACAGATAAAGTGCTTCTGAGATAAGGTCAAGTTAAAAGAGTTCATCATCACCAAGCCCTCATTATATGAAATGTTAAAGGGATTTTTCTAAGAAAAAGAAGATAAAAAGCATGTATAGTAAAATGACAGCAAACTCACAATTATTAACAACCATAAATAAAACAGAAACAGAAACAAACTAAGCAAACAACTAGAACAGGAAGGGAATCACAGAAATGGAGATCACATGGAGGGTTATCAACAGGGGAGTGGGAGGGGGAGAGAGGGGGAAAAGGTACAGAGAATAAGTAGCATAGATGCTAGGTAGAAGATAGACAGGGGAGGGCAAGAATAGTATGGGAAATGTAGAAGCTAAGGAACTTATAAGTATGACACATGGACATCAACTAAAGGGGGGGAATGTGGGTGGGAGATGGTGTGCAGGGTGGAGGGCAGTGAAGGGGGAAAATGGGACAACTGTAATAGCATAATCAATAAAATATATAAAAAAGGAAAAACATAAAAAAAAGAAAAAACAAAAGGTGTGGATGCAGACAAAAGATTGCATTATTTCATATGCAAACATTAAATCCTCACTTTCAGTGTGGCAACTCACTCCAGTTCTTAGTCATATAAACATTTTCAGCAGGAAAAATCATCCAGAATTCTACATGCCTTGTGAAAGGGAAATCATTCCGTGGCATGCACAGTGATATTAGGAGGAGGGGCTATGTACTCCTCTTACCAACTGCCAGTCCATCATTCTGCTTTCAGTATTACCAACAGTCCTGTCTCTAGAGGTCCGTAGTGCCAACAATTCCAACTTTCTGAGGTTCTGCAGCGTGAATAGCTTTGCTTTTTTTTTTTTTTGACTTATGCCCAGTTTCAGACTTAGGTTTCAATATTATCTGCTCTGCTAAGTCAGTTACCACCTGTCCATCAGCTTTTCAGCTTACAAAATTTATGTTGACATTTCTCTTCTGCTGTTGTCCCATGTTCTCTTTGTCCTTTTGAGTTTTAAGACTTTTAAGTGAGTGTTAGGTATGAAAATAAATGTATTTGTTAATTTTAGTGAGTGTTAGGTATGAAAATAAACATATTTGTTCAATTTTCTGTACTTACCTGGAGCTCCACCTCTTTTACTTTTCTATAGTTTGTAAATTAAATTTATTTAGTTTTAATTTAATTATTCAAGTACAGTTGTCTTCATTTTACTCATTAAAAGTAAGGTGAATTTTCTGATTTATACATTCAGTTGGAAAGGTGCCATTGCAACCAGCCTCTAGAATACGTTTTATGAAAAATTATTAAGAATGTAATAACTTTATAATGATTCTCCAAGGATAGCTTAGAAAAATGGAAAATTGGATCTCCTTAGAAAAATGGAAAATATTATGAATGGAATGCAGAATGGCCCTAGAAAATTAAAACAAAATAACACCAGGACAGTGGTGCTAGCTGTGTGTTACATTACCTTAAGGGCATCATTATGGGTCGTGATGGGTTAACCACAAAATGTAAGTCAGAAGCATGGTTGGGATGGCTGCATCAATCACTGTGAATTCATGTAGCAGACTTACACAAGTAAGATGATTTTGTTGTTAATCTAAGGGCCAAAGGCAGCATCTGTGGGTTATAGAGTGGCAATTGGGGATTGAGGTAGAAAGATCAACACAGACAACATTTTCTTTCAGGCCTCATGAAATCTGGGGTTGTAGTTGCTCTAATAATTGCAATATAGATGGAAAATATACTTAAGTCTCATGTGCTGCTGTTGATTTATCAATTAGTGGCTGTCAGGAGCTTTGTATTCAGAAGTTATTTCCAAGTTCCTCTGGTAAAAGTATTGAGTTTAGGTAGCAATGTGATACAGACTCCAGCCAGTGGGTTCCATGTGTTGTGGATGTAATGAACAAATTCACATGGACTGCAGAAGTCCTGTAGAGAAAAAGTGATGGCACAGCCACTTCCTGAGAAAGAGAGTGCCTCGATCCTTGCCTGGACAAGCTTTTATTGCTTTCCAGTAGCATTACAACAAAGAAGGTTCTTATTCATACTTAGGTTTACTTTAATTGATTATTTCTTACAGATAACAAAGAAAAATGTTGCAAATGCAAGGGAATGATAAAAGTGATTGATCTGGTTACATTCTGTCCTTGGGACAGCTTAGCACAGACTTAAGGGAGTTTCTTCAGAGACATACATTAAACATCTGCAGTCTTAACTCAGGGTGAGGGAGTTTTAGCAAAAGTAATCCTTAGAGCAGCCTAGGTACAATGCCAGCCTGGTCTCCATGGGAAAGCCGGTCTACATGCCTGGGTCCTGTTTGTAACCTCATGCCTGCTCAGTTTTCTGATTTGGTGCTCGGCTACATTAGCCATTGCCATGATGATTGGTTCCCTATAATTCCCCCCTTGTTTTCAGTTCGGACTGCTATGGAAGCGAGGCCTACAAAGCTTGCTTCTTGCTGGTCTCTCACATGACCCTTGGAAAATAATTTGCAAATGCAAGGAAGTACACAAAGCATTATTAGAATCAATAACCAACTGGCAGCTTCAAGGACCCACATTCTCAGGTTAAGTCCATCAAATCAATTTTGGGGGGTTAGTCTAACAAGATTATTACGAAGGGTTTGGAAAACCTCTTGCTTGGTCAAGCGTTGAATGTCCTGTAACTGCTGATGCAGCTCTAGCTGCAATTTATCATTTTGTCCCTTTAAATTGGTAGAAAAAGCCCCTCTTAGGTGATGTTGGATTTCACTCCAGGAGTGCTGGCTGGAGTTCCACTGGAGCAGAGTGATGCACAGCTTGGAGAATCAAGGACCACAGGTCAGCTGTTGGTGGGTCACTAGTGTGTCTTGTGCTTGCCAATCCAGTGGAGTGCTGATTCAACCACAGAAAGGTGAGGCAGGATCTCTTGATCAATCTGGGCCTGTTGAAGCATTTCTAAAGTAGTATTGGTTAAGAGAATCTCAACAATATGAGCAGTTTGAACTGAGTCAACGAGGGCAGCAGTTGCAGTGTCAGCAGTAGCTGCAACAACTATAGCAGAGACAATGAATGC
Organism: Tonatia bakeri; assembly: GCA_004024845.1. NCBI lineage: Eukaryota > Metazoa > Chordata > Mammalia > Chiroptera > Phyllostomidae > Tonatia > Tonatia bakeri. Next base: position 10,096 of record PVIA01003084.1, read on the forward strand.
AAGTAGGGTGCTGATGAACCATTAGACTTATAAGGAGGGCAGTGCATTGTTAAGCTCTATTATGTCATTGGGATCCTCCCATTCTCTGGTTACATCAACTGGCACCCATACTTGAGTTTGTCTTCTTACTATATAAACCATAGTAAGGACTAACTGAGTAATATTGAGATGGGTAAGGCAGCTAGCATATATAGAACTAGCAGGGACAGGCAGATAACAAATTTTTGTCAATTCATTGTAAAAGACCTGAGCTGTCCCTGGGGTTGCTAAAAACAAGTAGGTGTGAGAGGGACAAACCGTAACCCAATCCTGTTCCAGAGAGTCACTCTGGTAGAAACATTCCAGAACACCTTTAGGGTCACATCCAATTTTTACATATAGATGCTTCCTAGTAATAAAAAAGCAAGCCAATTTTCTAAGAGTTAAAATGCTACAGGCTAGTGTGGTTAGGAGAAACAATTCTGATAATAGGTGCCCTGGTGCCGGGCCACTCCCACCACATATTAGTATAGAGGTGTTGAGGCTGAGCCGGAATTATCGTTATGTCAGGCTTAGCTAATATTGTCCAGTTAGCCCCCCAATTCTCCACTACAAAAGGACTTTTGGGGAGAAAAGCAATAGTGGCATTTGGTCCTTGGCATAAAGACCAGTGTCTAAAGCACAAGGAAGAACTGGAGTGGGATTGAAAGTATGGTAAACTCCCTCTTGGGTACGCAGACCAACCGTGGCTACGATGGAAAGCTGATAGTAATCACTGCACTGCTTCTTGCTTGCAGCATAAAGTTGCTCTTTTAAAGGTAAGCACAAAGTGTTAAGAAGGACAGGAAAACTAGTAAGTATTCAGTAACATAAACAGTATCTTTCAGCATTGGTATCCAGTGTTTGTTTTCTTCTTGTGGACCATCAGGGGGTATCCACACTCCTCCAGTCTATTGAGTATCATTAGTGGAAAAGGGAGCTTCAACATTCCGCCATGTATGTATCTTAAATACTGGTGAATCAATAATGTGGTGCCAATATATATAAGAGGAATTAACCTCAGTAGCTTGGCCCTGCCCCCCTAGGAAAGTATAATGGCAATTAAAAGCAAAGTTTTAACCAAATTAGCTGACAGTACTGCTAGGTAAGTGATAAACCTGTTTTCTGGGGTGTCTTCTACATTTGTTTCAGCAAGAATTTCCTTGGTTCAAGCATTATGTCACCCCATGTACTGGCACATGGGGTGACATAATGCTTGAGCCAAAAGGGACACGCTTAAAAGGGAACACTATGGGTCATCAGGGGGTTGTTGCCCTCTGCAGGAGGCATCTGAGCCTTCGCTCCTGTCATTGGGGCAGACCCCATCCTCCTCCGTTGGCGGGCCCAGATCCGTGTGTGATGCTGTGGGTGTCTGTGTTCCTTTTGGTTGTTCATTGTAAGCTGGGCCACCTGGGCTGCTAGTTGATCAGTTCTTGCCTCCAAGTAGTGGAGCTGGACTTCTGTCCTGCTCATAATAAGGCTTTACTCTTTTTGCTGGTAGCCAGACAGGACCTGTAGGGAGGGAAACACATGCATACCCTCTTCCCCATGTTAAGAGATCTATAGAGCCTTGCCAAGAGCCATCTCCCAGCAGATCTCTATATATAACTTGAGGGTAAGGCAGTTTTGATTCTTTTGTGTGAAAAAGCTTGTCAATTGGAGTACAGAGTGATTAATCACAATTTAGAAAATTATAGGTAAACCTAGCTAACGTAGTCAAATTTTTTGGAGAGGACTCATGACTGCTCCTTTTTTGTTTTTTAAGAAAAAATTTTAAGGTATGATGAGCCCATTCTACAATTGCCTGACCAGTTGGATTGTAAAGTATTCTTGTTTTATGTTGGATATTCCAATGTTGAAAGAAAACCTGAGTAGAATAGGCAAGGTATCTGGGGCCATTATCAGTTTTAATTTGCTGAGGCCATCCTAAATGACTAAAGGCTTCAAGCCAATGGACTTGTAAAGTTTTTGATGAGTCTCCTGTTAAAGCAGATGCATGTAAGGCACCAGAATAAGTATCAATAGAAATATGAATGTATTTGAATTTTTCAAAGGGAGAGTAATGAGTGACATCTGTTTGCCAAATTATTTGAGAACCTAGTCCTTGAGGATTAACTCCCATAGATGGAGGTGCCTTAGCAAGAACTTGGAAATCAGGACATTCTTTAATAATTTGCTTAGCTTGGGAGCGAGCAATGTTAAATTGCTTTCAGAGTGCCTAGCTTTTCTGATGAAATAACTGGTGAGAAGCTGTTGCCTGCTGGAAGGCAGTAAGGACATGAACTAAGGCATCTGCCTAATATTACCATCCACCAAGGGGCCAGGCAGGCCCAAATTGGATAGAATATGAGTAATGAAGAGGGGGTGTTCTCCCTTATCAAGGAGAGACTATAGGGTTAAAAATAAGTTAAGTAGATTGGAGTCAATAGAAGTTTTAATTAGTGCCTGATCTAGATGCAGAATAGTATAAACAGTATATCTTGAGTCACAGACTATATTCAGAGCTTCCTGGGACCATTGCCAGAGGACCATAATTGCAGTGAAAAGCTCGGCCCTCTCAGCAGAGGGGTGTCCTGAGGAGACAAAATTTTTCCAGTTTTTGCCCTCTTGCCAGGCAATGGCAGCCTGTCTGGTCTTTCCAGACCCATCAAGAAATACAATTCTTGCCCCAGTAATTGGTGTTTGGCTGACTTTGCTAGCCTTATTTGATGTTTTGAAGCAATCTGTCTGAGGGCAGATAAATTTCTAGTCTTCCTACAAAGTCAGCTATGGCACACTGAAATTCTAAAGATTGAGCTGTTAATTGATATAAATAAACCTGAGTTAAGGGAATCTGAATAAAGGCAGGATCATATCCAAATAACTGCTGTGTTTGCTCATGCCCTTTTATAATAAGATGGCACAATGCAGTTATATAGGTGGTAATAGTGCATTGTGGCTGATGTAACAGGAAAAACCACTCTATCATAGCTATGTGATAAGACTTGTTGGAGTGCCTGAGGTTGGGAAGCAGAAAAGGCAGACGGGAGACTTTGGATCAATTCTAGTTAGTTGCCGCTGCTGAATATGTTGATTTACTATAGTTGATTCTTGTAAAGCCTTGGGGGATAATTCTCTGGGGGAATTGAGATCAGGGTCCCTTTTAAGGGTATTAAATAAATGTGTGAAATTTTGGGTAGGTATTCCAAGGTTGGGTCACACCCAGTTGATTACTCCCAGGAGTTGATGAAGGCAATTAAGAGTTAAATATTTAAGGGGATTAATTTGAAAGACCTGAGGCTAGATTGTCCTATTAAAAAGGATATAGCCTAAATATTTCCAAGGCTTTGAATGCTGGATTTTTTTCTGGAGCAATTACTAGTCCAGCAGATGCCACAGAGTTTTTAAGAAAGGAGGTAGTTTTTGCTAGAATATCTGTTGAGGGAGCTGCAATCAGAATGTCATCCATATAATGATAGATCATTGAATTAAGGAACTGAACTGGCTGAATGGCTGTATGAATGAAATGCTGGCAGATAGTTGGAGTATTAAGCATTCCCTGAGGTAAACTTTTCCACTGAAATTGCTGTAAAGGCTGAGAATTATTAATGGCTGGGAGGAAAAATGAAAAATGCTCCTGATCCTTTTCTGCTAAAGGGATGGTAAAGAAACAATCTTTTAGGTCAATAATTAGAAGCAGCCAATCTTTGGGAATGCAAGCTGGATTAGGGACTCCTGGTTGTAGGGGGGCCATGAACTGGAGGTGTTCATTGATTTTTCTTACATCATGAATAAGCCTCCATTTGCCAGGTTTCTTTGGTACAACAAAAATAGGAGTATTCCAAGGACTGTTAGAGGGCTCAGTATGACTTGCTTCTAATTGTTGTTTAATTAAGAAGTAGGTCTGTTTAAGTCGCTATCCTTTAAGTGGCCACTGATCAACCCATACCGGCATATTGGAGAGCCAGGTAAGCAGTAGGGGAGTTATAAGGGCATTGGCCACTAGGGAAAAAGTGGCAAGGAGATTTTCATTCCCCACTGACTGAGAAAATTATGGCCTCAAATATTAAGGGACATAGGCAAAATATATAGTCAAATTCTCCCTACTTGACTCTCTGGTCCATAACATCTAAGAAACCATATATTGACTTGTGGTTGAGAAACTCCCCTGATGCCCGTGACTGGTGTTCTGCTGTCTGTCTGTTAAAGGCCATTCGGGAGGCCAAAATTGATTTGAGATAATAGAGATATCAGCTTCCATATCTACAAGGCCATGAAAAGTTTTATCTTTGTTTGTAAGATTGGTTTATTTAATTCACTTGATTCTGTCCAAAAAACTTATTGATTGTCTGTACTACCAAAGCTGCCTTCCCTCCTCATTGTATTTTGAGTCTTTGAGACTACGTAGGAGAGTAGGAAAAGCTGGGAAATGCACATTTGGGCAGGAATAATATGATAGCCAGATGCATTAAGCATAATTTTAATTTCCCGTGGATAGTTTGAGTCAATGACTCCTGGCTGAACAAAAATGCCTTTGGTAGTAATACTGGATCAGTCTAAGATTAGACCAACTGTTCCCAGTGGTAGAGGTTCCCAGACACCAGTGGTAGCTACAATTACTTGACCCTGTTCCTTTAAGATGAGTTTGTTGGTGGTGACCAAGTCAAGCCCTGTGCTCCTGTGTGTGGCTGCACGAAGGTTGAAAACTGTGCATTTCCCTGAATTCCCTGTTATTGATTGCTGTTCCAAAAACTCCAATTGGGGTTGGGGGCACTGGAGCGGGTGCCCCCTGGAAGCTTCCCTGAATGGGCTGGCCATTTTTGTCAAATTTAGAGTGGCATTCATTTGCCCAATGCCTGCCTTTGCTGCAGTGTGGAAAACCCTTGGGGGGAATCTTGCTATTACTTTTTCCCCTCTCAGCATGAATGAACAGTCCTTGCACAGGTGACCAAGTTTTCCACAACTGTAACATTTGGAATCTCCCTTAATTGCAGCAGGTGAGAGAGACCTTACACTGCTCTGTGCCAACATCTTGGAAAGCCTTGATAAATTCACTGATGTCTCTGGTAGTAGTTTACAGGGGTCCTATAATGGCCCTGTAGTCCTTGTTAGTATTTTCATAAGCTAGCTGCCACAAAAGAGCTTTGGCTGCTCTGTCATTATCTATTTTCCTTTCAATAGCTTCTTGGAGGTAATCAATAAAGTCAATATATGCCTCTGTAGCACCCTGATGGATACTGATGAAGGAAGAAGTTTCTGTGGCCTGAGCATCAGGCATGGCTTTCACGGCTCTGAAAGCAATTTGAGCACTTTGACTAAAAACATGAGGATCAAACCTGGCTAGATCCACAGCGGTAACAAAATCACCGGACCCAAGCAGCATAGGAAGGGTGACAGGATTATTTATTCATGCATTTCAGCTGCTTGGGTGCCACCCCTTTGAAAGTATTCTGAATGCCAGACAGTAAATTGAGCAGGGGTCAAAACAGTCCTGGCAAGGGCAATCCAGTCACAAGGGGACATTTTATAACTGTCAGTAATGGCTTGAAATAGCCTGTTAGTATCAGGAGACTGAAGCCCATTTTCTTTAATGTTCTGCTTTAAATCCTTATAAAGAGAAAAGGAAGGGGATCATAGACAGGTCTTTGGCCCTTGATTATAATGGGGAAGGCCAAAAGGGCATCTAAATCTCCAGCCTCTGCTACCTGCTGAAGGCACTGCTGCATAGCCCTGATAGGATACTTGTTTTAATTTTCTTGCTTTCTTGGTGGTAATGCACCCTACGAGGAGGAATGCTCCCAGAGTTGAGACAAGGAGCTATGACAACATGGTAGGTCCTACAGTCGGGCTGCAGGCAGAACTTCTGTGGCCTGCTGTCCTGTTACATCACATATAAATTCCTCCTCTGAACTAGATTCCTTATCCTTTTCTATAACTAACTCCAATTTTTTAACCCATATAGTCATGAGAGCAGTCCTGACTAGTCCCCAAGTTAATAAGTTTTGAACTCTGATAGAAACACCACTGTCCTGTAAAGATTTTAGCTTGTTGTCTGCCTTTTCCAAAACCTCAATATCTAAGGTCCCCTTGTCAGGAAAATCAGGGTAATATTCCTTTATTGTTTGTAAAAGCATAATGAGATGCTGTTCCTTCACTGTACATCCTGCTCCTGGGAGGAGCTGCTGTAACACACACAGGTAGATTTCCTGCTCTTTGGATAAACCAGAGCCCATTCTTGTTATTAAGAGGGCCCTTTTTACTTTCAATTTATTTTTTCTTTTCAAATTCTGCTGCCTGTGCTGAATCCTAGCTAGCTAGCTGTTGGAGGATATAGTGTGGTGGGTCAAAAATGTACTGTTGGTGGAAGACAGTCAGGGAGGGCTGCCAGATATTCTGGGTACATAACCCCACTTATGGATCTCAGGTTCTTTTCCAAGTGTCTGAAACTGCAAGGTGGTGGGCGGGGGGTGGGGGGGCTTGAAGTGTTAGGTGGCCAACCTTTATATCATACTTCCCTGGATGAGCCAGAAGTTATATTAAATCATTTTGGAAGTCCCTATAAGGCCCCTGCATGTCTTGGGAATTGTTCCCAGACACCCTTGCAAGGTTCCAACTCATGTGGGTACACCTGATTTCCTGAGCTGAGGGGAGGAAGTGCCTTTTGTATTTGGAGCTTGGCAAATGCCAAACATTCTCATACAAAACCTGTCACTAACACTAATTTCTTCTGGAAAGCAATCTTCAGAGTCTGGTCAAAACTGAAACACTCATTCACTATCCACTTTTCCTCATGCAGGTGGACAGAGGGAAAGGGCAAAATTGAAAGGACCACAAGAGGTGACCTGAAAGAAAGAATCTGCTAAGACCCTTATCAATTACCCTGTAACTAGTTGCTGATTTTAAAGCTGATTAAGGGGAAAGTCTTTGTTCTTTCTCCCAAGCCTAAACCTATTTGGGGTTTGTGCCACGGAGATGGGCTTGTGAGTGTTTTTACAGTGTGCTTCTCATTGTGTGGGCTTTTGCTTGCAGCTGGCAGAAAACCTAGTATTTTGTCCTAGTCCACATTCCAGCTTACCCTCTCATGGATGTCTTTATTGTGATGAGCACCCTGTGGCTTTTAACTGCTCTACCTGAGCTTGTAAAATGCAGCTGATGCTTGAGAGAGAGAGCAAGGCTCCTGCTTACTAAAGAGGGTACAGATGCAAGGCAGCTGCAAGAGAGGGCGACCTTGGAAGGAATCCCTTTTTCTTTGAAACACAACACACCCTACAACCTTACCAAAAAGCAATCGGTGTCGTCTGCCCTTACCTGAGCTGATGCTCACACTCCAACCAAGTTGGTGGGTTGTCCACTACTGCGACTCATAGCCCTGGGTCCCTGTTCCTGGCACCAGATGATGTGGACTCTGGCCAGCAAGGTTCGTGTGTTGTGGACGTGATGAGCAAATTCACATGGACTGCAGAAGTCCTGTAGAGAAAAAAGGATAGCACAGCCACTTCCTGAGAAAGAGAGTGCCTCGATCCTTGCCTGGACAAGCTTTTATTGCTTTCCAGTAGCATTACAACAAAGAAGGTTCTCATTCATTATACTTAGGTTTACTTTAATTGATTATTTCTTACAGATAAAGAAAAAATGTTGCAAATGCAAGGGAATGATAAAAGTGATTGATCCGGTTACATTCTGTCCTTGGGACAGCTTAGCACAGACTTAAGGGAGTTTCTTCAGAGACATACATTAAACATCTGCAGTCTTAACTCAGGGTGAGGGAGTTTTAGCAAAAGTAATCCTTAGAGCAGCCTAGGTACAATGCCAGCCTGGTCTCCATGGGAAAGCCAGTCTACATGCCTGTGTCCTGTGTGCTGCCTAGTGCTTGCTTGGTTTTCTGATTTGGTGCTGGGCTACATTAGCCATTGCCATGCTGATCGGTTCCCTATAGCAAAGTGTGACATAAACCTGAAAGTAGGAAGTAGGTGCAAATTTGTCAAGTGATTGCCATTCTGGGACTTGAAGTTGCTGCTCTTTTTAGGTTTAGTCCTATCAGCTCAGTCATAATTTATGTGGCCAGCTCCTCATTGATGTTAAAATAGAGTCTCTCACCTTAGTAAGCAAGCTATGAACAGGATAAACTTTGCCCCATCACATTTAGGGAGACTTTGAGGAATATCTGGCCTTTGAGACCCGTGAACCTACTTTTCTGCTTATTGATGGGATCACTCCTTGAAAGTTGGCCAGTAATGTGGTCATATTGTGTCTTTTCTTTTGAGGATCCCTGTACTGTGAGACTGGCTCCTGACACCATGGTACTATAGCCTTCCATAAGCCAGGGAGATAGTCAGTCTCTACTTTTATTTATTCATTTTTAAAATATTTATTTATTTATTTTTAGAGAGAAGGGAAGGGAAGGAGTGAGAGTCAGAGAAACATCAATGTGTGGTTGCCTCTTGTGTGCCCCCCTTTAAGGACCTGGCCTGCAACCTGGGCATGTGCCCTGACATGGAATCAAACCAGTGACCCTTTGGTTCACAAGCTGGCACTCAATCTGCTGAAACATGCCAGGAAGGGCCTCTACTTTTAAATGTCAGTTGCTATTCACTGCTAAAACTAGTCAGATGGCCTCACTCATCTATACCTATGCATGGTCTAAGGTGATTTTTTCCCTAGTAGCAAGTATTTGCATAGATCAGAATCAAGATCTCGTTGACAATGGAAAACTCCTATGTATACTCCTGTCTACCTTGTCCTATGTTTTAGATGGACCCAAAGAGGACCACTACAAGACACATCATAATTGAAATTCCAAATATTAAAGATAAAGAGAGAATCTTAAAAATAGTGAGAGGAAAGAAGTTAGTTACCTACAGGGGAGTTCCCATAATAATGTCAGCTGATTTCTCAAAAGAAAATTTGCAAGATAGAAGGGATTGGCAACAAATATTCAAAGTCATGAAAAGCAGGGACCTACAGCCAAGATTGCTCTAACCAGCAGATATCATTTGGAATTAAAGGGCAGATAAAGCATTTCCCAGACAAGAAAAAATTTAAAGGAGTTCATCACAACCAAGCCATTATTATATGAAATGTTAAAGGGACTTATTTAAGAAAAAGAAGATAGAAATTATGAACAATAAAATGGCAAAATACATGTTTATAAAAGATTACATATAAAAAACAAACTAAGCAAACAACAAGACTAGAGACAGGATCATGGGTATGGACAGTATCTGTATGGTTGCCAGATGGAATGGAGTTTGGGGGGATGGGTAAAGTGCTAAGGGGATTAAGAAGTACCAATAAGCAGTTACAGAATAGTCATGGGAATGTAAATTATAGTATAGGAAATGGAGTAGCCAGATACCATGCACAAGGGTTTGATCTCCAAAATATATAAAGAACTCACATGACTCCACTCCAGGAAGACAGACAACCCAATTAAAATATGGGCAAAAGACCTGAACAGGCACTTCTCCAAGGAGGACACACAGAGGGCCCAGAGACATATGAAAAGATGCTCAGCATCACTAGCCATCAGAAGGATGCAATTTAAAACCACAATTAGATACCATTTCACACCAGTCAGAATGGCCATCACAACCAAATCAAGAAATAACATGTGCTGGCCAGGTTGTGGAAAAAAGGGAACCCTACTACACTCTTGGTGGGAATGCAGACTGAGGAAGCGGGTGTGGAGAGCATTATGGAATTTCCTCAAAAAAAACTGAAAATGCAACTGTCTTTTGATGCAGCAATTCCACTGCTGTGATTATACTTTAAGAATCCTGAAACACCAATTCAAAAGAATCTATGCACCCCAATGTTCACAGCAGCACAATTTACAATAGCTAATTGTTAGAGGCAACCTAAGTGCCAATCTATAAGTGAATTATACTACATTTATATTATTGAATATTATGCAGCAGAAAGAAAAGAGTTCCTGCTATTTACTACAGCATGGATGGAACTGAAGAGCATTATGCTAAGTGAAATAAGCCAGGCTGTGAAAGACAAATACAGTATGATCTCACCTATAAGTGGAACCTGATCAACAAAACAAAGAAGCAAGCAAAATATAACCAGAGACATTAAATTAAACAACAAACTGACAATAACCAGAGTGAAGGGAGGAGAGGCATAATGGTGAAAATAGGGGAAATGTCATTAAAGAACATGTATAAAGGACATACGGACAAAGCAATGCCAAAAAGGGTAGGATTGATGGTAGGAGGCAAGTATGCATGGGGTGAGGTTAGTAAGGGGAAAATTGAAACATCTGTACTTGAAGAACAATAAAAATGTAAAAAATAAATTAATATCTACTTGAATGGGAGTAGGGGGGTGAAAACTGTACTTGAACATTCATTTAAATAAAAAAAAATTAATATCTCAAAAAATGTCACAAATATTAGCAAACTGAATACAGAAATGCATTAAAATGATCACATGTCATGATCAAGTGGGATTTATTCTGGGAGTGCAACCTGGTACAGCATTCTCAAATCAATTAATGTGATTCACTACATAATCAAAATGAAAGATGAAAACCATGTGATGATATCAACAGTTACGGAAAAAGCATTTGATAAAATCCAACACCAATTTATGATAAAAACTCGCAGCAAAGTGGGGTTAGAGGGAGCAAACCTCAATATAATAAAGCCCATATATGACAAACCCACTGCCAGCATGATACTCAATGTTCAAAAACTACAAGCATTCTCCTAGGATCAGGAAGAAGATAGGGATGCATGCTTTCACCTCTCTTATTCAAAACAGTATTGGAAAACCTAGCCAAAGCTTCAGAGAAGAATATATAAAAGGCATCCAAATTGAAAAGGAGGAATTAAAACTGTCATTGTTTGTAGATGACATGACAGTGTACATAGAAAACCCTATAGACTCCACCAAAAAACTTCCTGACCTAATAAGTGAATTTGGCAAAACAGCAGGATACAGAGTCAATACTCAGAAATCAAAGGCATTTTTGTCTGCCAACAGTGAAATGTCAGAAAGAAAAATTAGGAAAAGATCCTATTTGCTATAACAACAAGAAAATTAAAGAATCTAGGAATAAACATAACCAAAGGACTAAAAGACCTGTACTCAGAAAAACACAGAACACTGAAAGAAGAAATTAAAGAAGAGACAGATAAATGGAAACATATACCATGTTCATAAATAGGAAGAATTAACATCATCAAAATTTCCATAATACCAAAGCAGTTTATAGACTCAATGCAATCCCTATTAAAACACCAATGACATATTTCACAGATATAAAATAAATATTTCAAAATTTCTATGGAACCATAAATGACTCTGAATAACCTCAGCAATTTTGAGAAAGAAGAACAAGTATGAGGGATCACAATATCTGCTATCAAATGATATTACAAGACCACTGTAATAAAAATAGTCTGTACTGGCATAAGAAGAGACACATAGATCAATGGAAGCAATGGACTCCAGAAATCCAACCATGCCTCTATGGTAAATGAATATTGGATAAAGGGAGCAAAAGAATAAGATGGAGTAAAAATAGCCTCTTCCACAAATGGTGTTGGGAGATCTGTACAGCCATATGCAAAAAACAAAACAAAAACAAAACAAAAACAACAACAAAAAAAACCCTCAAGCACGAACTTACACCATACATAAAAATAAGCTTATGGTGGATATAAGACTTAAATATAAGTTGGAATACCATACAAATCCTAGAGGAGAATGTAGAAAGGAAAATCTCACATACTCCATGCAGCAATATTTTTACCGATATGTGCCCTAAAGCAAGGGACATAAAGGAAGGAATAAACAAATGGGAATTCATCAAATTAAAAAGCTTCTGCATGGCTAAGGAAAACAGCAGCAAAATGAAAAGGGAGAATACATATAGAGAATATATTTGCCAATGATACCTCGGATGAGGGTTTGATCTCCAAAATATATAAGAACTTTGCAGGACTCTACAGAAGGGGGACAACCAACCCAATTAGAAAATGGGCAAACGACCTGAACAGACACTTCTCCAAGGAGGACATACAGAAGATCCAGACACATATGAAAGGATGCTCAACATCACTAGCCATCAGAGAGATGCAAATTAAAACCACAATGGGATACCACTTTACGTGGTGAGAATGGCCACCATGAACAAACCAACCAACTACAAGTGCTGGAGAGGTTGTGGAGAAAAGGGAACCCTAGTGCACTGTTGGTGGAAATAGACTGGCATAGCCACTGTGGAAAACAAACAAAAAGAAGCAAATGGGATGACATTTTACTAAAATTTTTTTGCACGGCCAAGGAAATCATCAACAAAATACAAAGACAACCTACAGAAGGGGAGAACCTATTCTCTCATATATCTCAAAAAGGGGTTATTATCCAAAATTTATGAAGTGCCTACAAAACTCAACACCAGAAAAACAAACAACCCATTTACTAATTGTGCAATGGATATGAGTGGGCACTTCTCCACTGAGAGCACACAGATGGATAATAAACATGAAAAGATGCTCGAGGTCACTAATCATCAGAGAAATGCAAATTAAAGTCACGAGATATCATCTCACCCTTGTCAGAATGACCATCATCAATAAATCAACATACAACAAGTGCTGGCAAGGATGTGGAAAGGGAACCCTAGTGCACTGTTTGTGGGAATGCAGACTGGAGTCGATTGATTTGTCCCTTGAGATTGGAGGAAAAGGTCCTTTGCATGACATGTTGAACCTTCTTCCATAAGTGCCGACTGGAGTTCTACTTCAGAGGGGTGACACAGAGCTCAGAGAAGTTTGAATCATAAGTGAGTTGTTGGAAGATGACAAGAGCATTTGTATCATCCGTAATACTTCTTCCTGGATTGGAGAAGTCTAATACAATGGAGGTGGGTCCTGGAATGGGGTAGCCTTTTCTATGGTATGGCTTCACCCTCTTCACTGGCAGTTCCAAGGGTCCTATTGTAGAGGAAACACAGGCATACCCTTTTCCTCAAGTTAATAAATTAACAGTTCCTTTTTGGCTAGTGAGGGAGGAAAAACAATTAAATGATTTGAAATATTGGGCTTAACTGTCTAGATTGAATTAATATGTTTTAGACAAAGGTGGTTACACACCAAGGGCCCTTTGTGAGTTGATTGACTAACCATCCCCTTCGGAAGAATAGCCAGTTCTTCCCCAAGAAAACAGTGTTAACAGGTACTGAGTTAAAAATGGTGCTTAGTCTTCCATGGAGAAGGGCTGGATCTCCCTGGGAGACAGACAGTATGCCTATAGTTCATTTTTATAATAAAAGGTCATGGTCAGGGTTGTTAGATGCTCCTTGATGACAGACAATTCCATCAGCCTCATCTACAAGTTTCTTCAACTGCTCCCATGTGGGGAGTGTGGCTTCTTGAGTTGAGCACACTGATCGAGACATTACTGCAGATGGCATCAGTCTTAGCCTCTTTATCTGGAGTTCCATCTGGTTCACCAGGTCCATGACAGTGTCTCACTGCTCTCTCAGGCACCCAGATGGGATGATCCACACCTTCTGGAAAGACACAGACATGACCTCTTCCCCACATTAATGCTGGATCTGGGCCCTTCCACACACCAGTGTTTAAATTCTTCCAAATACTAAACCTGCAGGTTTTGCTGTGGCCCCTGGATGATGCCTATCTGCTGCAGTTAGTCCTTGTTTATCACAATTTAAAAATGTAAGGTTTTTATTTCCTGGGGCTTGCTCATGGTGGCAAAGACACTGAAGCAGTGATTGATGACATGTTTTGCACTTGCTCCTGTTATCTTTTCTTGTTTAGCCCCAGAGGTCTGATCCTGCCATCCTCCAAGGGCTCCTCTTTTATCAGCTTTAAGCCTTAACCCTTGGCTGCCCAGTTTGCAATGGGCAGGGAGAAGTACAAATGAGGCTCCAAGCAGTGGCTGAAAAACAGCCTGGGATTTAAAAGTGTCATTTTTTCCCTTTGCTTAGAAAGACAGGCCCCTGCTATTATTGTAAGTTGTAATGAGTTTGAGCATTGAGTTAATTGCCCTGTTATTCTCTGGACCTGGTAGCTTCTACATCCAGAATCTGCAGTGTTTCAAAGACTTAGAAGCTTAATTTTCCTTCTTACTTTATTATTTTCTTATATTATTATTAATTATTTTTAATTATTTACTTATTTTTTGCTTCTTTCCTTCTTCAGTTATTAACTCTAATGTCCTTTCTTCCTATGCTACACATGAATGTGGCACATATCCTTTTCCTTTATTCCTTGTTACCCTTCTCCTTCACAGTATTTCACTTTCTCAATTCCTTCTTTCTCTCTTTTCTTTCACTTTCTTGATTCTTTCATTTTTCTTTCTTTCTTCCCTCTCAATTATTTCTTTGTTTTCTTTTTCCCTTATACAATCCTCATTTAACTTGCACAGACCATCTCGACTTACACAGACCCTTTCTGACATACACGGGCCCTCTTCAACTTACACAATCCTTTTTCAGCTCCTCTAACCCATTTTAGCTGCCCTCTCGTCTCATTCAGACATAAGCAACTTTAGAATAACCCACATTTAATCCTTTTTTTTCCTCAGGATAAAATGCCATAATTTATACCTTTCATTACCAAAACCACATATTTTTCCCAATTTAATTAAAATTCTTAACTTTAGTAACAACTAAAAGTAAGTACTTAGCATGCTTTAGATTGACAAATTTATGAACACATTTTATAACTTTTAGAAACATTTTCCCCACTGGAAAATACATTTACATTTTTTTTATTCTTGGTGATTACTGCATTCCTTGAGTGTGCTCAGAAGTGAGCTGTCTCATTATCTAGTGCCCTTGACAACTTTAGGGAGGCTGGAGAAGAGGGAGCGAGCACACTAATCTTGGCACAGTTTGTTCCCAGGACCGAAGCAGTCCCTGGGCCTCCAGAAGGAGGATTTGGAGTGGTTAAAAGACACGTTTTCTTATTGTTTTTTCTTCTTGAGCTTATTACTGTCTGAGAGGGGAGTGAGATCTTTTTCCTTTTTAAACAAGCAATTTAAATTCTTTCTGATTAGAATCCTTATGATGTAACAACGTTAGAGATCTCATTCCATTTACCAGAGGTTTAGCAAAACATTTTGAGACTGAGACTGAGGTGTTCCTTTCAAAACAGAAACAAAAACAAAACTTGAAGCAAAGACAAAATTCAAGCAAACCAGTATTTTCAAATTAAATCCTCTAAGAGGAGGGAGTGAGACACTAGCCTTAGAATCTTATCTCACACCACCTGGTGCTACAAATGACCCTGACAAGATTTAAATGGTGTGAAGCCCAAAAGCAGAGACATTATCTCACACTAACCAGAACAGTGAATAACTTTTAAAGGCTGAAATAGAACAGCCCAAACGGCAGAGGCAGAAATGGTGTGTTTTATCAGATTAAAGGGATTGAAGCCTTTTAACTCAGATAATAACTCTTGAGCTATCTGAGTAGGGTTTATGATAGGGTCTTTGGCTTCTTGGATATTAATGATTATTGGACAGCAGCCTCAAGGAGGCCCTTGTCCATAGGGGACAACACTGATAGTTGGAACACCAGTCCCTGCATATGGGAATTCTCAGTGTCTGCAAAATCATCATTTTCCTCCTCCTGAGAACCTTCCTCCTCTTTCTCCCTCTCTGCCCTCTGAGCCTCCTCCTCAAGCTCCCTAGCATAATCTGGTGGAAGAGGCTCATCGTCACACTCTGTGAGGGGTGGTGGCAGAGCCGTGAGCAGTTTTGGCAGGAAGGAGGTGTACACTTCCACTGTTGAGACCAAAGTATCCGCTATTAATTTCTTTACTTTCAGTTCTTCCTTCTGCAGATTGAGCGCATCACAAATGAGAGCCCACAAAGTAAAAGTAAAAATGGGCATTTGAGCCAGCCCCTCAGCAGTATACCGATCCCGCAATTTTTCGCCTACCTTTGCCCATGTAATTTCATTAATGGTCCCCTCATCTGGAAACCAAAAGCAAGTCTGCTTGATAAAGTCCAAGAACTGCTCTAATTGAGAAGTACACACTTTAGCTCCCCTTACTGTAAGCATAGATTTAAGCTTTTGCACATAAAGCCATCTCTTGATGGATCCTGCATTCCCCATGTTTTACACCTGGTGAAAACTCACATCACTCTTCACCTCACTTCAAGACTTGCAGCTGCACTCAGGAGCGTCTCCTCACCTGGGCTTAAGAGTTTTCCCATACTCAGGGCCCTATGTTTGGAACCACTTGCCATGACCAGCACAGAGTTGGGGTTCCTGAGAGGGGTCAACTGGAGATGAAGAAAGACACAACACAGTTTAAGGAAAAGCGGGGACCAGATGGGACATTGTCCTCTGATGGAGAGACAATGAGCCCTGAACATGGACTCCACA
The DNA here is from genome assembly GCA_004024845.1 of Tonatia bakeri. NCBI lineage: Eukaryota > Metazoa > Chordata > Mammalia > Chiroptera > Phyllostomidae > Tonatia > Tonatia bakeri. The sequence goes on from PVIA01003084.1 coordinate 26,468, forward strand.
TTTATGTTATAGGAGTTCATTAGATAAAGGTCGAGGATGTTTTGCCAACACAGGGAGACACTGCAGGCACAGATTGTCCCATCCCTAGGCTATCTAACTGATACATATGTCTTCTGCAATAGTTATAGTTGCATTCAGCTGAAGCTTGTGGTTATCTATCTCCTGTTCAATCCCCATGGGTTCCGGCTGTCATCAGCTGCTGGCTTGATCCACCTAGCAGGTGCAAGCAGTCAAGTACAGCTTTGTCAAGCACTCAAACTTAGCTATGAGGACAGCCTTCACCATTCCACACAGACCTGGTTGTGCTACTTGGCATTCTCATCCTCCCTCCCTGATATCTCAATTTTTCTCATGATATATGTTTATTGAACAGGCTTTACTGTAACTTGTCTCATCTAGATTTACATATCGATTCTATAATTCCAAGTTCAAATGCTCTATGGCTTTAACTAAGCAGAAAAAAAAATGAGAGAAAAAAAGCAAAGTAAATTCTTCTCTTTAAGAATTACATAAGAAAAAGATTCTAAAGTGATTATAAATAGCATGTTTTGAAGTCTCAAGTCCAATTAGAAATGTGAGAAACTAGAGGTGATTCTATAAAGAAACCAAAACAAATGCAAAAAAAAATTATTTGTAAAAAAATATTTTATTGTTGTTCAATTACAGTTGTTTGCATGTACCCCCCACTACTCCTCCCCATCCCAGCCATCCCAACCTTCCTCCTCTGCTTCCACCTACTCTTGGTTTTGTCCTTGTGTCCTTTATAGTTGTTCCTGAGAATCATTCTTCCCGCCCCCCCCATTATCCCCTCCCACCTCCCCTTTGATCACTGTCAGATTGTTCTTAATTTCAATGTCTCTGTTTATATTTTGCTTGCTTGCTTGTTTTGTTGATTATGTTCCACTTAAAGATGAGATCAAGTGGTATTTGTCCCTTGCCACATGGCTTATTTCACTTAGCATAATGCTCTCCAGTTCCATCCATGTTGTCTCAAAGGGTAGGAGCTATTTTCTTTCTGCTGCACAGTATTCCATTTTATAACTGTAGCGTAGTTTTATGATCCACTCATTTACTGATGGACACTTAGGTTGCTTCCAGCACTCGGCTATTGTAAATTGTGCTGCTATGAACATTGGGGTGCATAGGTTCTTTTGGATTGATGGTTTAGGGTTCTTATAATATAATCTCAGCAGTGGAATTGCTGGGTCAAAGGCAGTTCCATTTTTAGTTTTCTGAGTGAATTCCATACTGTTTTCCACAGTGGCTGCACCAGTTTGCACTCCCATCAACAGTGCACTAGCATTCCCTTTCCTCCACATCCTTTCCAACACTTGTTGTTTGTTGATTTGTTTATGATGACCATTCTGATCAGCGTGAGGTGGTATCTCATTGTGGTTTTAATTTGCATCTCTTTGATGGCTAGTAATGCTGAGCAACTATTCATATGTCTCTGGGCCTTCTGTTTGTCTTCCTTGGAGAAGTGTCTGTTCAGGTCTCTTGCCCAGTTTTAAATTGGGTTGCTTGTCTTACTGGAGTGGAGTTGTGTGAGTTGTTTATATATTTTGGAAATCAAACCCTTGTCCAAGGAGTCATTGGCAAATATGCTTTCCCATACATTTGGTTCTCTTTCAATTTTAATGCTGTTTTCTTGAGGCATGCAGAAGCGTTTTAATTTGATGAAGTCCCATTTGTTTATTCTTTCCTTTATGTCTCTTGCTTTAGGGGACATATCAGTGACGATGTTGTTGTGTGGAATGTCTGAGATTTTCCTGCCTATGTTTTCCTCTAGGACTTTTATAGTGTAATGACTTATATTTAAGTTTGTTATCCACCTTGAATTTATTTTTTTTTTGTATGGTGTAAATTGGTGATCAAGTTTTATTTTATTTTATTTTTTTGCATGTAGCTGTCCAGCTCTCCCAACACCATTTGTTGAAGGGGATATTTTTACTTCATTTTATGTTTCTGATCCCTTCATTGAATATTAATTGATCATAGAGACTTGGGTTTATTTCTGGGCTCTCTATTCTGTTCCATTTGTCTATGTGTCTGTTCTTATGCCAGTACAAGGCTGTTTTGATTAGAGCGGCTTTGTAGTACAGTTTGATATGAGGAATTGTGATCCCTCCTACTTTGTTCTTCTTTCTCAAAATTGCTGAAGCTATTTGGGGTCCTTTATAGTTCCATATAACTTTTTGAAATGTTTGTTCTATATCTGTGAAATATGTCATTGGTACTGTAATAGGGATTCTGTTGAATATATAAATTGCTTTGGGTATTACAGAGATTTTGATGATGTTAATTCTTCCAATCCATGAGCATGGTACATGATTCTATTGTTTGTGTTTTCCTTAATTTCTTTCTTCAGTGTTGTGTAGTTTTCTGAATACAGGTCTTTTACCTCCTCTGTTAGGTTTATTCCTAGGTATTTTATTTTTCTTGTTGCTATAGCAAATTAGATTTTTTCCTGATTTCTGTTTCTGATATTTCACTGTTGGTGTACAAAAATGACTTTGATTTCTGAATATTGACTTTGTATACCCATGTTTTGCAAAATTCACTTATTAGGTTGAGCAACTTTTGGGGAGAGTCTATAGGATTTTCTATGTACAGTATCATGTTTAAAAATTACACAAATAAAATGAAGAAAACTAAACAGAAAGAAGATAAATTAAAAAAATAATAACATAAAAAGTAAAGATAATAAAAATAACAATACAAATAAACAATAAAATGCAAGTTCTATAGGACAGCAAAGTGAAATTTGTCTCAGTTTCTCAGTTGTTGGGGTTAGCCTTGTGCTCTCTCTTTAGATCTGTCTCTGGACTTTTCACAGCTCCAGCTCTTACTGTCTCACTTGGAAAAAAACAAAAGAGAAAAATGGGGAAAGAAGACAGAAAAAAGCCTCCTGCTGACTTTAAACTCCCCAAGTGAGTTCTGTTCATCTTCTTAGATTCCACAGGAGAGGGGGGCAATGCTATGCTTTCTCCCTTCCTATAGTTTTTCATGGACGGGGGCCAGGTCTGGACCACAATAATCACAGTTGCCCAGCCTCCAGCCCAGCTTCTCTGTGGGCTTCCAGGACCCCACTGTGCATCTGTGCCAGGATGGCACCTTTAATCCACCAGTTGTGCCACCCATTAGGTGCACTAATTCAGCACTGTTAGGTGCTCCCACACCACCTTCTCCCTCTTTGCTGGCCTGGGTGCTGCACACTCTCAGTTTCTTTAGGAATGTTCAGCTCCTGCACTAAATTCAGTCTCTCTGGGGACTGCTAACTCCCCAAACCTTGCTTCCTTCCTCTGAATGGTCTGTGTGGTGTGCCTCCTCATTCCTCTCCCCAAGCTAGTCACCGGCCATGGCCTGAGGTAGATGCAGTGAACCTTCCGCTGCACAAGAGTTCTATAAACAGTGGCTGAGAACTGTTTTTTGACTAAAATCCTCTTGTTTAAGCCTGCCATTCTTAACAAGTGTACGGCTTTTTACACAGCCCAACTTTCTAACTAGACCAGAGATTACCGAGGTCAGGGTCTGACATAGCCCTTCTCCCTTCTCCAGATGTTACCCAGCTCCCCAGTTTCTCTTGTAATAACCTAGCTGGAATCCACAGTCCCAGTGGGTGAACACTGCCTTTCTGCATCTACCACTTTGTCTTTATTCCCCCCAAGGACTTCAAGCATCCAGGTCTCTCCTGGTGTCATGGTGTCCTCTAATTTGGTAAGGGAGGGAGCTGCTGATTTGGCTCTCCTCCAAGGATACTGAGGCAGGTTCCAGGCCAAGGGCCGCAGTAGCCTTGGTCCCTGCGCAGGTCCCAAGGGCCTAACCATCCCAACGAAATCTCCTTACAGTCTGCTTTGCAATGTCCTCTACAATTTTGGCCTCTAATCTTTGTATAAACTGGGATCCCATTGGCTATTCACTCAGTTCCTGAGAAGTGAGAGAGCAGGGCACAGAGGGAACTGGGCTCTGCTCCCACCTAACTTGCCATCATCTTCTCTACTAGTTTTCTAATTAGGGAGTTCAAATCTTTAACACATATCTTGTTTTATTTTCATATGAAAATTATAATTTTGACATTTTTGTAAGTTATCTTTTAATATTGGTGAATTTTAAAGTATATTTTATTTATTATACTATTATAGTTGTCCCAATTTTTTTCTCCCCTTTATTCCCACAATGCCCTGCACTCCCCTCACTCCAGCATTCGCCGCCCACCTTAGTTCATGTCCATGGGTTGTAAATATTAGTTCTTTGGCTTTTCTGTCTCCTATACTATTCTTAACCTCCCCTCATCTATTTTATCCCTACCAATTATGCTTCTTATTTCCTATATCTTTTCCCCCATTCTCCCTGTCCTCCTCTCCACTGATAAACCTCCATGTGATTTCCATTTCTCTGATTCTGTTCCTGTTCTAGTTGGTTGCTTAGTTCATTTTTGTTTCTGGGGTTTTTTTGTTTGTTTGTTTTTTTTGGTTCAGTTGTTGACAGTTGTGAATTTTTTGTCATTTTACTATTCATATTTTTTATCTTCTTTTTTAAAAAAGAAGTCCCTTTAAAATTTCATATAATAAGACCTGGGTGATGATGGACTCCTTTAACTTGACCTTATCTGGGAAGCACTTTTTCTCTCCTTCCATTCTAAATGACAGCTTTGCTAGATAGAGCAACTTTGGATATAGGTCCTTGCCTTTCATACTTGGAATACTTCATTCCAGCCCCTTCTTGCCTGTAAGGTCTCTTTTGAGAAATCAGCTGATAGCCTTATGGGAACTCCTTTGTAGGTAACTGTCTCCTTTTGTCTTGCTGCTTTTAAGATTCTCTCCTTATCTTTAATCATGGGTGATGTAATTATGATGTGTCTTGGTGTGTTCCTCCTTGTTTGGATCCAACCTCTTTGGGACTCTCTGAGCTTCCTGGACTTCCTGGAAGTCTATTTCACTTGCCAGATTGGGGAAGTTCTCCTTCATTATTTTTTCAAATAAGTTTTCAATTTCTTGTTTTTGTTCTTCTCTTTCTGAAACCTCTATGATTCAGATGTAATAGTGTTTAAAATTGTCCCATAGGTTCCTAAGGCTCTCTTCATCTTTTTGATTTCTTGTTTCTTCATTATGCTCTGTTTGAATGTTTATGTCTTCCTTTTGTTCCAAATCATTGATTTGAGTCCCAATTTCCTTCCCTTGAATGGAGTGAAATATACTGTTGGTTCCCTGTGTATTTTACTTTATTTCACTTTGGGTATACTTTATTTCTTCCTTCATTTTGTAATGGAGCTCAATCGGTTCTGTGAGCATTCTGATCACCAGTGTTTTGAACTTTTCATCAGATTGGTTGTCTATCTCCTTGTTGCTTATCTCTTTTTCTGGAGTCTTGTTCTGTTCTTCCACTTGTGCCATATTTATTTGCTTAGGTGCACCTGTTATGTTATAATGGAGTGGAGCAATCCTCTTTTTTGTGTTGTGGCATTGTTGTGGGGGAGGGGTCAGAGAGGGAACAATTCCACTCACTGCCTCTGTTCTAGCCCCACTTTCCAATGAAGTCTTCTGTGAGACTGGGAGTTCCTCCCACTGCTGTAACCCCTGCTGTATTTTACAGTTAGAGGTTTTGAGTCTTTAGTTTCCTTTTCAGCCAGCCCTGCCTCACTCTTGCAGTGTGCCACCTTGCTATGAGTCCTATCTGTGTGGCTCCCCATCTCTGCTCCTCCTGCAGGTCTGGCTGAATGTTTCTTATCTCTTTGGTTGTTGGAATTCCTTGCAGTCTGATTTTCTAGAACTTCTGGTTGTTTATTGTTTTTAAATTAAGAATTTAAAATTTCTTTTGGTTGTGTGAGAAAGTGAAGTGTTTCTACATACACCTCCATCTTGGCCAGAACTTTCTAATTTCTAACATTGGTGAATTTTTAAAATTTATTTTTAATTTAAATTGACATATAATGTATTAGTCTTAGGTGTACAATACAATGGTTAGATATTTATATATGTTATGATGTGTTCACCCCAATAAGTCTGGTACCCATACACACTAGACATAGTTATGGTATTATTGACTATATTCCCTATGGTGTACATTACATCCCTGTGATTTATTCTATAACTGGTAGTTTGTAATTCTTAGTCACCTTCACCTTTTTCACCAATTTCCCCAATCTCCTGGAGTGTCTGCAGTTAATTCTGTTTTTATTCCCTTGTGAAATGTGTTGGTTATCAACCCAGAGAAGTGGGAAATCTCCCTAGTAATGGCCTACTGGTGTGATAGGGGTCACTCTGCTACTAAACACTTGTACTTACAATGCAGATGTGTGCAGCTGGTTGCAAAAGAACTAGATGAGAGAACCTTTATTTTCATGGACCTCATATTTCAGTGGGGCAAACAGATAATAAACCAAAGAAGTACATATGTATAAAAAAGTACACATTAATAAGTACACCAGAAATTTTTCTAAAATGTTGGGATATTGCCCCAAACAAGCCAATCAGTGAAAATATATGTGTTGAATTTCTCCTTCTATATAAACAACATTATACTTGGTGTGGTAAGACATACAAAAAGAGGAAAGTGTTGTGAAAAAAATATTTAAGATAAACTAAACAGACATTCAAGTTCTTTGAGAACATAATTAGAATGATTTTACTAGCATTTCCAAATTTAGGAGTCTGCATGCATCTTTTCCTTCTATGACCATAGTTTGTAGAGGTAAAAAAGAAACACAGTAGATATTTCCTTTTAAGTGTCCTTTCCCCAAACTTCCGACCCCCTTTCGCCCTGGTAGAGAACCACTGATCTGAGAAGTGCTTTTAAATATCTTTTTGAAAATTCAATTCCTAAATCATGATTTCAGAGCTTTAACCTAAGGAAATTTGTTTTGTGTAATTGCTAAATTTACCACGTGTATATTACACCTAGAATTAATTACAAAGTCATCAATTCTATTTTCAGTGTTTTCACAGGGAAATGATGGGAGACAGTTTTCTGCAGATATTTACAAAAAAAAAAATCTTTCTTCCATGTATTCCCCTGAGCCTGCAGCATTACCAATGAAACAATCTAGCAGACACTGGATTTGATGGATGTATATGCTGTGGCTATGGGCTTGTTTCATAGGGTATTATGACTGTGTTACTGCTTCATTTCATTAACCATGCATCTTAAGTCTACTGTTGCCATATAGATTGAATGGTTTTGGTTTTTTCCCTCATCCCTCCTACCTCTACTAGATAGTGTCATTGGATTCAGTTGACATTCCAGGTAATCAAATTCAAGAAGGCTGACATATTTTGGTTATATTGTTTCTCTTTGCATATGTGATATTTTTGTCTGATCAGTTAAATTTAATGCTCTTCAAGTTAGGAGTACAATGCTTATAAGAAATGCTCCATTGATGCAGATCCTGGCTCCTGGGGTCCACGGTGTTATGGATGAGATGAGACAAATTCACACGGATCACCAAGTCCCTGTGGAGGAAGAGGAATGGTGTGGCCACTCTCTCAAAGGGAGAAAAGCCTTGGAGCACCTTGGCCACTCTCTCAAGAGGAGAGCACCTCAACCTTTGCCTTGACAAGCTTTTACTGGGTTCAATTTGCACAGAAATACAGGGTGTATACATAAAGCTCATCAATCATTGTCAGGCAGAAATGATTAAACAATAGATAACATTCAAAGAACTCTGAGGGCTTATTCTGAGTCAGGGTCAGATAGTTAAAGGGTCATAAAACTTTGGGGAACAAACTCATCTCCTGCTTGGACCCTTATCATTTAAATTTAGGGTATTAGCAAAGTAGGTTTCATAGGATTTTGTCCATTCATTCTTAGGCCTGATTGCCCTAGGTAACTCGCCCTTTCCAGCACAGGGCCACACCCACCTCCAGCATTGTTTCAGTCTTAAGGCATTGTTTCAGGATTAAGTCAGGCAGGGGAAGTAAGGCAGCCAAGAGATTAGGAGACTTCTTGCAGACAGAATGAGAACTCAGGCTATGTCAAAGCCAAGGGGTGAGGGTCCATCACCCCCTTTTTCTATAGCCCCTCAAGTCCTTCCCTGAGGGCCCTTTCATGGCCATGCCTGTCTTAGGTCATCCCTCTTTTAAGGAATCTTACCCATCATTGGCTAACCAATCATCCACCCAGGGCCAAGCAGGGTGAAAAGAAAGGGGGCAGGGGTAGGGACCCTGCAAAGAAGATAAGCTTTGTCTCCTAAGTGGCTTATGGTCTCAAGGTCCTTTACTTAGCCTTAGCCACAGGGGATTACAGCTTCTGAAAACAGTCAAGGCAGTTCCCAACACTCCATAAATGGCCCTGACTGGTGTGGCTCAGTGAATTGAGCACTGGCCGGAGAACCAAAGGGTCACTGATTCCATTCCCAGTCAGGGCACATGCTTGGGTTGCAGGTCCCTAGTAGGGGCTGTGTGAGAGGCAACCATACATTGATGTTTCTCTCCCTCTCTTACTCCCTTCTTGTCCCTCTCTCTAAAAATAAATAAATATATATTTTTAAAACGAAATGCTCCATGAGTGTTTTCAAACAGATTCCACATCTCTTATATTCCTTAAATCTTTTATCTGGCACAAACGTTTTTGTTGCTACTGTTAGAGATGTTGTAAAAACACCACTGACGCAATCAATGGGGTCACAAGTGGAAGAAGGGGAAGAGATAGTTTAAGGCAAAACAGCTCTAAGGTTTTGAAAGTCTTATCAAAATGTAATGTGGTAGTGGTTATGCATTAAATCACCACTAGCCATCAACATCTTTGCTGGATAAATTGACCAAGTGAATTTAATTAGAGTTCCTAAATGAGAGCAAATGAAAGGAAGGAGCAAGTTTTAACTTCAATAGAGAGGACGCTACGGAACATTAAATGTGTTTAGGAGGTGGCAGAAAGGAGGAAGTCCCATGCTAGGAAACTTGGACATGTATTTATTCAACAAATATTTATTAACTCTGGGATTCCTTAGGGTGGGGGATTGACAGGATGGGAGGAGAGGCGAGTTCAATAGTAATAAATGAGAAAACACACAACCTTCTTCACAATTTTGAAAAAGACTAGCCCTTTGGACATCCAAAGTTCAGTTTTTCTGAAAACATTTTATCTCTTCTTTGTTAGTTTGTTTTAGAGCATATGGGGAATTCCCTTGTCTGCTTGTTCCTTATCTGTTCTTGATTCCTTTGCTTGTTTACTAACCATAAGACTAAGGGCAGCCTGTTAGATCCCTCATTTCCTGGAAACTTCTCTGCAGTCTCAGAAAATTTTAGATCTACCCTGTAAATTGCTTTGGCTTGGCTCTGTGAATTTACCTAAAGAGATATCTGAAGAAAAACTGAGGCCCTCTCAGGTTTTGGTGTTGTGCATAGACTGAGTTGATGAGAGTGTTAACTTCTTTTCCTGCCAAGGTCATCAGGAAAAAAGGTGTCCCCTGAGACACACTGACATTAACCTAAGAACTAAGGATCACAGATGCAGAGGGACCTTTGAGCTATAAGGTTTTTGTAGTCAAACTGCAGTAAGTTGGGAGGCGGGGGGCATTCGAAGAGAAAAGTTCAAATCATATGTTCTTTAAGAAGAAAGCAATGCATCTTTGTTCCTTCAGGACTAGTGTAAATGCTTATATACCTTGCTTGATTGTAACAAGTCAGTGTTTTGAAGATAGCACAGTATCAGAAAGGCCTCAGAGAGGTTTTGGTGCAGAAAGACTTATATTTGAAACCTGACTGCACCTCTTAATAGTTCTGTGTTCTTGATCAAAGACACATTACTTCCATTGCCTCAGTTTCCCAATCTCTAAAATAGAGATATCAGTGTCCATCTCACAGGGTTTTTAGAGTTGTAAATAACATAGAAGAAGCACTAGCATGATAGTCTCACAAAGTAGATACCATGTCAATGGTAGGCAATATTAATATAATATTACTGTTGTGGAGAGCATCCAGGTTTTTAACCTGGGAAATGAGTTAGAGAACTTGGGACTGAAGAAGACATCCAGGATCCAGGATGGTTAGACACTTTACAGAGAGGAAAGATATATTCCATCATGCCAGAGAAACAATAAAACAAAAATGTTTTAGATAAATGAAAAGAGCATGCAGGATAAATGAAGTTATATTATGTAATGAGCAACCTTAAATACATTTATGGAAAATTCAACTGTGGGGAAATCATTTGTAATAGTAACATTCATAAATGTGTTAAAGAACTTACAAATTGCTTATTCTCTTATTGATTCTGCCTCTTGTTTATGTTGATGAGAAGAAAAGGTTTGCTAGACACTTAAAGGTCAATATTGGCCTAGCCTGGGTTTAATTACCGCAAGTTCTGAATTAGTGGGTTTGTGATACAGACAGACAAAGCTCTGTTTGTTTTTCCTTTTTCCAAAATTTCCCACTTGATGGCATATTATTCTTTAAATTGAGGTAATTTTTATTTAGAATTTCTTAAAAAGACTTTTTATGGTTAAATGTACATAACATAAAATTTACCACTGTAAGACTTTTTTATGGTAAAATGTACACAACATAAAATTTACCATTTTAAGTTTACAGTCCTGTGGCATTAAATATTCATTCTTGTGCTACCATCATCACCATCCATTTCTAGACTTTTCATCATTGCAAACTGAAACTCTGTACCCATTAAACAATAAGTCTCCACCCTTCTTCCACCCAGCCCCTGGAAACCACAATTCTATTCTCTGTATCTATTAATTTGACTACTCTAAGTGCCTTATCTAAGTTGAATTATACAGTATTTATCTTTTTCTACCTGGCTTATTTCACTTAGCATAGTGTCTTCAAGATTTATCTATGGTATTGAAACCAGAAAAGACACCAGCATTCAGGCTGCCTCTCACTACCAAACCCAATAAGCAATGACAGCAATTGAATCTTTATGGGCACTTTATTCAGATGACTGGCGATCCAAGAAGATGGTGGGTTCATGCCCTAACCGACCATCTTCCCTTCTCTCTCTAGGCCAGACTTTTTATAACAGGGAATAAACAAGGTGTGGTGAGGGCTTTGAAATTCAGGGAGGATTAAGTGAAAGAAGCTGCTACATTCCTGTCCTGGGCAGTTAGCTGTTTCCAGGAATGCATAGTCATTTGTCTCTCCCTGGAACACAAAGATCTGAATGCCTCCAACTTGTTCCTAGGCGATAATCTTTAGCAGTGACCCAGGAGGTCAGCTGTTTTCCCAGGAGCCAGGTTGGGCCTTATCTGTAGTTTCTGAAACAAAAGCTTTAACATATATATTACTATGGTACATTTACACAATGGAATTCTATGCCGCAGAAAGAAAGAAGGACCTCCTACCGTATGCAACAGCATGGATGCAACTGGAAAGCATTAAGCTAAGTGAAATAAGTGAAGCCATGGAAGACAAATACCATATGATCTCACCTTTAACAGGAACCTAAACAACAAAACAAAGAAAGAAGCAGGGTATAGTCAAAGACACTGCATTAGAGGACAGGTGGAGAGCGACCAGAGGAGAGAGAAGAGGGATTTCGGGGGAGAGGGGGAGGGGTTTATAGGATCAAAGTTAAAGGACACATGGATAAAAACTAGGGGTGGGTGGAAATGGGAGGGAGGAGGGAGGGCTGGGTGGGTGGGTTGGGATGGGAGTAAAAGGTAGAAAATTGTACTGCAACAACAATTAAAATAAAAATATTTTAAAAATCATATACATTACTTGCTAAACTTACAACTTCTTAACTTAAACTAAAATTGTCCAACTCTTGAGTCCCCTACCAGTATAGCACATGTCAGAATTACATTACTTTTTATGACTCAATTATATATATATGTGTGTGTGTGTGTGTGTGTGTGTGTGTATCTTGTTCACTATTCATCTGTTGATGGACACTTAGATTGTTTCACCTTTTGGTTTTTGTGAATGATGCTGCTATAAACATGTTTGTACAAGTATGTGTTTCAGTCTCTGCTTTCAATTTTTGAGGGTATATACCTAAGAGTGGAATTGCTGGATCATATGGTAATTCTGTTTGCAAATTGTTGAGGAACCAGAAAACTATTTTCTACACTGGTTGCCCTCTTTTAGATTTCTAGCAGTAATAAATGAGATTTCCAATTGCTCCACATCCTTGGCAAGGCTTATTTTCCATTTTTTAATTATAGTCATCCTAACGGATGTGAGATGGTATTTCATTGTAATTTTAATTTGCATTTCTCTAATGACTAATGATGTTGAACATCTTTCCATGTGCTTACTGGCTAGTGGTATATATTCTTTGGAGAAATATCTATCTATTCAAATTATTTGCCCATTTTTGAATTGGGCTGTTCGGACTTATTTTTCAATTGCTTTTTTTGTTAAGCTTCAGTCAGCTCCAGCAGTAGAGCAGAGTAAATTCATCTCAAGAAGAAAAATAAAGCTATTTTTAAAAATCAGGGAGAAACATGAAGAGAAGAGTTTCAGGAATTGTGGAGGGTAAATTATGTTTCCTTAATAAAGAGAAAGAAAGGAAAAACAAATGGGAAAACCAGAAAGCTGGGGGGAGATAAATAGACCACAAGAAAGGCTGTTCTTTTATTCATTGGGATAGCTAGGGAAGGTGGCTTTATCATGCTTGACTGAGTCAATGAGAGGGTGAAAAACAAGACTAAGTTGAAGATAAAAAAATTCAGGAAGAGCAGTTAAGTACAAGTGATATAAATATGTAGATTAACATTCTAACCAAACACTGGTGTGTGGTTGGGGTAAGATACATTGTGTCCTCACTTTTAGAGATGGTGAATAAAATTGCACCTTGGAGTTCAGTTATTTGACATTTGCTCTAAAGATTAATTTAGATTTAGTTTTTATTTAAATTTATAATATGCTTTTCATATGAATGAGGTGCTAATGGGTGTTTGTTTCTTAATCAAACTAGTCTTAGTTTGTGCCATATAGCTTAAACCTTGGGGGTTGTGGCATACCACTGCCATCTGGTGTCAGTATGTTCACATAGCATGGTTCTGCACTTAATACATTAAAAAGAAACATACTTGGAGGAGGAATTTACACAACAAAAGTGATGAAATGATAGTAAGTTTTCCAGTGGTCTAAATTAATAAGGTGTTATTATTTCTTTTATTAAAAAGGCATCAGAAAGCAACCTCAGAATTTTTTCTTATAGAATTTAGAGTGATGCACAGGTTGAATTATTGGCAAAAGGGGATTTTTTTTCATGGATGTGGACAGTCTATGAATTATGAATGCATTATTGTCTTGGTGATCTGGATTATACTTGAATGTGCTGTAAATATACACAGCTGAGAAAGCAATCAAATAAAAACAGTGGATTTAAGAGGAGACATTTTGTAAGCTCTAAATTTCTCATTTTAAAGGTTATATTTCTTTCAACAAAATTAAGCATTTTTTCTATTGTGTAGTTTAATCTCCTGTGTCATGTAAAAGTGCTTAATGCTTCCACAATTTATTTTACTTGAAAAAATCATTTTGATAAATCAAGTCCCATGATGCTTTCAAGATTAATATCCCTTCTGTTGAAAATAGGTATACTTTTCAACATAGAAAATTAGCATTTTCTTAACCTTTGTTATATTACTTTGTTTCCATTGTCCTCATCATATGCTATTGAACTTAGTCTCTTAATAGAAAACACTGGTGAGAAAAATTGTGGATATATTTTATTTTTTAAACTTGTGTTATAGGATATTTAAAATGTACAGAAAGTAGATAGAAATGTATAATGAGTATTTATGTACCCAATACCTACCCCAATAATAATTAATCCATCATACTTCATTACCCCCTCAATTCACTACCCCCCTTTCAGAGTATATTTAAGCAAGTCTCAGTCATCATATTTTATCTGTAAATATTTCAGAATGTATCTTTTTGTAAAAAGGATTCTTGTTTGTCACATAATGGTAATATACTTATTTCACTTATATCATTAATTTCCTTAATAACATCAAATAACCTGTTGTACAAATTGTACATTACATGTGGGTAGAAACCAAATAAGGTCTATGCATTGCAATTATTTGTACTATGTTTTAAATTTTTATTTTACATGTATTTTATTGATTATGCTATTACATTTGTCCCATTTTTTCTCCCCTTTATTGCCTTCCACTTTGCACTCCCTTTCCAACAGCATTACCCCACTTTACTTCATATCTATGGGTCATATATATAAGTTCTTTGGCTTGTACATTTCCTACAACATTCTTGAGCTCCCCCTGTCTACTTTGTACCTACCATTTCTGCTTCTTATTCCCTGTACCTTTTCCCCCATTCTCCCCCTCCTCCTCCCCACTGATAACATTCCATGTGATCTCCATTTCTGTGATTCTGTTCCTGATCTAGTTGTTAGCTTAGTTTTTTTTTTTTTCTTTTAGCTTCGGTTGTTGATAGTTGTGAGGTAGTTGTCATTTTACTGTTCATATTTTTTATCATCTTCTTTTTCTGAGATAAGTCCCTTTAACATTTCATATTGTAAGGGCTTGGTTATGATGAACTCCTTTAACTTGACCTTATCTGGGAAGCACTTTATCTGCCCTTCCATTCTAAATAATAGCTTTACTAGATAGAGTTATCTTGAATATAGGTCCTTGCCTTTCATGACTTGGAATACTCCTTTCCAGCCCCTTCTTGCCTGAAAGTTTTCTTTGGAGAAATAAGCTGACAGTCTTATGGGAACTCCTTTGTAGGTAACCGTCTCCTTTTCTCTTGTTGCTTTTAAGATTCTCTCCTTATCTTTAATCATGGGTGATGTAATTATGATGTGTCTTGGTGTGTTCCTCCTTGTTTGGATCCAACTTCTTTGGAACTCTCTGAGCTTCCTGGACTTCCTGGAAGTCTATATCATTTTCCAGATTGGGGAAGTTCTCCTTCATTATTTTTTCAAAGATTTTTTTTTTCCCCATTTCTTGCTTTTCTTCTTCTGGTGCCCATATGAGTTGGGTATTGGAATGATTAAAGTTGTCTCAAATGTTGCTAAGCCTCTCCTCATTTTTGTGAACTCTTGTTTCTTCATTCTGTTCTGGATGAATGTTTATTTCTTTCTTCTACTCCAAATCATTGATTTGTATTCTGGTTTCTTTCCCTTCACTGTTTGTTCCCTGTATATTTTTCTTTATTTCACATTGCATAGCCTTCACGTTTTTTCTCTATTTTGGGACCATACTCAACCATTTCTGTGAGCATCCTGATGACCAATATTTTAAACTCTCTATCTGATAGTTTAGCTATCTCTTCAACACTTAGTTGTATTTTTTTGGAGCTTTGATTTGTTCTTGCATTTGGGCTATATTTCTTTGTTTTGGTACACCTGTTATGTTGTAAATAACAGAGCCTTCATATTTGTCAGGACCAGGGAGGGGGAAACCCAGATCACTGCATTGTGGTTCTGTATGTGGGGTCCAAAAGGGAACAATGTTGGTTTCTCAGCTTTCTGTTAGCTTTCAGTCACTTTCCCCCTTCCCATAAACAAATTGGACCCTTCTGGTGCTGATTCCAAGGTGGGTGGGCTTGTGTACATTCTAGGACCCCGTGGGTCTCTTCAACAAACTTTCCCGTGAGGCTGGGAGTTTCTCCAACTGCTGCAGTTCCCACAGATCTTTACAGCAAGAGGTTTTGAAGCTTTATTTCAACATGCTGGAACCCTGGGTCATGTGCTTTCAGTTGTTCCTCAGTTGTTGCTCTCAGTTTACCTGCATGCAAATGTGGGAACGCCCAGTCTGCCAGCCTTTGCCTCACCCACATGGTCCTCCAGGAACTGTGTTGCCACGTGTCCTCTTGGCCCAAGTTGCCCATTTTGGCCCCTCCTACCAGTCTGAATGCGTATTTCATCTTTAACTACTTGGTTGTTGGAATTCTGTACAGTTTGATTTTCTGGCAGTTCTGGTTGTTTTTTGTTTCTAAATTTGTTGTCCTTCTTTTGGTTGTGTGAGAAGGCAAATTGTATCCACCTATGCCTCCATTTTGGCTGGAAGTCTAAATTTCTTTTAATCTATCTGTTACCCCTCCACCTTTCTTTCTCATTGTAATGTATTGAAAAAGCCGGGTCATTTGTTTTATAGGTTTCCCACCATATGGATGTTGTGGATTACATTCTCATGGTAAAGTTTAACAAGTTTCTCTGCCCTCTTTTTTCTAACACAGTAATTGGATCTATAGACGAGGTTGTATCCAGAGGTTTGTTTTGTTCAAGATTTACTTTATATTTGGTGTTGTTTTCTTTTATTAGGAAGCATACAATGTCTGATCATCTCTACATATATTTATATTAACTTAGGATATCTTGTGTGTTTATCCATTGTTTCTTTCTTTTTTTTGGAAAGATTTCATTGATTTATTTTTAGAGAGAGGGGAAATGAGGCATAAAGAGGGGGAGAGAAACATCAGTGTGGAGTTGCCTCTCATGTGTCCCTTACTGGTTCCTGGCCTGCAGTCCAGGCATGTTCCCTAACTGGGAATCGAACCAGCGACCGACCCCTTGACTTGTAGGCCACTGCTCAACCCATTAAGCCACACCAGCCAGGGCTATCCATTGATTTATAAATGGTTATATTTTTGGAGTCCAGCTTCATCTTTTTTCATAAATAACAACCATAATTGTATTGCTTAAGACTTTTCAGTTTCAGATCCAAGAAGATGGAGGTGGGGTAGGTGGGAGTGAAGCTTAGTTCTCCCTATGCCCAGCTGGAACACCTAACTGATCTTCTGAGGAACAGAGTGAACAGCCAATGGAATTCCAGCTTATATGAAGGTTGGGGGCCAAAAAGTGTAGAGGGCATTGAAAAACAGACTGTGAGGAGATTGCATTGAGATAGTAACGTTCCTGGGATCTGTGCATGGTCCTAGGCCACTGTGGCCCCCTAGCCCAGCACCTGCCACAGGATACAGGGAGGAGAGTTAGATCACCAGCTCCCTCACCTACCAGAGCAGGGAGGACAGCCCGGCACCAGGAGGGACCTGGATGCTGGAAGTTGCTGGAGGTACAAAGAGGAAGTGAGAGACACACAGAGGTAGTATACATCCACAGGGACTGTGGACACCGGCACCAGAGAAATTGAGGTGCCAGGTGACATTTGGAAAAGGGAGGAGTTGGGCCGTGTTGGACCTTGACTCAGATAGTCTCTGGACTGGTTGGAAAGTTGGGCTGTGTGAAAAGCTGTGCACTTGTTAAGAATGGCAGGCTGCTGCTTTTTAAGGAACTGTTGAGCAGTGGCTGGCTCACATGAGGGTGATTTGAGCTGCACAGTGGCTGAGTGGAACCACATGCCTGAGCTTGTCCCATGCTGGGAGCCCAGAGGATGAGCAGCTAAGTGGAACAGAGCACCCTAGATCGACTCGCACTGCACGCCCAGACACTGGGTGGCTGACTTGAGCTTGGTAGTTCACAGAGGACCTAGGCCTGAGGCTGGGCAAATGTTAATATTGTGGCCCAGAGCTTGTCCTCATTCTCTCAAAACCATAGGAATGGAGAAAAGCAAAGTCCAGCCCCTCTCTTCCTGTGGCATCTAAGACGAACAGCAGAACTCACTGAACAGGTTTAAAGTTGGCAAGAGGCTTATTTTTTTCATTCCTCTCTCTTTTTTTTTCCTTTTTTTCTTCTCTTAAGTGAGACAATAAGACATGGAGTTATGAACGGTCCAGAGACAGATTCAAAGAGGGAGCACAAGGCTAACTCCCAAAATTGAGAAACTGAGACAAATGTCACTTTGCTATCACATACAGCAGGCATTTTATTGTGTATGTGTATTATTATTATTTTTACACTTTTATTTTTTTATTTCTCTTCCTTATGTTCAGTTTAACTCATTTTTCTCTGTTTAATTGTATAGTTTTACTGGTTTTCTTTATTCTCTCTGTATTTTATTTTAATTTTCTTTCTCTCATTTTACCCATGTTCCAATAACACACAACTCTTGATCAGGTACTTTCTATTCTGGTCATCCAAATCATATATTTCTTGTCATATTATTGTTGTTCCAGTACTATTGTAAATAATTGTTGTTCCATACAATTGCAAACACTATACAGCACCCCTCCCTGATCTTATCCCACTTCACTTTATTCCTGAGCATTGTTATTGTTGTGGTTAACTCTATTCTCTCACACACTACACCTAATTCCCATCCTTTACTCTCACTATATCTTATCATCTAACCTTGCACAAGTGCTCTGTTTTCTGAATTCAGCTCAAAATCTTCCTCCCCTCTGATGAATCTCATCTCTCTTTTACCTTTTAAAAAAAGTGGCTAGTTGGATGAAATGACACAGTTAATGCTATACTTATCCAAAGAATCTCCTAACTATCTCTACTTCCTAGTACCTTAAATTCCATAAAGTACTCTCCCACTGTCTTAATCCATTTCGCCTGCCCCCACCACTGATCACATACAAGAATAGGTGGGAGGTGTGACCATCAGTATACACGTAGGAGGAGAGAAACCACCACCACCACCACCGACAAAAAACACCAAAAGGTAAAAACACAAGTACAACAATAGAGTCCACAAAAAGAAGAAAGGGAAAACCCAGAGTCCAGACAAGGAGATCAAAGAGACCACACACCTGAACACCATAAAATTCCTATCATAAAAGTTCACCTTACAGAGACAGCAAGCAAAGTGAAACAGAAGGAAGTGCAGAAACAAAAAGAGTCATCTATAGTGGGGAGACAAAATAGGAATATACAATCAAAAGGAATGGAAGACTCCCCACAAAAAAGGCCAAATGAAATGGAGGTAAGCAAACTCTCAGATATAAAATTCAAATAATGGTTATAAAGATGCGCAAACAACTCACAGACAAATATAAGGAACTGAGTAAGAACTACAACAGTATGCAAAAGGAAAGAAAGTATATGCAAAATCCAGGAAGAAATGAACAATAAAATTTCAGAAATAAAAAATATGCTAGAAGGAATTACAAGAAGGCTGAATGAAGCAGAGGATTGAATCAGTGAGCTGAATGACAAGGTAAAAGAAAACACTTAAAAAAGCAAGAAAAGGAAAAGAAACTCAGTACAAATGAACAGGTGATAAGGGAGCTGCAAGACAACATGAAATGTAATACTATCTGTGTAATAAGGATTCCAGAAGGAGAAGAAAAAGAGAAAGGGATAGAAAACCTGTCTGAAAAAGTAATGATGCAAAACTTCCATAATTGGATGAGAGAAAAAGTCACACAAACCCAAGAAACACTGAGAGTCCCAATCAACAGGAACCCAAGGAGGGCCAGTCCCAGACATAATTGAAATGGCAAAACTCCAATATAATTAGAGAATATTAAAGACAGCAAGGGAGAAAAAGAAGTAACATTCCAGGGAGCCCAGTAAGGGTAGCAGCTGACTTCTCAATGGAAATGCTTCAAGGCAGAAGAGAATGGCAAAAAAATATTCCAAATAATAAAAACCTAAGGCCCGCAAGCGAGACTACTCTATCCAGCAAGACTCTCAATTAAAATGGAAGCTCAAATAAGGAGCTTCCCAAGAAAAAGAATCTCAAAGAATACACCTCCACAAAACCAGCTATGCAATATATGCTAAAGGGAATGCTTTAAGAAAAGGAAGAAAAAGAAGTTGAGAGAAAGGAACACAGGTACAAAAAAAAAAGGGGGGGATGAATAAATACCTATCACAGATAACCTTAAAAGCAAACCATTTAAATGCTCCAATCAAAAGACATGAATAGCTGAATGAATAAGAAATTATGACCCACACATATGCTGCCTACAAGAGACACATCTCAGAACAAAAGACTTATACTCACTGAAACTGCAGGACTGGAAACAAATATTCCAAGCAAATGGACAAGGGAGGAAAAGCCAGGGTACCAACACTCATATCAGACAAAATAGACTTGAAAAAAGGGGGCATAAAAAGAGACCCAGAAGTTCCTTCCATAATACTCAAGGGAATAAACCATCAAGAAGACATAAACATTGTAAATATATATGGACCCAACATAGGAGCACCCAGATACATAAGGAAAATCTTGGAGGACTTCAAGTAAGATATTGACAGCAACACAATTATAGTGGGGGATTTCAATACCCCACTGTCAAAAATGGACAGATCTCCCAAACCAAATATCAACAATGATATTGCAACATTGAATAATATCCTAGATCAAGTGGACTTAACTGATTATATATATATATATATATATATATATATATATATATATATAGAGAGAGAGAGAGAGAGAGAGAGAGAGAGAGAGAGAGACAGAGAGAGAGAGAGACAGAGAAAGCCCTTCATCCCAAAGAAGCAAAATACACATTCTTTTCAAATGCACATGGAACATTTTCAAAGGTAGCCCATATGAAAGAACATAAAACTAGCCTCAAGACATTCAACAAAACTGAAATCATAGCAAGCATTTTCTCTTACCACAAGGGACTAAAACTTCAAGCGAACCTCAAGGAAAAGACGCAAAAACACTCAAACTCACAGAGATTAAACAGCATGGTACTATAACAATGAATGGGTCAAGAATGAGATCAAGGACGAAATCAAAAAGTTTCTGGAAACAAATGCAAATGAACTCACAGTAATCCAAAATTTATGGGACACAGTGAAGGCAGTGCTTAGAGGGAAGTTCATAGCAATACAGGCCTACCAAAAAAAGAGAGAAATATTTTAAATAAACAACCTCACCCTACACTTACAAAAACTCGAAGAACAACAACAAAACAGCCCAGAGCAAGTAAAAGGAAAGAGATAACCAAGATCAGAGCAGAATTAAATGACATAGAGACTAAAAGCACAATTCTAAGGATCAATGAATCCAGGAGCTGGTTCTTTGAAAAGATAAATCAAATCGACAAGCCTTTAAGCAGGCTCATCAAGAAAAAAAGAAAGGACCCAAATAAACACAATCAGAAATGAAAGAGGAGAGATTACAAGTGACACCACAGAAATACAAAGGATTGTAAGAAATTACTACCAAGAAATATATGCCTAGAAGTTGGAAAACTTAGGTGAAATGGACAAATTTCTAGATAAATATGATCTTCCAAAACTGAACGAAGAAGAAGCAGAAAGCCTGAACAGACCAATAACAGCTGATGAAATTGAAACAGTAATCAAAAAGCTTTTGACACACAAAAGCCCTGGACCAGACAGTTTCACAGGAGAATTTTTCAAAGCATTTTAGGGAGAGCTAACCCCTATCCTTCATAGACTATTCCAAAAAAATCAAGAAGATGGAAGACTCCCAAACTCTTTTATTGAAGACACCATCATCCTAATCCCAAAACCAGATAAGGACATAACAAAGAAAGAAAACTTCAGGCCAATATTGCTGTTGAACATAGATGCTAAGTTCCTCAACAAAATATTGGCATACCGCATCCAGCAATATATTGAAAAGTTCATACACCCAGATCAAGTGGGATTCAGCCCAGGGATGCAAGGATACTACAATAGTCGTGAATTGATATATGTAATACTCCACATAAACCAAACAAAAGTCTAAAATTGCATGAACATATCAATAGATGTGGAAAAAGCATTTGATAAGGTACAGCACCCATTTTTGACAAAACCACTTAGCAAAATGGTAATAGAGGGAGCATTTCTCAACATAATAAAGGCCACATAGGAGAGACCTATAGCCAACATCACACTTAATGGGCAAAAACTCAGAGCTTTCCCACTAAGATCAGGAATAAATCAAGGATGCCTACTTTCACCACTCCTATTCAACCTAGTACTGGAAGTCCTAACCACAGCAATCAGACAAGAAAAAAAAAATAAAAGGCATCCAAATTGGAAAGGAAGAAGTAAAACTGTCATTGTTTGCAGATGACATGATAGTGTTCATAGAAAA
Source organism: Tonatia bakeri (assembly GCA_004024845.1). Taxonomy (NCBI): domain Eukaryota; kingdom Metazoa; phylum Chordata; class Mammalia; order Chiroptera; family Phyllostomidae; genus Tonatia; species Tonatia bakeri. The sequence continues at coordinate 48,264 of PVIA01003084.1, forward strand.
TCCTATAGATTCCACGAAAAAACTACTTGACCTAATAAATGATATTGGAAAAACAGCGGGATACAAAGTCAATACTTGGAAATCAAAAGCATTTGTGTACACCAACAATGAAATATCAGAAACAGAAATCAGGAAAAGAATCCCATTTGCTATAGCAATAATAAAATAAAATATCTAGGAATAAACCTAACCAAGGAGGTAAAAGACCTGTACTCGGAAAACTACACAACACTGAAGAAAGAAATTAAGGAAGATACAAATAAATGGAAGTATGTACCATGCTCATGGATTGGAAGACTTAACATCATCAAAATGGCCATACTACCCAAAGTGATTCATACATTCATGCAATCCCTCATTCATGTCATTAAAATAGTAATGACATCTTTCACAGATACAGAACAAACAGTTCAGAAATGTGTATGGAACCATAAAGGACCTCGAATAGTTGCAGCAATTTTGAGAAAGAAGAACAAAGGAGAGATCACAATACCTGATATCAAACTATATCACAAGGCCACTGTAATCAAAGCAGCTTGGTACTGGCATAAAAACAGACACACAGACCAATGGAACAGAACAGATAGCCCAGAAATATACCCAAGTCTCTATGGTCAATTAATATTTGACAAAGAGGGAAGAAGAATAAAATGGAGTAAAAATATCATCTTCAATAAATGGTGTTGGGAGATCTGGACAGCTACATGCAAAAAAAAAAATGAAACTCGAGCACCAACTTACACCATACACAAAAAAAATTCAAGGTGAATAAAAGACTTAAATATAAGTCATGACACCATAAAAGTCCTAGAAGAAAACATCAGCAGGAAAATCTCAGACATTCCACGCAGCAACATCTTCACTGACATGTCCCCTAAAGCAAGGGACATAAAGGAAAGAATAAAGAAATCGGACATCATTAAATTAAAAAGCTTCTGCATGGCTAAAGAAAACAGCATTAAAATGATAAAAGAATCAACTATATGGGAAAACATATGTGCAAATGATACCTTGGATAAGGGTTTGATCTCTAAAATATATAATGAACTCATACAACTCCACTCCAGGAAGACAAAAATGAAATGAACAAAAGACTTGAACAGACACTTCTCCAAGGAGTACATACAAAGTTTCCAGAGACACATGAAAAGATGCTCCATATTGCTACCTATCAGAGAGATGCAAATTAAAACCACAACGAGATACTACTTCACACAGGTCAGAATGGCCATCATAAACAAAGCAACAAACAACAAGTGTTGGAGAGGTTGTGGAGAAAAGGGGACACTAGTGCACTGTTGATGGGATTGCGGACTGTTACAACCACTATGGAAAACAGTATGGAATTTTCTCAGAAAACTAAAAATGGATCTGCCTTTTGACCCAGCAATTCCACTACTAGGATTATATCATAAGAACCCTGAAATATCAATCCAAAAGAACCTTTGCACCCCAATGTTCATAGCAGCACAATTTACAATAGCCAAGTGTTCGAAGCAACCTAAATGCCCATCACTAAATGGATGGATCAAAAAACTATGGTGCATTTTCACAGTGGGATTCTATGCAGCAGAAATAAAGAAGGAGCTCCTACCCTTTGCAACAGCATGAATGGAACTGGAAAGCATTATGCTAAGTGAAATAAGCCAGGCGGTGAAAGACAAGTACCATATGATTTCATCTTTAACAGGAACCTAATCAGCAAAACAAACAAACAAGCAAAATCTAACCAAAGACACTGAAATAGAGAACAGGCTGACAGTGACCAGAGGGGAGAGGGGAAGGAATTTCAGGGGAAAAGGGGAGGGGTTTTCAAGAAAAATATAAAGGACACGTGGACAAAAACAAGGGTGTGAGTGGAAACTGGCGAGAGGTGGGGAGGGCTGGGGGGTGGGCTGGGATGTGGGTAAAAGGCAGAAAACTGTACTTGAACAACAATTAAAAAAAGAAATGGTGTTGGGACATCTGGATAGGTACATGCAAAAAAATGAAACTAGACCACCAACTTACACCATACATCAAAATAAACTCAAGATGGGTAAAAGACTTAAATAGAAGCAGTGACACCATAAAAATCCTACAGCAGAACATAGGCAAAAGAATTTGAGACATCCTATGTAGCAATGTTTTCACTGATATATCCCCTAGAGCAAGGGACATAAAGGAAAGAATAAACAAATGGGACTACATCACATTAAAAAGCTTCTGCACAGTTAAAGAAACCAGCATCAAAATGAAAAGGGAACTGACCGTATGGGAAAACACATTTGCCAGTCACACGTTGGAAGAGGGTTTGATCTCCCAAATATATAAAGAACTCACATGACTCGACACCAGGAAGACAAACAATCCAATTTAAAAAATGGGCAAAGAATCTGAAGAGACACTTCTCCAAGGAGGACGTACAGAGGGCCAAGACACATGAAAAAAAATACTGAACACACTAGCCATCAGAGATACAAATTAAAACCACACTGAGATACCACCTCATACCAGTCAGATGCACAAATGCACAAACAAGTGCTGCCAAGGATGTGGAGAAAAAGGCAGGCACCCTAGGACACTGTTGGTGGGAATGCAAAAGGTGCAACGACTGTGGAATATAGTATGGAATTTTCCCCAAAAACTAAAAATGGAACTGCCTTTTGACCCAGGGATTCCACTGCTGGGATTATACCCTAGAAATCCAGAAACACCAATTCAAAAGAACCTATGCACCCCAGTGTTCATAGCGATATTATTTACAATAGCCAAGTGCTGGAAACAGCCTAAGTGCCCATCAGGAAATGAATGGATCAAAAAATTGTGGTACATTTACACAATGGAATTCCATTGTCAGGATTAATGATATGAGGGAAGTTTAAGTACCAGAAGGGGCCTATGAAATGGGGTTCTGCCTTCTGAGATGTTTAAAGGAATTGATACTAAATTATTGTCAGCAGGGTCTGGTGGGTGATGTTTGATCCAGCAATCAGTTAAATTCAGAGCAGGAGCTATAGTTTGGTGAAAAACATACAAGAGAATTTCGTTTTCCCTGAAGTGGCAGAAGAGGACCATGTGGGTTAAAAAATAATAATAATAGGATGAAGATAAGGGAGATCACATTAGTGTTATGGAAGGTGGAAAGGTGTAGTATTAGGTAATATTAGAAGGGCAAAGGAACGTAAGAGTGTTGGAACTCAAAAACATAATCTCATTCTGTCATCTTGAGTGGAACCTATCCACTTCTGAAGTCAGCAGTTTGTTTTGCTGTCTTGGGCAGAAACTGTCCACTTGTGCTGTCAGTGACTTCTGGGGAATTCCTAAGAATCTTCAGTTTAAGATCTTCTGATAAAATGGATGTTCAGCAATGTGGGAGGAAGTGATGGTATCTTTTAAGTAAAAAGTTTTATATACTTAAATAATCTAAGTATGAGTACCTTGGAATTTTACTAATATGTAAGTTGTTAAAGGTACCAAGTAACAAGATATGTTTTAATCCAGTCTCAAGGGCAGCTTTATTTCTGTTGAAGACCAAATCTCAAGGTGGCAGATCATGGACAGGATCTTTCGGTGCGGATTTTCAAAATGTACTTTGTTTCTGATGGTCATATAATTGGAGATATTTTATGAGTCTTCTGAAATATTCAGTAACATTAAACTGTAATAGAGTAAATTCTGGGACTGGAAATGAAATTCCCAAATGCATGAGGCAACCTTTTAGTAACATATCGGGAGATAATTTATGGGTACTCGAGAGATTTGATCTTACTGTCATCAGGACTAATATCACTACTTTGGGCCCAGGAAGTTCAAGAAATTTTGAGAGCTCTGATAATTGTAATTTTAGAATTCTATTGATTTCCTTTATTTTTTCTGAATCTAACTTAATTAAAAGTAGTACAAATTTATTCTTATTGTCTTTTTTTTTATAGGATTGAAGAGCAAATCTTTGTATTCCCTAACGCCCATTTCAGCAAACCCAAAGGCAGTTTAAGCATTAAAAAACCTTAATACTGGGTTGGCCGAAAGTCCATATGGTCTTTTCCATAAAATAAGACACATTTTTCATTTTCACTAATAACTTTATTGATTTGGATATTTTCAATATGTCAGCTATCTCCTGAGTGGTATAATACTGGTTGTTTTCAATTAATGTTTCAATTTGATCACTATCAACTTCAACTGGTCTACTCAATTGTGGAGCATTGTGCAGCGAGAAATCTCCAGCATGAAACTTCGCAAACCACTCTTGACACATTCGATCAGTCACAGCACCTTCTCCATACGCTGCAGAAATCTTTTCCTGCATTTCAGTTGCGTTGTTACCTTTCTTGAAATAATAAAGCATAATATACTGAAAGTGTTGCTTATTTTCTTCCATCTTCAATATTAAAGTGGTACACAAAATTCACCCATTTTGATAAGTTTTTTTAAAAAACATGCTGACGTGACAGCTGTCACAATACAATCTAACAAAATTGTTTCGAATGAAGTTAAGGACAATTAAGCACTACTAGAGATATCTTATGGAAAAAAACAAACAAACTTTTTGGCCAATGCAATCGTTTTATTCTGAATTTGGAGTCTGGGTTTTGGATAGGCAAAATCAAGAATGGTTATTAGAAAAGGCAACACATAAGTCATTAAGCATCTAAAGATGAAATATATTTTCAATCAACACTGCAAAATCATGCTAGATAATACCCAGGCTAAAGCTGTTTGGGGGTGGGTGGAAAGCAGTAGCCATACCTCATCTTAGCCAGTAGAGGGGGATATTTGTTCATTTCTGAGACTTGGACAACATTTATGTTTTGTTTGTACTGATACAAGACAATGCAGTGATCTTGTTTTTGTCTTTATAACTATCACAGAGGAGCCTTGTTGGATGTTGGTGTTCTGGGAATTTGTTTATGATCACAGAACTAGAACTAGCTGAGTGCCAGGCCAGTTCTCATGTCAAGGGCTATTTTCCTTTGTCACCGATAATACTGGATTGTGAGAGGGGAAATTGGTGATGCTGCTTCAATGTCTAACATTTTTTATTTATTTATTCCTCACCCGAGGATAATTTTTCCATTTTTTTAGAGAGAGAGAGAGGAAGGGAGACAAACATTTATGTGAGAGAGAAGCATAAATTGGTCGCTTCATATATGCACCTCAACTGGGGATTATATGGACCAGGGACTGCACTCACAGAACCCTTCGGTTACTGGAGGATGCTCCAACCAACTAAGCCACACAGGCCAAGGCAAATGTCTTACATATATTTTAAGTTTGAGCTGTCAAGCTTTACAAGGAGCGCCTTCCATGAAATATACTGAACATAGCACAGTTTTGAAATAGGAACCAGACAGCAAGCATAGATCAAATCTGGATCTCAAGAAGACATCTGCAATATTTTGAAATATCTACCTGGGCCATTTTATCTCCAGTCAAACTTGTAAGAAACTAATTACCAGCTAAAGCATCACTTCACATTGGAGGTTTGGCTGACTGTGCTCCACCAACCAACACACATTCTGTCTACCACTGTTCAATTTACCCTTTCTTTGTGCCCCTACTTGATCCAAACTTCCACTGTTACACATTATTTTGAGTGCTTGTCTTTGAAATCCACGACCATAGAACTCAAGGAAAAGGATGCCTCATACATCTTATTCAGGACTTAAAAGCCCCGGACAAAGCAAGTACTCAACAGGAAGCACAGTGTATCTACCTACCTCTCCATCTTGGCCAGAAGTCTGTTTATATTATTCTTTAGATTCCACATATAGGTGAAGTCATATGGTGTTTGTCTTTCTTTGACTGACTTATTTCATTTAATATAATACCCTCTAGGTCCATCCATGTTGTCGTGAATGGTAAAATTTCATTCTTTTTTATGGCTAATATGCTACTGTATATACATGTCACTTATTTATTCACTCATCTATTATTGGGCACTTGGGCTGCTTCCATATCTTGGCTATTGTAACACTGCAATGAATATAGGGGTGCATATATTATTTGAATTAGTGTTTTGAATTTCTTCAGATATATTCCCGGAAGTGGAGTCCCTAAGTCACTGGTAGTTCCATTTTTAATTTCTTGAGGAATCTCCATACTGTTTTCCACACTGGCTGCACCAGTCTGCATTCCCGCCAGCAGTGCATGAGGGTTCCCTTTTCTCCCCATTCTCAACAGCACTTGTTGTTTGTAATTTTCTGAGTTTTTAAAATCACATTTCTCACTGTTTACACTTTTCTAACTCCTGTTTTTTTAACTTGAGATATAATTGACATATAACATATTAGTTGCTGATGTACAATGATTCAGTATTTTCATATATTGTGAAATGATCACCACAATAAGACTAGTCACTGTGGTTACAATTTTTTTTCTTGTGAATTTTTAGGATTTACTCTCATAGCAACTTCCAAATATGCTATACAATACTATCTAGAAAAGGTGAAAGTATGAAGACATTAAAAATATCAGTGGTTTCCAGGCATTAGAGGATAGAGAGGGATCAACAGGCTTGAGCACAGAGGATTTTCAGGGCAGTGAAGTTATTCTCTCTGATGGATACATTTGTCAAAACTCAGAATGTATATACAACATCAAGCATGAACCCTAATACAAACTATGGACTATGGGCAATAATGATATATCAACATAGGATTATCAATTATATATATATGTACCACTCTGGATCCAGATGTTGATAGTGAGGGAGGCTATGCATAGGTGGGGGCAGGATTTATATGGGAATCTTCATACCTCAATTTTTCTGTGAACCTAAAACTGCTCTAAAAATAAAAACTAGTTGCCCTGACTCAACTGGGGGTTTGGTCCCCTGACAGGGCATATGTGAGAGACAACTGATCAATGTTCCTCTCTCGCTCTCCCTCCCCTCCCTTCTAAAATCAGTAAGCATGTCCTCAGGTGAGAATTAAAAATATATATATAAATAAAATAGACAGAGTCTACTAAAAGGCTAGGCAGTTCTTGGTTGGTTTAAATTCATAATTCTCATTACTTTTGACAATCAGCATTCTAATTTCATGTTGATTGCTCATTATAGTTTTGTTGAACTGGTTATCTCCTTTGCCCATTTTTATACTGGAACTTTGTCTTTTATAGATTTGCTAGACCTCTTATTATTAATTTTAGTCCATTATTTGAAGGAAGGGAGAAATGGTGTGTTCCAGCCCACTGCTTTATACAAACACTTAATTATCCTTTATACAAACATTTAAGGTACAGCTCTATAAGCTGTAGGCCTTGTATGGTGAACCACCCCAGAAATCAGGTCCCTTTCTGAAGAAAGGGTAAGATAGAATAAACCTTTGGTATCTTGCTTCAAAGGCATTAGTCTGAAAGCAACAAATGAACAAGACAAACAAAAACTTATGGACATAGACAACAGTACGGTGGTTATCAGAGGGAAAGGGGGACAGAGAGAGACAGCAAAGGATAAAGCAGGTCAAATATACGGTGATGGAAGATTTGACTTTGGGTGGTAAACACAATGCAATATACAGGTGATATAGAATCATATACTTGGAACCTGTATAATTTTATCAACCAAAGTCACTCCATAAATTTAATCAAAATTTAAAAAAATGCATTAGGGCCATAGTTAGTTGTAGAGAAGAACCTTTGTACTTGAAAGGAGACAAATGTGCATAAGCATAGGCAATCCAAGATAGAAGACAGGTCATAAGATGTGACTGTACTCTTCTCATCAGCTTTCCTGGTACATGTATGTTTGAAGAAGACTTGTCTTTTATTTATTCATAAACTATTTTTACAATAAGGAAATTAGTCCATCATATGGGTATTACAGACCTAATGTTTCTCTCTTCCCCGAAATTCCTATGTTGAAACCTAATTTCCCATGTGATGGTGTTAGGAGGTGGGGTCTTTAGGTGATTAGGTCATAAGGATGGTGCCCTCATGAATGCAGTTAGTGACCTTATTCAAGAGACCCCAGGAAGTTGCCTTACCCTTCTGATATTTTGGGTTACAGCTAGAAGACAGCAAGTTATGACTCAGGAAGTAGGCCCTCACAAGACACTAAACCTGCCAGCACCTTAATCTTAGACTTCTCAGACTGCATAACTGTGAGAGATAAATTTTTGTTTATAAGTACCTAATCGATATTTATTATAGCAGCCCAAATGAACTTAGACAATGGGACTAAAGTTTCCATCTTGGTCATCTATATTTTTACTTTATTTATTGTATTTATTTATATGCATCTTTGTGAAATCAAAATTGTCAAACTTATTATTTTTTATGTCTTTGGGGTTTGTATCATATTTAGAAAGGTCTTTCTTATTCAGATTATAAATACAAAATATTTTATAACATCACCATGCAGTTCCTCAGAGAACTGCATTTCATATTACTCATTCACACAAAGCCTTAAAATGGTACCATAAACCACTGGCTGTCAACTAGGGATGCTTTTGCCTACCATGGGATATCTGGCCATGTCAGAAGACTTATTTGGTTTACACTCTGGAGGTAGACTACATCCAGTGGGTCTAGAGGCCAGGGCTACAGCTAAACATCCTGCAGTGCACAGAATAACCCCCCACCCCTGCTAACAAAAAATTTTCTGGCTCAAAATGTCAGTAGTGATAAGTTTGAAAAAAATTGCTATAGTCAATCTCTCTTTCCTGGTTGTTCAGCATTGTTTTGGTCTTCTGAATATCATAGAACACTGAACAGGTTGAGTGAGATGGGAAAGAAAGAAAAAGGGAGGAAGTGGATAAATACATTTTTGTAAACTGGAGAAAACCATCTTTCCTTATTGGGATTATCCTTAATTCAGTCCCTGTAATTCAGCTTCAAAAGCTTAAATTTAACAAACACTATTTTATACAGCACTCTAGGAAAAGTCATGATATTGGAGGAAAAACAGCCTGGCAAATATTATTGGTGTAGTACTTAAGGGACAGAAACACAAAGAGACTAATTATCATGTAAAAGCCTTTATTTGAACTAATACACTGCTGTCAGATTACATCATTTTTCAGAGTTAGAGTAATATTATGATCTTGAAAGCTATAGCAAACAGCTTGACAAAGCAAGAGTACATAAGTCCTACATATATATTTTTATTGTTTAGTGACCTCATTTCCTTGTCTTAGGTGTAAAATTAGAAAATCTGTTGTATACTTAGCACTTGGCTTACTGTATCCTACCTAAGTTCTGAGCACCCTCTCTCTTTGAAAGTGTCATATGCAATAGCATTTTAAATCTAAAGAGAGAGTTTGATGATACAGGTTTTAAAACAAATAAGCATATATTGAACCAAGTGTTTAAAGACAAAATATGTCAACTGTTTACAGCTTGGGTGTAAGGAGAAAGATGCAAATTTAAGGTATATTTTCCTCTACCTATAATGTAAGTTTTTAACTTACTTGAAGACCCCTTTTAAAAAGTAGCAAAATCAGCAGTCTTATTTAATGTAATCAAAATATTCTTGAATTTACAAAAAAGGATCACGTAGAAAGAATACTGTAAAAAGATATTGATTTGAAGAATAAAAGAATATGAAAAGCTTCTATTACATTCCGTACAGTCAGTTACTTCTGCAACTTTTCACTACCAGAAAGATAAGCAAAGGATACTCATAACCAAATACCCTCTGACCACAGTTCTCAATTAAGAACTGGCATAATGGATGGAAAGTAAAATTGGTGTCTAATTATATTCATATCCAATCATCTAAGCAAGGCCCAAGAGGTGGACATTCTATGAGAGAAAAATATACATAGACAGAAATAACATATAGCAATGGGAAATATCATGGGCAGCAATCTAGAAGGAGAGTAAATGATTTGGCTATGAGCACATTTCAGGTGTACCTGATACATCCAACTATGACTATGGGAAACAGTTGTTTTTATGAAAACTCTTTCCCCTGAGGGTTCTCATGAGGACTAGTCTTGTTAATCAAAACTGAAAGTCCTCCAAATGACCAATAGTTCCTTAAGCCATGAAGAGCTCTTTGACTGGAAATAGCTGACCTGCTAATCATGCACCTAGGAGCGAGGCTGTTTTTATTCAAATTGGTTCCTTCACACTCTCTTCATTCCCCTACCCATCAAGCATGCAAACACGGTCATGACCATCTTGGGCTTTACTTCCACCAGGTCTTCAGGGAGAGCGTACACCCTGGCTCCAATTCTTCTAGCCATTGACACTGCATACCTATTTTGTGAGGAAACAAAAATAAAAAAGAAAGTCTTGTCAGTTAAGTGCACAATATGATACATCTATTTTCTCTTACATAATCATTTGGCTGGGATGTAAAGCTTCCATATTGTAAGTTCAAAGTGAAACAATGTCACTTTTTGTTGCTTTATTTTGTTTTTGAGGTTTCTCTTAAGTGACACTAGGTTTTCAAGCTCTACTATTTGGGACTGATAATGTTTATTCACTCTTTTTATCCAATACAACATGAGATTTCATTTTGGAGCATTGACTTGATATGAAAATGAAAAAAATATATATATGTATATATACAATCACTCAGGTTGGCTACACAATCAATGTTGATATTCTTGTTGAGCATGTAATTAGATACATGACACTCTCATGTGATCTTAGAGATATGGGGTGGAAAACTATGTCAGATGCAAAATCCTAGTTGCTTTGGTAGATGAGATGAACACTTCCAAATATTTAACGAAAGGGAGAGAGCCTACATGGCACATGTCGTGGCCAGAGCAAGGAACAGAAAGGGCACACAAAGGAAGGGAAAAAAGAACGGACATGTCCAGCTAGGGAAATTGCAGGAGCACACCTCAATTAATACATGAAGCATCTCTAGGTGTTTTATTAACATTAAGTCTTTTTTTCAGTAATGCTTCTTAGCTACCCTATGAAGCCCTTCTTTGGGCATATTTTCAATGTGTAGTAGGTTGCCCATGAAACCAGGTCACAGTGAAAGTCTTTGGTAAGGAAGGGAAGAGATGGGTGGAAAAGACCTACTCAATAGTGTTGAAATGCAAGATACTTCACAAACATATTTTTAGCTGAGGGTTAAGCATCCCGCCCATTTAGAGACCAAGGCAATAAGCTCAACATATATAGTCAGAGTGATCTCCAGTAAAAAAGACATCAGAGAATAATGTGTTTAAAAAATTGAGCCAGAAGAACACTCTTATCTAAGGCATGATTATCCTTAGCTCATTTTCCCCTTGCTGTATTGTAAGTTTGTCACTGAGTTGCATTAAAACATATACTATACACAATTATAAAGGGCACATGGACAATAACGGGGGGGGGGAAACGGGAGGGAGGTGAGGAGGGCTGGGGATTGGGCTGGGGTGGGGGGAAAAGGCAGAAAACTGTACTTGAACAACAATTAAAAATAAATTAATTAATTTAAAGAAACATACACTACATTATATCTGTAACCCACTAACACTACAACTGATTAAACACCTACTAGGTCAGGCACAATGCTAAGCTCTTATATATTTTATTGATTTCAAAATCTCTAAGGTAATTATTATTGTTACTATTTTACTAATGAGGACTCTCAGGCTCAAAGAGGTTTCTCCCAGATGACACAATTCTTAAGTGGTGGAACCTGAATGAGAATGAATGATATTGTGCACTGTCCCTTACTTGGCATTATTGTGCTTGTCATCTTCTGTTAGATTGCCGCTCTTAACAAGGTCATAATTTATGCAGCCTGGCTGGATGGCATCAATTAAATCCACAACTGCCAAACTGGAGCTGATCGTCTTGTCCTAGAGTAAAAGGAGAACAAATCTGAGAATTTTAATATGTACAAATTTCAATACATAAAACATGTGATTACGTACTTACATAAAATTGCCACAACAAAAGCCCAGAGAATTAAAAGAGAATTTTGCTATTAACCCAATAATAATTCTCACTCACAAAGAAACCAAATGCTGTCCTTCCAAAATTCTAGATACAAGCAAATATAGCATTTAATAGTCACACAAGTGGAAATTGTTACCTTAAAACTCTGAATGGAAGTTGATTTTCCAGCTTCACTCAATGTTCTGTTCACCCAGCTTACAATGATGTCATCATTAGCTTTTCGACCATCTCCAAGATCTTCCAGCACATTGAGGGTATATCTAAAAGAAAAAGCAGAAGAAAAGGTCACAATCCACTTCATGAGAAAAAATGTAAACATTAGGAAGATGCTTTATCTTCCACTTCTTTTATTCCTTAGGTTTGAAAAACTAAAGATTTCATGGAAAGACTGTCACACTATATACAAAAAAATATTTCAAGTAGAAGTGGCTTGCTACTGATTTACACTACGCAGTCACGGCGGTGCAGGTGGTGGAATTTAAGATGTTCAGTGCTTCAATGAGCAAACCCAAGATTCTAACAGAAGACACGTTTTGTACTACTGCAACAGTGGTAATGTCTTACAATAAACTTTGCTTTGGGTGGTACCCAGTCATAATAAATGCTTTTTAGCATGATAGTTTTCTAAAGTATATTTAATTGAGTATGCTATTACAGTTGTCCCAATGTTTTCTATCCCTTTATTCCCCTCTTCCCTGCACCCTCCCCACCCTCTAGCATTTCCTTCTCCACCTTAGTTCCTGTTCATGGGTTGTACATATAAGTTCTTTGGCTTCTCCATTTCTTATACTATTTTTTAAAGATTTTATTCATTTTTAGAGAGAGGGGAAGAGAGGGACAAAGAGAGGGAGAGAAACATCAATGTTTGGTTTTCTCCCATCCATCCCCCAAACTGGAGACCTGACCTGGCCCACAACCCAGACATGTGCCCTAACTGGGAATTGAACTGGCAACCCTTTGGTTTGCAGGCTGGTGCTCAGTCCACTGAGCCACACCAGCCAGGGCTCCTTACTATTCTTAACAACTGCCCCCGTCTATTTTGTGCCAACCCACTATGCTTCTTATTCCCTGATTCTTCCCCTCATTCTCCCCCTACCCACTGATAACCCTCCATGTGATCTCCATTTCTGTGATTCTGTTCCTGTTCTAGTTGTTTGCTTAGTTTGTTTTTGCTTTTTAGGTTCAGTTGTTAATAGCTGTGAGTTTGTTGTCATTTTACTGTTCATATTTTTAATCTTTTTTTCTTAGATAAGTCCCTTTAACATTTCATATGATAAAGGCTGGGTAATGATGAACTCCTTTAACTTGACCTTATCTGGGAAGCACTTTATCTGCCCTTCCATTCTAAAGGATAGCTTTACTGGATAGAGGAATCTTGGATGTAGGTCCTTGCCTTTCATGACTTCAAATACTTCTTTCCAGCCCCTTCTTGTCTGTAAGGCTTCTTTTGGGAAATCAGGTGATAGTCTGATGGGAACTCCTTTGTAGGTAACTCTCCTTTCCTCTTGCTGCTTTTAAGATTCTCTCCTTATCTTTAATCTTGGCTAAGGTAATTATGATGTGCCTTGGTGTGTTCCTCCTTGGGTCCAACTTCTTTGGGACTCTCTGAGCTTCCTGGACTTCCTGGAAGTCTATTTCCTTTGCCAGATTGGGGAAGTTCTCCTTCATTATTTATTCAAATAAGTTTTCAATTTGTTGCTCTTCCTCTTCTCCTTTTGGCATCCCCATGTTTCAGATGCTTAAAGTTGCCCCAGAGGTCCCCAAGCCTGTCCTCATTTTTTTTGAATTCTTGTTTCTTCATTCTGTTCCAGTTGGAGGTTTATTTCTTTTTTTTTGTTGTTGTTCCAAATTGTTGATTTGAGTCCCAGTTTCCTCCCCTTCACTGTTGCTTCCCTTTATTCCAGTGTGCATAGCCTTTACTTTTTCCTTCATTTTGGGACCAAGCTCAATAAATTCTGTGAGCATCCTGATTATCAGTGTTTTGAACTGTGCATCTGATAGTTTGACTATCTCCTCGTCTCCTTAGTTCTTTTTCTGGAGTTTTGATCTGTTCTTTCATTTGGGCGATATTCTTTGTCTAGGAGCATCTGTTACATGGTAAGGGAAAGAGCCTTAGGTATTCGCTAGGGCAGGGTAACCCACATCACTGCATTGTGGTGCTGCCCGTGGAGGAGGGGTCTGAGAGGGAACAATGCTGCTTGCTCCATTCTTCTCCCATTTTCTGTCACTTCCCTCTCTTCTCCCAAGTGGATTGTGCCTTTTCAGGTGCTAACTTGCAGATGGGTGGGTTTGTGTACATTTTAGGACCTTGTGGGCCTCTCCAATGAACTCTCCTATGAGACTGGGTGTTTCTCCCACCTCTTCAACCCCCACATATTTTTTACAGCCAGAGGTTTTGAGTCTTTAGTTTTCCATGCTGAAATCCAGGGTTTTAAGATCTGTCTTACTCATCAGTTGTCCCTTCCGGCTTATCTGTGCATGAATGTGGGACCTCGCACAGGAGGTCAGTCACCACCTTACCACATCCTCTCCGCCCCAGCTGCCTGTCTCCACTGCTCCAACCAGTCTAGATGAATGTTTCTTTAACTCCTTGGTTGTTGGACTTCCATGCAAATGATTTCCTAGCAGTTTTGATTTTTCTTTGTTTTTATATTGGTTGTTATCCATCTTTTGTTTGTATGAGGAAGTGAAACATTTCTGCCTATGCCTCCATTTTGGCTAGAATTCCCGCGTGATAGTTTTAAGAGATCTTTTTCAAATGGATACATGGGATGTTCATAATTTTCACTGATTTTTTTTTATTCACTGACACTAAATGAGGCTCAAGTCTATGGGTCAGGTTTCATATGATAAAAGGAAATATTCACAGTTTTGTTACCTAACTTGCAAGGAGGCATAATCTGCCACAGAGCATCCAACATGTGTTCATTGCTTAAGTTCACTTCAGAGCCTAAATACAAAAATTTCAAATGTGTAGTCATTGACATATTTGCTTAAAAATAATAAGAATGAGATTGCAGACCTGTAGTAGAGGGGAGCTTAAACAGGAAAATTGTGTATCATACCTTCTCATCAGCTGCCAGACTAAAGCTAAAGTCAGGGTTTGGTTTCCATCATTCAGATCTTGCCCTCCAATGCCAACCAGGGAGAATTTGGCAGGATGCTTCCCTAATTCAACAGCATAGTTGCAGTTTTCTAGCTGCAAACACACAAAAGTGAATGGTAAAAGATTTTTGTTTGTTTAATATGTACATGTATGTTATGCCAGATGCTGAGCAAACAGCAATAATAAATAAGACAGCATTCCTGGCCACAAGAAGCTCAGAGTAAAGAGATTTCCAAAGAAAAGAAACAAATTTAGAAGAAAAGTCTGTAGCAAAGATATGTGGCAACTTAATTATCTACCTTTTTCATGTTGGCTCCAAGTTTTGGGTATGGAGGTTTATTAACCTTACTCCAGTCAACAGGGACTTTAATTCGTTCGTACAACTGTAAGATGACCAAGGCATCCTGCAGGTCACTAATGATTTAAAAATAATTTAATTAGTGTTTTCAGACAGCTTAGCTTTTGTTTCCTTAAAAACAAAAAACATGACACTGTCAAACAACATATGCAAAACCACAGATAATACTCAAAACATATATTCTATCAATCTATCCTGAAAATGGAGCTAAGATCATCTGATTCACTTAAAAGTATTTATTGAGAGCTTACTGTTTGCAAGGCACTGTTTAGCAACTGGGTACATAGGAGAAAAATCCCTGGCTTTACACTGGAGTCAGAGAGAGACATTAAACAAGTACATGGATACATGGTATGGTTTGGGGTACATAGAAGTATTCTAAAGAAAAGAAGAGTTAGAGTTAGGGGTTAGAAAGTGGCAGGTGGTGGTCAACACCTGAATCAGTGTTGATCTGAATCCATGGTTTGAATATAGTAAGGAAGTGAAGCATTAGATGTGGAAAAGAACATTCCAGACTGAGAGCAGAGTGAGCACAAAGGCCCCCAGGCATCATTGGTGGTCTGCTTAAAGCCTTCCTTGATCTTGGTCTCAAATTAGGGTATCTTCTCCCCAGAAAGACATTTGTGCATCCTATCACTTATAGTTGATGATAGTGTAAAGACACAATGTGGGCTTTTGTGTATTTGGAAAATGATAACACAAGTCACGACTCAATATTTTGCAATATAAATAATCACTACAAAGTAACATTTAGAAAATGGTTGGAGCTGTAATTATTTGTGTAGCACCCATCTATGATGTTCATTACTGTTTACAATAGCAGTAGGAAGACTTACATATAGAGATGGTTTACATGCGGATTAACACCAAGAGAGTTCATCCAGTTACGGAAGGTTCTTTCTTCACGAGTTTCTCCTGTTAAGAATATTCACAAATTTTATATATTCATTAAAAACCTTGGTTTTTTATATACATTAAAAACCTTGCATATGTACATATAATGTCAAACAATAAATAAGATCATTTCCTCTCTACAGATCTAGAGGCTTTCATCACTGTGGATCTCCAAGCAGTCTCTCTAAATATACTTCTCCAAACACATGCTTATTTTTTACAATTTGTTAATTTATTTTAACATTAAAGAATATACCCTTATTATAGCCAGTTAAGCAATTTAGATATTTAGTAACTTTTTATAATGTCCTACCCCCTCTAGTTCTTCTCCAATATCTCCCCAAGACCCCATACTTCAAAGGAACTGATGTCATCAAGTTTGGTTTGTATTTTGAACAAGTTGCTCTGGTCATACAATCTTACATTAATTTATGCCTTCTGTCTATTCATTTTTATTTTTTTAATTTTTTACTTAATTTATTGGGGTGACATTAGTTAATAAAATTATATAAGTTTCACATATACAATTCTACAATATACCATTTGTATAATGTATTGTGTGTTCACTAAACTACATGAGTTCTTTTATATGCCTATATTAAAGCAATAAATTACTTGAAACTTCAAAAGTAAACAATTTAAAAAATTTATAGTAATGCCAATGGATATTCAACAACTATAATTTATAGTTGTTAATTTTTAAATACTATCTATATACACAACCTGGAAAAGGTAAACTGCCTTCCTCAAACATAAATAAATAATTATCACACATTACTAGTACTGTTTGAGTAAATAAGTGTGAAAGCAACAGGGGGCTAGTTCCAGTTAGTCTGACTGTGGAATAATGAAACAAATACTGTAAATTTATAGGTCCAATTTTATGCAGATGTGCATTTTTTCTGGTGAATGGTTTAAAAAGTGATCTAACATAAAATAATAAAACAAAATGTTGGTTTACTAAGGAGCTTTAAACTTTAAAAGTTCCCTTGTACCATCCCTTTCTTTAGCTGCCATTTTTCACTCAGTTTTTCAGTCTACTCCTAGCAGATGTTTGCTAAAGGGAAGTGGATAAAGAAACTTACTAAATCTAGATTATGAAAAATCATTGTGGACTGTATATTTCTTTTCTGTAGTCCTACTCATCACAATTTGAAAAATCTTCAGTTACCTTCTAATAGAGTCCAGTCAATATCCTGGTTCTCTGGCTTAGTTAGTGCTGGATACTTATTAAACAGGTTAGCCACAAAGGCTAAGTTCAGTTTGGGGTTTCCACTGACAACATCAGCAGGAGTAACAAACTGTCTGCAACCTAATTTGTCTGCTTGTTGAAGCATACTCTCAGCTCTCTTCAAATCATCTGTTTCCTGTTGAAGTAAAAGAAGACATTTTTAAACAGACCATACTGAAAATATAGAAATGTTTCCTTACAATGATAGGCTAGATATACAATTCTACTTTCTCTTAACCAACATACAGAACCTCTAAAATTGTGTTGAATGGGGAAAAAAAGTTGGCTGTGCTGGATTTGCAGTACCTTGAAAATACCATAGATGGATCCAGACCACAGCTATAAGAGCAGTACAGTAAACTCAAAGGGCATGCTAAACCCCATCAGGTAAAAGCTAGAACTGTTCAAATTTTTAAATTAGGTCCTAAAGAAGGTATAAGGCTAAAAGATGAAGAACACTGCAAAACAAGAGGAAAGTGTGAGCAGAGGCTCCAAGACAAATGTGTGTTTGAAGGGTACAGACTATTGTAAAATAACATTAGCTAGAAGAGCTAGAGCAGCCCTAAAATACTCTAAGCAGAACATTTCAGACAGAACTGTAGAGTCCATGGGAATCCTAGAAGGATTCTGAGGAGGAAAGAGAGAAAGAAAGGAATGTTTTAAGATGATCAATCAGGGAGGCCTAACAGAAGAGCTTTATCAGAAATAGAATGAGAGACTCCAACCAAGATGGAGGCATAGGTACACACACTGTGCCTCCTAACACAACCAAAAGAAGGACAACAACAAATCTAAAAACAAAAAAACAACCAGAACTGACAGAAAATCGAACTGTATGGAAGTCCAACAACCAAGAAGTTAAAGAAGAAACATTCATCCAAACTGGTACAAGGGGTGGAGATGGGCTGACGGGCAGAGAAGACCCACGGCAAGGTGGCCACTTGTGGACTGAGCAGTCTCACATTCACGTATAGAGAAACCGGGAAGAACAAGTGGGAATCAAGACAGACTACAAAACCCAGAGTTCCAGCATGGGGGAATAAAGCCTCAAACCTCTGACTGAAAACACCTGTGGGGGTTGAGCCAGAGCAGGAGAAACTCCCAGCTCCAGAGGAGAGTTTGTTGGAGAGACCCACGGGGGGTTAGAATGTACATAAGCCCACCCACCCGGGAATCAGCACCAGAAGGGCCCGATTTGCTTGTGGGTAGTGAGGGGAGTGACTCAAAACTGGCAGGGAGCAGAGCAAGCAGCACTGTTTCCTCTCAGACCCCTCCCCGACATACAGTGTCACAACGCACTGACATGGGTTGTCCTGCCCTGGAGAACACCTAAGGCTCTGCCCCTTACTATGTAACAGGCACACTGAGACAAAAATGGCCCAAATGGAAGAATAGATCAAAGCTCCAGAAAAAATAGAACTAAGTAACAAAGAGATAGCCAACCTATCAGATGCACAGTTCAAAACACTGGTAATCAGGAAGCTCACACAATTGGTTGAATATGGATGCAAATTAGAGGAAAAAATGAAGGATATGAAAAGTGAAAAAAAGGACAATGTACAGGGAACCAACAGTGATGGGAAGGACTCAAATCAAGGGTTTGGAGCAGGAGAAACATACAACCAGAACAGAATGAAGAAACAAGAATTCAAAAAATGAGGAGAGGCTTAGGAACCTCTGGGACAATTTTAAATTTTCCAATATCTGAATCATAGGGGTGCCAGAAGGAGTAAGGGGAAGAGCAACAAGTGGAAAAGTTATTTGAACAAATAATGAAGAACTTCTCCAGTCTCACAAAGGAAATAGACTTCCAGGAAGTCCAGGAAGCTTAGGGAGTACCAAAGAAGTTGGACCCAAGGAGGAGCACACCAAGGCACATCATAATTACATTAGCCAAGGTAAAAATGGAGAGAATCCTAGAAGCAGCAAGAGATAAGGAGGCAGTGACCTACTAAAGAGTTCCCATAAGTCTATCAGCGGATTTCTCAAAAGAGACCTTGCAGGCAAGAAGGGGCTGGAAGGAAGTATTCAAAGTCATGAAAGGCAAGGACCTGCATCCAAGATTGCTCTATCCAGCAAAGCTTTCATTTAGAATGGAAGGGCAGATAAAGTGCTTCTCAGATAAGGTCAAGTAAAAGGAGTACATCATCGCCAAGCCCTTGTTATATGAAATGTTAAAGGGACTTATCTAAGAAAAAGAAGACAAAAAACATGTACAGTAAAATGACAGCAAACTCACAGTTATTAACAAGCACACCTAAAACAAAAACAAAAAGAAACTAAGCAAACAACTAGAACAGAAACAGAATCACAGAAATGGAGATCACATGGAGGGTTATCAGTGGTGGAGTGGGAGGGGGAGAGAGGGAGAAAAGGTACAGAGAATAAGCAGCATAAACGGTAGGTAGAAAATAGACAGGGGGAGGTTCAGAATAGTATAAGAAATGTAGAAGCCAAAGAACTTATATTACAAGTGGCAAACACAAGGTCCACAGGCCAAATCTGGCCCTCCACCTTGTTTGATCTGGTCCAGCACCTTGTGTCTACCTGGTGGTAGTGCCAAGTTCTGGCTTAACTGTTAAGAAGTAGTTTCATTTATACAGTCCTAAAATTGCATTCAGCCCTTTGAAGGCAACCACAAGGCTGATGTGGCCCTCAGTGAAAATGAATTTGTCACCCCTGACTTATATGTATGACCCATGGACATGAACTAAAGTGGGAGAATGCAGGTGGGAGGGGGTATGCAAGGTGGAGGGGGAAGTGGGACAACTGTAATAGCATAATCAATAAAATATATTAAAAAAAAAAAGAATCAGAATGAGTTGGTATACTGGTGCCATTTACCCAGGCACCTGATTCCCTTAGTGTACAGTATGATGCTCATTTGTACCAAGAGTAACCTGAGCCAAAGAGTTTCATATTTAATATATGGATAGAAATATAAGCAAACAAGTCTGTTACAAATTCATTTCTAGTAAGGGCAGTGTAAACAGTTTAGCTAGTGTAATCTACTCAATCCTATGGCTTAATAGGGTAGAAATATCAATTACTAAGGTTAGTAGAGCATTCCATGTCTAACAGGTATAAAGAAAGATAGGATCCTAGAAAGTTGATGCTGATTGGTCTAGTCCAACTCCTTACTCTGTGGATGAACAAAGTGAGATCCAGTTTTGGGAAGGAAGTAGTCCCAGATCATTGAACAAATTAATAATGTAACTAGGGTTTATAATCCATGAGAGTAATTCCTCAAATTGTTATTTCACAGATCATGAATTTGTTAACATATTCACATTATTCTCAACACAGCAGTAACAGATGCATATATAAATATATAGTCATTAAATCTATCACTGTGAGTATAATCTAAGTATTCAAAGGTCAGTCTCTAGTACTTATTTCCCCATACTTGTTTTGAATATTTTATGCCATCCATTATAAACCAATACCAACATAATTATGGAACTCAATAATGAACTCTGAAAATATATGAGAGTTAGTCTTTCTGCCTCTGAATGACAAGTATAGCAATTTTAAATAATTTTAAAGTAACACTTGAAACTGCCAATACCACTACATATAATCACGAAGATTCTTGTATTTGTAAGAAACTGACAATAATTTTGTAAAATTGTGGAATTTAAAAGAAACACCTATACTTACATTGAAACCTGACATGTTAATATCTATCCGTGGTTCACCCTCCTTTTGTCCTTTTGGTGCAATTTGATTGAGAAGATGGAAATAGGCTTTAGAATCCTACAAATGAATTGAAAATGTCAGTGAGATCACATTTACAAAGAATGAATGTATCCTATTGTCCCCTTTTGGGAACGATATTTGCACTGAATTTTATGAGAATACATGGCACAAATCTCTATCTTTTAATTTAACAGATCCTTTCCCCAGAAAAGTTCATTTATCTGGTCTTATGTCTGCCTTTAAACTGGATTTTGTCATAATTTTACAACTTATTAAAGTTATCAATACAATAATGCTAGTAAACACATAACTAGTTCTGTACCTTCACTGAATTACTGAAGTCAATAAGCTTGGTAGGTAAAACAAACAAGAAAAATCAGTGGGAGAGGAGAAATCCAGGAAGCACAGGGAAAAGAGAAAATAAACAGGTTATATCATTACACAGCACAATACATACTATACCCTATGCAGGAGAGATTAGCTGTGTTAAAGATGTATGTAATTGTAAATTTAAATGAAAAAAATTAAATGAACAACACTTAAGCTGGTGAAATAATATTTAACCCTTTATGATGAGAATACACTTAACCAAAAACAAGCCTCTCTTTTCGTCTTGATCTCCTGAACTCTTTTAGCATTTGATCATTTTTACTTGAAATCCCAAGTCCTAAAACAAAGTGGCATTGCTCATATTAGGGGTAGGCTGGGTGAATTTAGGCTGTGTGGACACCCACAGAACATAGCCTGAAAACCATATACTAGCACAAACACTTAATAGGGGTCTTCAACACACATATCAAGTAAATTCTGCCTCCCTGGGATACCAGAGGACAGGAACTAGAGTCAAGATGCCTTAATCCTGCCATGTCAGAAGACTACCTTCTCAGCTACAATAGTTTGCTATCCCTGGGCCTTGACAGTCCAGATAGCCTATGAAGGACTGTTCCTAATAGTAAGCTCTGCAGATCATGGGCATCCCCTGGTATGTTGTTTAAAATGCCAATTGCTGGATCCAACCCCATACTTACAAAATAGGAGTACTCTTGGGAGTTACCCAAAAAAGCTGCTCCCTAAGGAAGCTACCCAAGTTAGTATGATACCCAGTTTCCTAAATTATTCTAAGCATGGGGATAATCAGGTGAATCACAGCCATTTCAAAGCAATTCATGAAATGTAAAGCCAGATCCTACACAGGATTTTCTTCCTTCTGGTAGTATGTGACAGTCGTGACAGTGCTCTCATTTATAGTTACCTACTAAGGGTGCAGAAAGAATGCAGAATCTAATCCTATGCATTTGAGAAGAAGAGGTAAAGAACAGGCCCAGCAGAGTCTGTATTTACTATACTGAAAAGTGCTTTACAGGTGAATACAGCTGAATTGGAAATTCCTTTTCACATTACTGAACAATTCTTTGCTTTTAAAAATTCAAAGAAGGCTCTAGTTTTAAATAAGATTTCCTTTTGTACATTTAAAATATGTCCCAGGACATAAAATATACTTACAAATGGTCATCAGAAATACATCTAATGCATAAAGCATAATACACTGGGCCAAACACACTGTGTGAGTTCAAAGAAGGGGTGGGGCTAACTAGTCTGATAATTTGGAGGCCATCTGTAATTTTCACTTTTGAAATCATTAGTGTAAATAGCCCATTACTTCCTCTTACCACTGAACAAACTGATGTGGCCATAGCCTATTGCTTTCATAGCCCTGTAGGTCAGTGACACCTGGCAAAGATCCTCGATTTTGTCCCTTGTGTCCCAACATCTGGATTTGAGAGAGAGTCCAGACAGTTAATAAGAACCCCATGATTTTTGCTATGATAATTTTGGCCCTCTCTCCTTGAGAAGCCAAGGACACCATGCTACCAATGTCTCCTTCCCTTGATAGTTTTCCCCTACTGTTCATGGCAAACAGCGAGCTTCAGAATTCTATTCAAAACAAGGAATTTTTGTAGGTTGTTTATGTGCCAGGTGTTGTGTCAGAGGTAGACTTAGTGGGAGGGCACAGGGTAGGAGGCACAGACACCTACAAGAACTCATTGGTACACTGAAGAACTCAATGTCTAAAGGTGGGATCATACAATAGGAAAGGAAGCATACAAGAAAGGGGAAGGGGAATCTTGAGGCCCTCTCTCTCTTCCAGGTCTTTACTAACTGATGCTCTGAGGCCTGGGAAAGGCAGTTAGGAATAGAATAGTAATGGCCCATTTTTTTAATACTCAATGTTTACCAGTAAGCAGAATATGAAATACTAGGACTATAATACTTTTACCCTTTTCCACAAAAGAGAAGTAGACTTGGTGCTCATGTTCCTCACTTGGCTCTTCCTCTCTACTGAACTCTTTCAGTGGGGCCAAGAAGCAGTAAGACTTGGTGATAAACTGGTAGGATTTTCCCTCTGTTAAACTGGGATGGAATTCTCAAGTCATTATATCCCCCCAAAGTGTTATGGCTCTTGGCACACTACCTTGATGTCAGCACTAAAGTTGTTGATTTTTTGCCAGCCCGAATTTTCCAAATGAAAGTTTGCCCATCTAAGCAGAAGCTCCTCTGGAGACAACTTCATAAGCTCCTCCAAAGTCTCACCATCTCGAAGTAAAGCAGCCAAAGCTGTAAGAAAAAAAATACTAGACGAACACATGACCAATATATTATAATGATAATGGTCATTATAAGTTCATTCTGTTAAATAATAGAGGTCGAAAAACCAGCATGACCTACTTTCGGGGTTTCAGGTGCTCAAAGTCTAACAAAATATAAATATATAAGTAGAAAATTATAAGATGATACAGATATTATCTTATAAGAATATAAAGCAAATATACAATATAATTCTCCTTTATTATTCTTTGCACTCTAAATACCAAATACATCGTAGCTTTTAAGATGAGTATTTCACATTATATCACATATTTACATAAATTATCTTTGTTTAATAATATTAAAATCAAGATTTGGGGGATGATATTGAAAATGGTAGAGACTTTTCCTTAACTTTTTATTTAAAGGACCATAGAAACATTATGGTGTTTAAATTTAAGTGTAATTACTTAGCTCTTGAAGGGTTAAACCCTTCAAAAAGGGTTTTTAATGGAATATAATTCAATTTTACATTTTCTATAGCTCAATAATCTTTATATGCAAAAGGCTGCTCAATAGCTTTTGTTGTTGAATGTGTGGAAGAGGCAGAGGGGTGGTTTGGTAAATATTCCTAGAGAAAATAAAGAGAACTTGGATATCTGCACAGACTAGCGATTTTCAACCTTTTACATCTCATGGCACACGTAAACTAATTACCAAAATTCTATGGCACACCAAAAAAATAATTTTTACCAATCTGATAAAAAAAGAGGTATAATTTTGATTCATTCACGCCAGATGGCTACTATTGTGTTGGCCGTGGTCATTATTTTTATTCGCCAGTCTAAGGGAAAAGAGGTCAGTGCCCCTGACTAAATAGGTGTTGAATGTTCTGAAGATTCTTGCTGTACACTGGTTGAAAACTGTTGGCATAGAAGACTGTTTAAATTTAAGCATTGTTTTATGAAGAAGCTGTGCAATCCTTATGCAATATTAACCTCCCATAAAATAAAGGACATTTATATTGAACAAGACTGGAAGTGCCTGATTTCTGAAGAGGTATAAATAATATGTATACCAGGCAAATCTCATCTTTCACGGACTCGACCTCATGCCATGTTATTTTGGCACTGGGATTTAAGCAAGGGAGAGATGGCATGATCATTTGTACAGAACCCCCCTTCTGTTCCTCATCTCTGCCAAGTCAAAGGCTAGAAAGGATCAAAACAGCCTGACATCTATGCACCTAAGATCTCGTCAAAGAGAAATCATTTAATTTATTACATGAGCCAATGGAACTTCATTTTGTTGTCTCCTTTTCCTTTTTCAATGGACTTCAACTCCTTTAACAAGACAAACACCACACTGGAGAAGGACAACAATTTGAAAAACTATTTGTCCAAATATAGGCACCTGTGACTGGATTGAAAGTGTAAGTACAATAAATTCTTGAAAAGCAAAAGTCTTTATTAGATAAAAAATGTACAAAATAAGACTCTTGACAGACATTATGAAACCCTGAAATACTGAGAACCCCAAATATATATTCTTTCCCAAAAGTAACAGGATTGAAATGGTGATTTCTGGAATAAAATATGAATATTTACAGTGGTGCTTACAGGGAAAGGACAATGTAGTACTTCCTAGGGCCCCATGACAATTGTATTGTATATGCTTATACACTCTACAAATCCATGATGTGATTTTAAAACCTATGCTACAAGAAGTATGATGCTTCTGCTGTTTCAGGAAATATGAGATTATCAAGGGCAGGTTAGAATATTTTTAAGAGGTTTAATCTATGATAGAATAAAAAAGGAATTAAAAATGATAGGAGATGGTGCACAGTGGAATAGCTGAGTGTGAAAGGGTGGGGTGCGTGGGTAAAGGAGAAAATAGATATGGAGAACTTAGGAAAGTTCCCCCTTAAATTCTCTATGCTTTTGTGTTTTCATGGTAAAATGAATTTTAATGTGCCAAATGTTAAAGAGGAAAGTTATAATTAGGCTGTTTTCCTCAATAACACTATCACATTATCTTATATTAATCCTAGTTGTCATTTAATCACCTCAATTAAGTGAGAATATGACAGTCTACATGACTAGAAAAAAAACATTAAACAACTTTCAAAATAACAACCATGTTCGTTACCTTCATTTCTGCTTAATTCAATGTCAGCAAACAAACCAATCTTAATAATCTGCCAAAGCAGTCCCAAAACCAGATGAGGTTTACCGGCCCGCAAATCCTCTGCACCAATGTTCACAACGTGACACCCAATGGCAGAAGCGGAGTTCAGTGCCAAGTTCAAGTTTTCCTGCAAGATAGCCAATTTACATACTTGCTTTTTGACCTTTCCACTTTTTAGGCATCTACTTCTCCTTTCACTAAAAATAACACTCAACTCAGAAACAAAACCCTGCAGTGGTTTCAGCCACACGTGATCCACAGAAAACAAATTCCAGACATTGGTATTAAAATCATAGCTAAAACGAATCTCAGCCTAATTGCTATTGCCTTTTCCAGAATTCCATGGGAAATTACCTTGGTATTTATGTGGTCACTTTGGAAATACTAAATAAAAAGGCTAAGTAACTAGGTTAAGTATACCCATGTAGGTTAAGTGTCATATTTCTAAAAATGTCTAATGAGAGGTCTACTGCACGTAGCTGAAAGAGATGTCCTTGCCAGAGGAAATTTTGCTACCTAATAGTCTAATACCCACTTAATGGAAAAGACAAACGTTCCATTCCTTACATATACTGAGTAAGAGTTTAAATACAGGATGGGGCAAAAGCAGACTTACAGTTGTAAGTATGCTTACAGTTTATTCTTATATTATTTTTACTATATTTTTCCATGCATAATGTGCTCCAGTGTGTAATATGCACCCATGTTTTTTTGTGTACATTATACCCGTGTATAATGTGCATCCATCCTTATTTTTCCCTAAAAAATTTGGGCAACAAAAGTGCATATTATACACAGCAAAATATGGTAATAATTGTATTATTTTTTCCGTAAGAACAACTGTACACCTACTTTTGCTCCACCCTGTATGTTTGCCTATTTTTGCATGTTTGAACCACAATATGTAAGGAAAAGAACATAGGGCTTTGGAATTAGACCTGGATTTGAACTTCAGTTCCAAAATTAACCTTAGGCAAGCTCAAAAACCTTTCTGAGTCCCAGTTGCGTTCTCTGTAAAATCTGGGTAACAATCCTGAACTCAGAGTTGTTGTAAGAATTACATGAGCAAATACAAGTACCGAGCCTATGGTCTATAGAACAGGTCCTCAAATAGTAGTTTCATAGAATATAGTGGGGAGAACAATGCGTACCTGAATGATGAAGGGTGTAAGTTTTTTCTTGTTGATTGTTCTTTCATCAATTGTATCAGGGACTGAAAGGTTGATCATTTTACTGAAACAAAATTTTAAAGTGAGTAGATTTATTCTGTCTTGTTTTATTGAATTTATTGGGGTAACATTGGTTAATAAAATAACATAGGTTTCAAGTGTACAATTCTATGATATAGCGTTGATTTATTTTTGAAGAGTCTGTAAATATTCACAAATATTTTAAAGCTTATTATATGACTCATGTAGTCTGAAAAATGCAATATATGGCTTTTATCACATTGATCACCATATATATGTGAATACAGCAAATTTTAAAAAGATCAAAATGTTTACAGTAGTTGGGTAATTTCTGAGTTGGGGATTGGGGTGTATTTTCTCATTGTACTTTATTTTTTGTATTTTTCACATACTTTTATAAAAATGAACCTGGATATTGAAAAAAAATATTGAATAAATGTTAAAAACAGATATGGCCCAGAGTGAAATTGAATCTCTCCTAGATTATATAATTCACAATTTAAAATGCCATTTTTGAACAAAGAAGTAAAGTTAGTTGAACATGAGTTTCTTTCATCTATCAAATATTTACTGAGTGCCTAAATGATGAGCTAAGAACACTATATTTGATGCTGGTAATATAGTGGTGAGAGAAAGAAAGGTTATGTTAATTAGGCTAGAATCTATAACTTATTAGGAAGAATCTTACGTGGTAAAATTTGGAATTAGACTCTAAAATTTTCGATGCTTATAACATTACCCTAAAACATCTTTTTAAGCATAAGAAAAATGATGCTATTTCTTTCTGTTCAAACACATGGGGAATTATTTCTTTAGCACTTATAAAAGTCAAAATAGGGGATATATTCCATTTTTAAAATCATTTTTCAAACAGGCAAAATGACTTTATTACAAGAAAGAATTTTATGTATTGTATAACATCATATCCATTACACAGTTCTAAGCACTCTACATGTACGTAGCAATCGCTTACTTAATGCACACAACACCCCTGTGAGGAAAGTACAATAATAGAGATCATAATAGATGAAAAGTGCAATACAAAGGGGTTAGAATCTTTACCACAGCTCCACAGCTACGGAGTGGCAGAGCCTGAATATGAATCCAAGTAGACCGATGATAGGGTATGCTTTTAACCCCTGGGCTACACTGCCTTTATAAACAGGAGCATCATCTGACAAAGTGTTGATAATCTTATGTCATTTCTACCAAGATGCTGTTGGTTCAGAGGCAGCAGCAGCAGTGACAAATGCATTTTTCAGAAATAAGTAACTGGAGAGTAAGAATTGAAGAGTAGCTTTTCTTTTTCTTTTGGAAGCTACAGTACTTTAGAATAAAAAGATACTGGCATACTTAAATTCAACAGAGTTGTCACGCTCTACTGGCTCATTGATGAGGAGAAATCTGAAGCTGAGAGCTCCTCTATAAAGAGGCTTCCAGGCTAAATGATTACATTTTAGATTCACGTTTTGATGGTACTTTCACAGACAGACCTAGCGATGAAATGACATGGCCAGACTTGAGATAATTTTACATTCTAACTATTCCCCAAGATGATGCTGTTAAGCATCCAGAATCAAATACATCAATTACATGGAAAATAACTTAAGAAACTTGTATATAAAGTAAGCCAACATCTTACCAAAGCACAATTCCATCACCAACAGCCTTGAACAGGTCATCAGTATTTGGGTTCATTGGTATAACATGTCGGCAATCAGGATCATTTTCCAAAGCCTTGTTTATCCAGTTAACAAAAGCATATTTTTCTTCCTCTACAATTAGGTTGAATAATAAGAAATCAGTTCATACTCTAGGTTAAATATGACTCTAAAGTATAAAATAGTTGTTCATTAATGCTTAACATTAATGTGTCACAAACAGGTAGTTATCCTCTTTGGAAACCCAGACACTTGAATACAACCTAGCGGCTATTAGGAATTATAAAGTTAACCACATAAAGTTAAAACAATTACAAAAAAAAAACTAGCAGAGATAACTGATTCTTAGAGAATTTAGTTACAAAATGTTTTTAAAATTATCTTTATATTACTGTAGAACTCTATTATAATGAAGCTTGTCCTTGCACATAGTTTATCATGTCTCTTGCAAGCTCACAAAGCCATAAAATAAAGACTTACAAATGCCTTTAGGGCAAATATTAGTTGCAAGTCCAAATACATGTCACAAAGTACTTTTATGTTCTTAATTAGGAGGCAAATGTTTTTCTACAGACCCTCCTCAACATTATAGCATGCACCCTACTTAGTTCATTGTGTTAACTTCATGTACATGAAACTCTTACCTGAATAAGAATGCTGTGTTCCTTCACTGGAGAGCTCTGAAGTTCCTCCCAGAGCACAAATCCCTTCTTTCCTGTTGATTGCTTTGCGGAAGGTTTTAGCAATATCACTGCTTTTCACCTCTTGGAAAATCTATTAATTAAAATATGTTGTTGATTCACAATTAATTTTATATCAGGCAGAACAATAAGCATGAGTATTTTCTCTTATACTCTGATGACATAAAATTTCTTCCATATGTGATGAGCATTAAAAAAATATGGAGAACTGGGCTTCAGTTTTTAAAACAGTAAACAAGTGCTACAATACTGCTACTGAAAATGAAGCACCAGAAAGTCAATTGCACACACTTGTCAAAAACATTAAGTGCCACATGCAGTGAATCTGCTTTAAGCCGAAAACTAGTGTGGTTCAAAGACATAGGTAAATCTGTCAATTTTCTGTGAAAAGGGAGGCTTTGTTTTTTTCTGGAGAGAAGAGGTTGAAGGATCCCCCTTCTTTAACCACAATTCTTGGTACAAAGAAAAATGAAAATTTATGACTCAACCAAAAAAAAAAAAAACATTTAGGGGTGTGATAGAGGTAGCTCAGTAAGAGTTTGTTCAATCAAAATGTATAGAATAATAAGGTGAAAACGTGTGTTAAGTTGACAGTAATAGATGACTATTGACAATAAACACAGAAAAGAGGCTTTTCAGTGATTGTCTTGTTTGTGCATTTATCAAGTCTAGCCTCTCTGCAAAACAAGGAAAATGGCTAACTAAATGAACGTGCAAACTCTAATTGTCCAAGAGCAGGTTGTATCAAAGCAAATGTCACCCTCTACTCTCTAACCACTTGGTTGAATGAATTGACTTTCTAAAGGACTGTCTATATATTTCTTAAACACTGGAATTTGCCTAATGCTAAATTTGTTCCTGATCTACCAGTGTGCATGGCTAAATTAATCACTGCCAGTAAAACGAAAGCACGATGTAGTATCTCCATAAAAATTTATTTAAAAGGTACTTAGAGCACTTAAGTGCACTTACCAAAAAAAAAAGTTACAGCCCTAATGAAAAAGTTGCTGAACACACAGAAAATAACTTGAAGGTCTTTAGCATTACTGATAAGTACATTCTCTCACACACAGAACAGGGTCATTTCAGGTTGTATCTGGGAATGCAAGCATGAATAGAAGCTGAAATCCAGCCCATGCTCCACTAACCAGGCCTGCCCTACGCCTTGCACTAAGATGTGGAAGGCAGACAGCAGGAGTGCTTTTTCACATTTAGTCTTTCTAGGGTGGGCACCTTTTTGTAATTCATCCACCTAGGAAGCAACTTTTCTGTTATGATGACTACTGGCGTCATCAGTGTACCTATCACAAAGTCATCTTTTCCTGTTACCTTTCTTGTATGCCTACTTTCCTTGAGTTTATAAACCCAGTTTTATATAGAAACATAGTAAGCAGTAAGTTTTACAAAGTTGAGCTTGCTCAATCTCTATAGCTGGGGTTTCGTGCTATACCTGTAATTTCAAAGGCAGACTTTTAGAATGGTTGGGGAATGTGGGGGGCAGTATCTCTATCTGTACACATTTAGAGACACCCTCATACACACTGACTGCTCTAAATACTGCACACAGCCAGTGACATCACTGTCCTCTCTGGCTTCCTTGACTCCTGTAGTGTGAAGCTGACTCATTCACTCTGGATAATTTTCAAATTATTAAACTCATTTTTACTTATATTATGATTTTTTTTAGTCCTTTAATTTTATTCAGTTTACCTTAACTTACAAGTTTATACAACAAAACGGTTACCTGGGAATGTAGCAGTCTTAATTGTGATGTATTTTGTTCCTATAACTCTTCCATTTACATCTATTATTTTGGCTCCGTGAAAAAACAATATTCAGCCCTGACTGGTGTGGCTCAGTGGGTAGAGCATCATCCTGTGAACTGAAAAGTCCCCATTTCAGTTCCTGGTCAGGGTACATGCCTGGGTTGTGGGGCAAGTCCCAGGTTAGGGGTAGGCAAGAGGCAACCAATCGATGTTTCTCTCATGCATCAAATCAGTATTTTTCTCCATCTTTCACCCTCCCTTCCCATCTCTCTAAAAATAAACAAATAAAGTCTTAAAAAATATTTATTTTGGTGGGTTTTTTTTTTTGCATTTTTAAAAAGATTTTATTTACCCACCTTTAGAGACAAAGGAAGGGAAGGAAAAAGAGAGGGAGAGAAACATCAATGTCTGGTTGCTTCATGTGTGCCTTCCACTGGGGACCTGGCCTGCAACCCAGGCATGTGCCCTGACTGGGAATCAAACCAGTGACCCTTTGGTTTGAAGCCCGGCATTCAATCCACTGAGCCACACCAGCCAGGGCAAAATATTAAAAAAAAATATTTTAAAAAAGAAAAAATATTCACTATTCTACCTCATTCTGAAGTCTACTTCATTTAGTAAACACATTGTCCAGTAAATTAAAATCTAAAATGTGTATGTTTCCTCATGACTAATATACCATCAATCATTGGAATGACAAAAAGTGTCTGAAATGTTACTACCTCAGAATGACATACGAAAAGTTATTTTTCTTACTACAAATACTTGTGCATCAAGGATCACTTGCTTTTAAAAATTAGGAAACAACCTAATATTTCCATGATCACAATTTCAGCAGAAAAATAAATCTAAATTTATATACATCATGGAAAAGAGGAACGATATAAACAGTAGTGGTGGTGGTAGTGGTAGTAGTAGGAGTAGTAGCCATAATAATAATAATAGTAATAAAGAATGCTGTGCAATATTGTAATGCAATTACTAATACAGGTCTAGTTAAACTTCAGATGCTTGGGAATGATATTGAAACTTGCAATTAATTACATTAGTTAATTTTTGTATAGTTAATTATTCATATTTATTTTTAAAAATTTTTATTGTTGTTCAAGTACAGTTTCCTTCCTTTCCCCCACCCCTCCCTACCACTCTACATTAGTTAATTTTTAATTGTCTTAGAAAAGTTACATGACCTTCGTTTTCTTATAGCTAAGCTCAACTTTTCAGTTTTATAGTATTTTCCTTTGTTCTTTAGATTTGAAACATTAAAAGATAACAGATAATTGAAGATTTATGTACATGTAAAATTGGTTCACTACACGAGAATCTGTATTTTATTTGCTACTTTAGAAAAGAAATTGCTGGAGTAGATGGCAAAAGTATTTGAATATAAGCCTAGGCTAACAACAATCTCTGAAATCAGAGATAACATAAGGCCTAACTACTGTGCTAGAGACCTCTCAGGGAACATTTTCAAAGCTGCCCATTGTGATTCCAATATGCTCACTGTTTTGTGCTATTTTCCCTGAAGAGGAAGAACTTGTTTTATCATGTGTGAACAAACTCCTTGTGTACACTGCTCACTCTGGGTCTATCCATCTTTTTCAGTTTCTTTTATGCAATATACAGGGTCTAGCCCAAATAATGCCCCTATTTAATTATAAAATCTTTTATTACAAAATCATAAGCATGTATTTTTGCAACATAACAATATCGCATTCAAGCATATGGCATTTTAGGTGACACATTCAAATTAAAACTAGAAGTTGTAATACCCATATTATTACCCTACAAACCACACTCGAGCAGGCATTGCTTCTGTTGGACCCTGTATATGTTTCTTACTCATTTTTAAAGCTCCATCTCCTTTCTAGCTCAGGACAGAACTAGTGGCCAAACCAAAAAAATCCAGGGGCATAGAAATTAAGAAGGAAGTGTTTTAGAAAGAATTGCAAAAAATATATTGACTGGCTTCCAGTGTTTGAGGCTTGTTTTCAAAGTAGCAGGTTTAAATATGTACTTTGGCAGCAGTGGGGGCAGGGGAGGCGGGAATCTGTTGTAGGCCTAAACTTAGCAATAACATGAAAAGAATACTGCTCTTTAAAAAAAGAAAGAACTACCAACAACTAACACCTACATAGCATTTGATATATACCTGGCACTGTTCTAAGCACTTTATTTGATGTTGATACTATTAGTAGAAGTTCTCCAACAGGTCAACGACTTGTTACCATTAAGCAAAAGCCAGCTTTTCACTGTGAAAGTAAGAATTTAATGCACACATCTATGCTGAAAGAACTTATTGCCTTGCCAGTCTTTTTACCGGTGCAAGAAAAAACCCCTACTATTATCTTTTTAAAAATAATGTTTTAAGTATAAAAGCCCAGTAATATAATTTTGAAATACTTACAAGAAACAAAATCAGCACATCAAATTTAATTTTAACATTTGAGGTTTACATATAATTTGGGGGCTCTGCCTCATATATATTCTACCAAGTAACAAAGGGCTATTGTTTATAGTCTGGTTTGCAATTAACATCCCTTAAGCAGTGATTAAAATGAAAAACAAAATGCTACCATGCAACAAGCTTATTTCTATTTTCTTATGTTAATACCTGACAGGAATAGTTTCCTCGTTCTCAGATAACTAAGACACCTTGGAAGCTGTTTCATTGATGACAAAGCAGATGGGAGTGAACAAACATTTGGTTAAATGCCCATCTTTTTTTCAGTACAGTCATGGTGGTATCATTTTGAAACTTCAGGCAGGTTATTTTTATTGTCCTTCATATTTCAAATTTCTTGAATAGAAGGAAGACAACTAGAAAAAGTCACTAATTCCCTGTGTAATGTTGGGCACGTTACTTCCTTCTTCAGGAACCCACGTTATTTTTTTTATTTGAAAAATAGACTATAAATGTATTGATCCCTTCCTATTCTAAAATGTATATTTAAACAAAAATGCCCTTATTAATGTTTTACTTTAAAAATCCCTGGTGATGTCAAAATGAGTACGCATGTTACTTTTTAACAATATATTAAGGTAATCACACATTCTCCATTAAAGGCCACAAACAGCTGTGTGGAACTTGCAGTGTTGCAAAATGTATAAAATTGTTTCCCTAAGATTATTCTCAAAGTTACTTTCATAATTTTATCTTTAACAATACTGACACACTGCAAAGCTTAATGATTTAAGTCTGTTTTTTCTAGATTCTAAAATTTTAAGCAGCAAATTATATTTTTAAAAAACCCCATCACAGTTAACTACTGCTTTAAACTGCCTTAAATTCACAATTAAACATGCAATTACAAAGTGAGCAAGTTATATATCAAATTACATGCAAGTGCTCATATTGCAAGTCAACTGCAACTTACTATTGAACACAGAATTGAAAACAAAAGCCTTTGGCAGTAACTGGAGAGAAAAACTGTGGAGAGGAAATCAGTATTTCAAAAGAAGATGGCAAGAACTATATCATTATATTTATAACACGTTTGTATTTTTAAAACAGTAACAACACCCCTGCCCTCAAATGCTATCAGCTGAGTAGACATTATTCCATAGTCAATTTGCTTCTTGAACTCCTATGATGCTCTTAAAAGAGGTTGATCTTGATTGGAGGAGAACATATCAGAATTTCAGTTGCTGTGATTACTGATAGGGTATATGTTATCATTTCGGGTATCTTGGGGCAAAAATAAACCATGAAAAAATGATAGGAAGGCTAGGAAGTTTGTGATAAATGTTAGGCACTAATTAGTTGCTTGCAAATATTTTAAGGAATGCCCAATTAGATCTAGTCAAACTCAGTCTTAAATTAATAATAAAGACAAAATCCTAAGGGTGTTCTTTTTTGACATTCAGTATTATTTTGTATTAGTTTCAGATATACAGCATAATGGTTAGACAATTATATACTCAACAAAGTGATCCCCTAATAATTCAAGTACCCACCTGGCATCATACATAATTATTACAATATTACTGACTATTCTTGAGGATGTTCTTAATTAAGGAAAGAGGCAACAGGTATTCTTTTTTTCTATTTTAGAGAGAGAGGAATAGAGGTGAGAGAGAGAAAAAGGAGAGGAGAGAGAGACAGAGAGAGACAGAGAAACAGAAGCATTCATTGATTTGTTGTTCCACTTATTTATGCATTCACTGGTTGAGTCTTGTATGTGCCCTGACTGGGGATCAATCTTTATGTTCAAAAGGTCCACAGGCTGGCACTGAATCCACTGAGCCACACCAGCCTGGGCAAGAACGGAAGAATTGTTAAGTGCCTCTTCCAATGAACTAACAAGATATGCTTCTAACTTTTAATCATCAAAATTATCATCCTAGAGAAAATGGTACTGCTAAATACTATCACAAGAGTAGCTAACATCTTTTTAGACGAGATCGGGCGCGTTCAGGGTGGTATGGCCGTAGACGCTAACATCTTTTTAATCAGAATGTTCAACTCAGGAAACTTCCAAGACTGTAAGTCAGGGTGTATCATTAAAATTTTGGAGCACACTGTTCACTGAAGGAGAAAGGGAACTTCAAGGATTTCATTTAGCACTTTGAAAAATGCCCTTTAATGAAGCCCCAAAGGAGACTGTTCACCTTATAAAGTAAGCAGTGTGTTATATCTTTAGGTCAGTACTCTTTTTCTCAATTCTTTTGTTAAGATAGTGTAATGGCTAAAAGAACTAACTAAATTTAGTGGATACAATGATATAAATTGTATTACTTATAACTACTAATATGATATATTTAGGAACTTAGTAAGATGGTACTTATGACTATATGATCCTACTAAACAAAGGAACAATAATTACTTGTAAAAATGGTGGATTTCCACATACTTACATAAACAAATTCGTCAAAACTTATCTTTCCATCTTTATTTCTGTCACCATCCAGCATGAGTTTCTGAATAATTTCTCTCACTTTATATCCCGGTAACGGCATATTAGCTTCCTTGAAAAGCTCATGAAGTTCATAGTCACAAATGAATCCATTGCTGTTGAGATCTTTGTAAAAATGAAGAGCAAACAAAAAAAGGATAAAAATTTTTAAAAGAAATAAATTAACATTATTTTTCTTCATTTGAGGCTGTCTGTAACCTCACCTAAATACAATTTTGCCCTTCTTATTGTTTGGTATCTAAGGTTGTCTGACAGGGAAAAACAAATTTTAACAGAAAGGGCAAGGGTTTATTTACATCAGGTATCCTTTATGTTAAACAGTGTATAAGTAGCTTTGCTTAAAATAGCAACCCAAATATTAAGAAAGCATAGTCATTTCATTAAATCACTATTAAGTCATTAAAAGAATTGTTAATAGATTGGCCCTGGCTGGTGTGGCTCAGTGGACTGAGCTCCCGCTTGCTAACTAAAAGGTCACTGGCTCGATTCCCAGTAAAGATACATGCCTGGATGGCAGGCCAGGTCCCCAATAGGGGGTGCACGAGAGGCAACCACACATTGTTGTTTCTCTCCCTCTTTCTCCTTCCCTTCCCCCTCCCTAAAAAAATAAATAAAATCTTAAAACATAAAATAGATTATATACCAATAAAATAACGACATGGTATTAAAACAATTTCTAATATAGCTATTTTGGTCTCTTATGTTCCTTATTCCTCCATTAGTCTAATAGAATAGTTTTATGAATTAATGCTGATTATATTACAAAGCTTACCTGAAATTAAACCAACATCTTCAATGCCAACTTCTTAGGAGTTAATGTAAGTAAACATTAGTCCAAGACAAATATAGAGTTCATAAAAATAATTGGAGTTCTGAGTAATGTAAGTGTTTACTATGACTCTATAAATAACCTTTTGTGTGTGTGTGCTACTAAAATTTTAGTAGAGTATGTATATCTCAGTACTGATGATGCTTAACTGAAACTGTTAAATTAAAAATACTGATCAATAACAGAAAGTTAGTTTAATGAGAAAGAGCTCATATACTGAGGGGTGTAATCACTTGAGCATATTTTTTTCTTAATAAAGGAAGTTAGACTTTCACCAGCAATTTCAAAAACCTACTGTTCAACAGTGCCTTTTATTCCTTATGTTCCCAGTCACTCTCATATATAAATTTAAGTATTGTAACAAAAGGAAACAATTTGAATAGAGAAATGACCCAAGATGATCATGGCACTATCAAAAAAATGTTTTGTGAATAGTTAACCTATTACTAATCTAATCTATTTTAACATTACTTAAAAATTCTGCCCCAGCTGGTGTAGCTCAGTGGATTGAGCACCAGACTGCGAACCAAAGAGTTGCTGGTTTGATTCCCAGTCAGGGCACATGCTTGGGTTGTAGGCCAGATCCCCAGTAGGAGCCATGTGAGAGGCAACCACACGTTGATGTTTTTCTCCCTCTCTTTCTCCCTTTCCCTCTCTAAAAAATAATATTAAAAAATCATTTTAAAAATTAAAAAAAAAACTTTGTCCATTTTAACAATTTCTTATAGAAAAATATTTTTAAATATATTCTACTTTTCTCTGACTTCTGAAATGATATATCTGAGAATAATTTAACCTTGTTATTGACTCCAGTTTAGACCTGGTATATAACAGGTACTTCATTGTCCTTTTTATATTCTCAGTGATATAACAGAAGTAGATGGTAGAGATGTTTAAAACTAAATATTGGAGGACTATAATGAATTCAAAGGTACATGAAAACCAGGGCCCTGAGAGTATAGTCTATCTGGCAGTTTATTCGAAATAGAGGTGTCGGCAATGGAGAGAACCACCACTTGTGTGAACTGCCCTGAAATAACCTCTCATGTGCATTAATTAGAAGCTCACTGTTATGATTAAAAGATGCTAGGAAGTAGCCACCCTAAAATATAACTAACGTAAAATAACCACATATGGAAACTACATTTTGAAATCAGAGTAGTAATAACAAATGCTTTTAGTAACTGACAGAAACATGTTAAGGGGGGAGGGTTGGTGGAATAAGAATTTGTCATTACATGACAATCTTATTAGGTTGCAAATCCCTTGATGAAGATTCTTCTAAATCTTTTTATCTCCTGCCTCCATTATGTCCACATAGTACCTTGCATATAATAAGCAATGGGGAAAATTCTTTTTCTAGTATCATTGATTCTCAGGTATTAACCAGGAAAAGAATGTTCTAATCTAATGAGCATTTTAAAAACAAAATTAAACAATGACCAAAAATACAGAAATATGACCACAAGACTAAATGGCAATTCCATCAGGAAACCACAATGACAGAAATATCCCTTAAATAACATTCAATCTCATTCACTTTGTTCTAATCCTGTCCCCACCCAGCAGCCTTCCAATCTGTAATTTGGTTTTCTAAGGGGACACACCCACCCAGGAGCACCCAAGTAGACAACCAGTAATGGTTGCCAGGTCAGGACCTCTTTCATGTTTGTAATGTAGAAACCTGCTCTACTTCATTAAGAGAAACCCCATGATAAATTGAGTGCTGTATTTTGCCCTGTATAATGCACATTTTTTTTGCATTTCCCCCAAAATTTTCAGGGGAAAATAAGGATGCACACTATACATGGGTAGTTCCTGAAATACCCTGCATCTGTTCTTATGTTTTGTCATTATTTGTTACCTAAAATTTCTTATACCATAATATGTTTAAAAATACTGACATTGCTTTATAATACAAAAACAAATATCTAAATATAAATAAATAATTGAATTAAATAATTAAAAGATTTTTCCCTTAAAGTTTGGAACAAAACTGTGGGTGTGCATTATGCATGGGAGCACACTGTACACAGCAAAACAGGATGCCTACTCTGTGGCAGGCACTGGGCTACATATCAGATACAGAAATTAATCAGGAAGAACATCCTGGTTCTTACTTGAAACCGTGGCTTTAAAACCCAAAATTTTTGAGTCACCTGGAATACCTATCCTATATTTTTGCTGAGATGAGAAAAGAATCATTGAATATGGGTCATTTAGTTCCACAGATTTTTAAAAGCTTTACCTATTCTGCTATTCCCCTTTTTTAAAATCAGATCTAGCTTTTATTACCTCCTGTAAAGGTATTTTTTTCTATTAATATTTTCCTTTTTTACTGAATTTATTGGGGTGACATTGGTTCATAAAACCATACAGGTTTCAAGTGTACAACTCAAGAAAACATCATCTGCCCACTGCACTGTGCACCCACCCATTGGATCAAAGGCATTTTAATGTTAGTGCTAGTTAATTATATCAAGCTTTTTTGGCTTTAAATTGTTTTATTTATTCATTTATTTCTTCATCTTTAATTAAATTTATTAGGGTGGCACGGGTTAATAAGATCATATAGGTTTCAAGTGTACATTTCTATGATATGTAATCTATATATTGCATTGTGTGCTTAAGCTCCTAAATCATATCTTTTGAAGAAAACAATTTCAGTAAGAAGGCGGGGCAGACTAAAAAGGCAGCTTGCAATTAATTCTACAAAATCTCCCAGCTGGTAAAGTACTTGAAAGATAAAATTAGGAGCAATTATTTTTAAAGACAGTTTTATGCTAATTTTATTTCCAATCCCCAGCCAATGCATGCACACACATGCACACTCATGCATGCGTGCGTGCGCACGTGCGCGCACACACACACACCCTTAAACAATATCCAAGATTTAATGTGATGTGTGTGCTTTGAAAGGGAAGAAAATGAGACAGCACAGTGGCATTTTAGAAAGCATCCATCTCATCAGTGACATTATTAAGCAGGAGCTCAATGCTATGTTTGATGGTGAACTTTCCCTTTCCTAACTTTAACATAAACATTGAGAATTTAATAATAAACTGACCCACAACACA
Organism: Tonatia bakeri; assembly: GCA_004024845.1. Taxonomy (NCBI): domain Eukaryota; kingdom Metazoa; phylum Chordata; class Mammalia; order Chiroptera; family Phyllostomidae; genus Tonatia; species Tonatia bakeri. Next base: position 88,306 of record PVIA01003084.1, read on the forward strand.
GAGACCTAGATTGAAAATAGTTTTAACTCGAAACTAAAATCACAACCTCCTGGCAGGAAGGCAGTCCTTGATTTTCTCAAAGTGCAAATATACTGGAATCCCTTTCTGACTAATTTACCATTCTTCATTAACTATACATTGGCATGGGGTAGGACAGGTTCTGCATTTTGAAGACTTCTGTTTCAGCAATATACATTCAACCGCCTGATAAGAAGGTATTATCATACAACCTGCATTATCTAGAATATTCTCAATGTTTCTGCAAGCACATGCCTCAACTTGTTGGTTCAGAAAGTATGGGTACTACCAGTATACATTAATGGGAGGCAGGAACAAAGAAACTCTGCCTACCACTAAACAAAGTGTCCACAGAAAGTAGAGCTTAATTTCAACAAATTGACCGTGCTCTTATTTTTAAAGAAAAATCATTACACTTAAAAAAAAAAAAAACAATCCTTAAGAGGCTCCCAACGCTGTACCAGAGAGGCCTGCCTTTCATACCGGTTACTGCTTTATCAGGAAGGAACCAACTGTTTGTAACACGTTCTCTCCCAGGTGTCTCTTCTCTTCCCCTCTCCCTCTCTCCCTCTCTCCCTCTCTCTCTCAACACATGTAAGTTCACATCTGCATTTTGTTTTAAAAGAAACCTCATTATACTCTTCTGCCAAGTATTATTTAAAAGGCCAGTTAACTCTCCGAACACCCTCCCCCAAATAACCTTAAAGTAAATAAACTTATTACGCAGCCATGTTCCTGCAGACGGTTGAATCACACCAAGAATGCATATCCTTAAAAGGAAATGTTTTCCCTCCCCTTGCATCCTGTTATTTAAGCTATTTTAAGTGCTTGTCTGGAGAAAGCTGAGCCAGAATTCAAGTGGTTTTGATTTTAGCTGCTGTTTTACACTGCCCATGTCCAGGTGGCACGTGGAGCAATCTATCACTTCAAAAGCATCCTTTGGGGTGCTACTTGCTCTTATAAATCTGACAGTAAGAAAGACTAGGATTTACTTTGACCCTCCCTCAGGTTGTGTGTGTGTGTGTGTGTGTGTGTGTGTGTTTTGCTTTAACCACCCTTGAATCTGTCTAAATCTAGTATTTCTCTTTATACAGAGGTCGCATGTGTGTGTCCATCTGCAACACAGATGCAACCTCTTTTCTAACCCACTCTGGACAGTGCTCATTAGGACTCAAAGAAAAAAAAACAATGAAGTGCAGATGTACTTCCTTTCAGAAAACATGGTTTGTAAGTTCCATTTAGTTTAATCAATATCTTTCATAAAATTTTTGCACTTAAAAAAAGACAAAAGGAATCTAACAATAATGGATTTACATACATACACACATGACCTTGAATGCCCATGAAAGCTGTACACAATATACTGATTTTAAATAGTTGGCCAAGAGACTTGTGTAGAAGAATTTAGATTATATTCCATCCTAAGAACTAAGCAGTAAAGTCAAGCTTTTATTGACATTAAAACTTTAGAAAAGGCAGATGCTAAACATCTCCAGATGCTTAGCTGAACATAGGTTTTGCCTTTCCTAGTTTATACCTTTTGAGGTAGCTCATTCTAGTAAATATAAGATGCACTTTAATGGGTCCCAGATAAAGGTAGAATGAAGGTTGCTAAGAGTTCATACTAATAGTAGATCCCCTGAGGTGAAGGTCAAGTACAGCTAATGGCTGAACAAGGTTAGAGAGCAGAGGCCAGGCAATCAAAAATGTCTAACAATCCTTCTCCAACTCAAAATTTCCAGCAGTTGAACTATCACTTTCCACCTGCTGCTGGTTTTTCCACCTTAAAAATACACAGCCACACACACACACACACACACACACACACACACACACACGAATGCATTCTCACACACGTGTGTGCTCTTGCTTTCGACCCCTGACATACCCACACACTTTTACTCCATGTCACACCATCAATACATGGTTTTCAGACTATTCCAAGATCTCCATTTCTAGTATTGCATCCATAACTACTAGCCAGATGGCACAGTGAAAGAGCACTGATCAATTTATTTGGGGGGGAGGGCTATAGTTTTTATTTTTAAGTCATAATTAAACAAATACACACTAAACCACCATGCTTCTTGTGCAATCACCCTGATGTGGTTTTTATATACTACAGAATATCAAGTAATTTGAAACAACTCAACTTCTTGAAATGAGACAATCTGGTACTGCTACAATCATAACTAACATTTTTTGGCTTAGTTTGACAGGCAACCTCAAAGCAATATATCCACACCATTCCTAGTTATTTAAAAAAACTCCATTATTCTTTTATTTCGAAACTGCTGAATTTGTGTTAAAAAATGAGGGGGGAATGGTGGAATGAAGGGGAAGGGAGTAGTCAAAGAACATATATGAATGACCCATGGACACGGACAATGGTGTAGGGATTGACTGTGGGAATGGGGAATGGGGTGCAACAGAGGAGGGCAAAGGGGGAAAAATTAGGACAACTGTAAGAGAATAAACGAGAATAAAAGCATAAAGTATAGTCTTGATAGCTTAGGAGGGAAAAAGGTCAGATGTGTTAGGAGGATTAAAGACCAACCTGAAAAGACTTATGTTACATGAATTTATCTTTATTACAAGTAATCATCCAAATGATCAGTGGTTTCCATAACAGGAATGTAAAAGGCATATTCTAGTTGGTAGATATTTACTTCTTAAGTGTTCTAAAAGTTTGATTTATTTTTCTCCAGAAAGAACTCAAGCAGCATTGCAGCATTTAAATTAAAAGACAAATATTATGAAGTAGGAAAAAAATGAGAGCCAAGGCTTCTGCTACACCAGTGGAAAATACTGGGAACAAATGTTAAGAAAATTAAAATAAAACAACAACAACAACAAAAAGACCGCTTGGAGCTTAACACTAAGCAGGTGCAGAAAGTGAGTGAAAGGAGGACTTTTAAATCCTAATACTCATTTACTGCTAGTAAGAATTTCCAAGCACTATTAATTGATTGATCAAAACCTGTGATTAGTGGTAATTACAGAGATTTTTCTCCACACACTGATTTTGCTGAAGTTCTAAAGAGAAAAATCAAGGCTACCATTGTTAATAGATGGGAAAAATTATATAATGATTTCTGTATTTTGTCACAATTGAATTGAGACCAATTAGTCCTCACTACTGACCAAATAAGAAAGAACTGTCCTTGACAGGAGAATAAGTTATGGAGCTTGTTTTAAAAATCAAGTTTCCCACAATGAAGAAAAACATTCAGAATATTTCCATAACACCTTTGACAGTTGCCTGAGGTCTCTGTAACGAATAACAACTAAAAACTGCAAAGGTTTTAAAAGAAAATTAAAAGATTCAGCTGGGTCTTTAAACACTTTTCTAATAGACTACACATTAGCCTTTGTTATGCTGAAAAAATATATAAATTTTATATGCTATAATGTAATGGTGAAAACCTTTAGTAATAAATTCTACCATGATGAAAATCTTTTTTTTTAGCAGCAAAGGTTCCCATTTATTGATCCTTCTATGTATTCCACTCACTGCTAAGCGGATCACACGCAGCACTACCTTTAAACATGTTAGCAGCCCTACAGGGAAGTGCTATTTAAGATTCCCATTTTAGAGATGAAAGAATTGAGCACTGAACAGTTAAATAACTTCCTAAAGTCACACGGTAGTGTCAGGATTAGCATTTCTTTTTTTTAATTTTTTTTACTGATGTTCGATTACAACTGTATCCATTTTCCCACCACCATCTTCCCCTGCCCTACCCAGCCCCATCGTGATGAAAATCTTCATAAGAAAGGCCTTTTTGTGTTTATAGTTGATAATGACAAAGCCCCAGTACGTGAAAAGACTATGTATAATTCCTTGGGATTCAATCAATTAAATTTCTATTGAAAACCTAACATGTGTGTAACACTGAGCTAGATACTGAGGGAGGAATACAAAAGAACAAAATGCAGAACAGGAAGAAATTTCGGGCTCCAGAATTCCTATGTACAGCATATAGAGTAACGGCTTGCATACATTAGGAACATACGCCTGATGGAGACTCCAAGACATCATATGGTCCAATCTACTGCCTTTGGGAAGCTGTTTACCAACCCTAAATCCTCCAAAATATATGATTTAAAATACGATGTAGCAGTTCCAACAATGACTCTTTCTTGCAGTCCAACTCCTCACTTAGTGCAATTTAACCCTGTTTCCTCCACAGAAGTAATTGATTGGGGAGCCCTCTTTATATCACTAAGCTTTTAAGGAGCAATTAATCTCTCTTACTGATAAAGGTATTCCAGTCCCATCAGGTAAACATATTTGAATTATCTTTAAGTTTAAAAAATATTATTCACACAAATATTCCCAAGATGCGGCATGAGAACAGGGGCTGCATTCAACAAAAACATTTATTTGGAGAAGCAAGGCCTTGAAGATTAAAAACTACCAGTAATAAGTCATGGTCTCTACCTCAAAATTCTCTTCATGAAGAAACAAATTAGGCTGTCTGCAACACTGAAAGATGAATTTAAATACAGCAGAAGGTTCAAAGGAAATGTAATCCTTACACAATTATAAGGCGATTTCTACAGAATAATGAGACTTTAAAAATCTCACAGCCAAGATTCAGCTGCTCTTTTTTCATAACCATTCTAGTATCACTGGTATCTATGGACTGCCTCTCTCTCTCTCTCTCTCTCTCTCTCTCTCTCTCACACACACACACACACACACACACACAATCGTGTTACATTCTAGACTATTTGACTTTTTTCTAGTTAGAATTCTGGTGGGATTATGAATAGTCATTCTGGCTGGGACTAATTACTCTTTCCAAGGGATGCCTTCATAGAAAATGTTGATAAAAAATGTATGGGAATCGCCCTGGCTGGTGTGGTTCACTGGATTGAGTGCCAGCCTGCGAACCAAAGGGTCACTGGTGTGATACCCAGCCTAGGGTTGCAGACCGGGTCTCCAGTTGAGGGCACATAAGAGGCAACCACACATTAATGTTACTCTCCTTCTCTTTCTCCCTCCCTTCCCCTCTGCCAAAAAATAAATAAATAAAATCTTTTAAAAATACATGGGAATAGGGATGTACATGTTCTCACTTTTCACTAATGGGATTTTCAACACAGGTCAAAGACTAGATTCAGATTTAAATGACAAATCATTATGATCTAACTTTATATACTTTAATCAATGAGATACCAAATAGTAATAGTTTACTTCTCTAAGCACATGTTGACTCATGTGAGTATATACATCAATAATCAGTTCCTATTGTTTTCTCATTTTCTCTACTGACTTGACTTGAAATTTGGCACTGAAATTTGGAATGTAAATGCCTTAGCAAAAAAACTGCTTCCACAGCTGCTAAATTCTAAGACTTGTTATAGGATATTAAAGGATAAACCAAATGGCATGCTATGACTTCTCATCTTATACTGACACTATAATTTAATGTGAAGGTAGAACAGTCTAAATTATGCAAAGGTAGTAAATATACATGAAAAATGCAATAAAGCCAAGCTAATTAGGGAAAGGCGATACAGTATCTAGTAATTCTTTTTTTTTTAAGATTTTATTTATTTATTTTTAGAGAGGGAAGGGAGGGAGAGAGAGAGAGAGAAACATCAATGTGCGGTTGCTGGGAGACATGGCCTGAAACCTAGGCATGTGCCCTGACTGGGAATCGAACCTGCGATGCCTGGTTCGCAGCCCGCGCTCAATTCACTAAGCTACACCAGCCAGGGCGAGTATCTAGTAATTCTTAACATTTTCAGGGGTCACATATCCCTTTGAGAATATAGTAAAATCTCCAAATCTTATCTGCAGAAAAATGATTCGCCAAATATGACATCATAAAATTTGTCTAAAAATTTCAGGAGCCACAGCAACACTTGTCCCTGAACCAAAAACATTTGATCATATTAGATATTAGATATAATTAGAAACAATACAGTTTAAGTGTAGCTTTTAAAACTTTATCACATCAATGATTAACTATTTTGTCCTAAGGTTCGTAATTAACCATTCATATGATTTTTAAGAGAAATAACTTTGGTTAGGGCCAAATAAAGATTGCTTTACTATAGCTATACTGCAAAAAGATACTTACCAACTTTTGCAAAGGCCTCTTTGAGTTCATCAAGCTCATCTTTGGAAATCTGAGTGGTAGCCATCTCATCCATTTAAAGAAGATCTGAAGAGAAACTCCAAAGGTTTCAGACTTTAAAAACTTTTTGTGATAAATATATTATAAACATTCCTGTGAAATTCTCATCTAAGGAATAATTTAAGCAGAAAACCAATGTCATCTGAATAGGTTCCCACATTAGTAGCTACAGTCAAAATAAAGAAAATAAACAAATGAGAAGATATCATTTACCAAGTTACTCAGAAAAAATATTCCTGAATCTCATTTTCAGAGTGTAAGGTAGAGTCTAGGTACCTGGCAATGACAGTAAACAGATACACAATAGAAATTTCTAGTTGCATGTGAACAAAGATTCATGTAAAAATATGAATCTTTCCTAGCAATCCATTAATTTTTAAAATTTATCTCACTATTTCCATTTTCCAGCTTTATTGAGATATAATTGGCAATAATATTATGTAAGTTTAAGGTATACAACTTGATGATTTGATATATGTGCATATTGTGCATAGATTACCACAGTCAGATTAGCTAACATGTCCTTCACCTCACATTCATTGTGAAAACACAGATTTTTAAAAATTTTACTGATTTTAGAGAGAGAGAGAAGGGAAAGAGAAACATTGATTTGTTATTCCACTTATTTATGCATCCATTGGTTGATTCTTGTATGTGCCTTAACTAGGGACTGAACCTGAAACCTTGACTTATCAGGAGGGGAAGATGCTCTAACCAACTGAGCTAGCCAGCCATGAAAATACTGATTTTTATTTATTTATTTTTGTTTGAATTTTTTTATTTTTAATTACTTTATAGTTGCTCAATTACAGTTACTTGCATTTTCTCCCAACCACTCCCCTCCCAGTCAAACCTCCCTCCCTCCCTCCCTTGCTTCCACCCTCCCTGTTGGTTTTGTCCCTGTGTCCTTTACAGTAGTTCCTAAAAAACGTTCTCCCCACTGTCCCCTCCCTGCTCCCCTCTGGCTATTGTTAGATTGTTCTTAATTTCAATGTCTCTGGCTATATTTTGTTTGCTTTTTTTCTTTTGTTGATTATGTTCCAGTTAAAGTGAGATCATATGGTATTTGTCTTTCACCTCCTGGTTTATTTTGCTTAGCATCAAACTTTCCAGTTCCATCCATGCTATCACAAAGGGAAGGAGATCCTTCTTTCTTTCTGCTGCATAGAATTCCATTGTGTAAATGTACCATAGTTTTTTGATCCATTCATTTACTGATGGGCATTTAGGTTGTTTCCAGCACTTGGCTATTGTAAATTGTGCTGCTAGGAACATTGGGGTGCATAGGTTCTTCTGGATTGGTGTTTCAGGGCTCTTAGTCCCATATAGTTGGTTCTCTTTTCACTTTAATACTGTTTTCATTAGCCATGCAGAAGCTTTTTTTAATTTGATGAGGTCCCATTTGTTTATTCCTTCCTTTATGTCCCTTGGCTTTAGGGGACATATCAGAAAACACTTATTTTTAAATAGCACACTAACACCTACCAGTCACTCCCATTAAAGGAAGAATTGATTAAAACAAGTTACATTTAATTACATGTTACATTTAATTACAAGTTACATGCAAATTACATGATATAGAAATACACAAGTGGTGCTAATAAACATATCTTTATGCACATAACATTATTTGAATTTATACCCTTTCAGATTTGGCTCTATTTTACCTATTTTCCCAATGGAGCAGGGATTGGCAAACTATGACCTTAGGCCCAATCTGGGCCAAGTATAGTTTTTATAGATAAACAAATACTTGCAGTCAAGTTTGAAGATAAGGCACATTAACTTTGAACCCCAATAAGGTAAAATTTATCCCCCACAAATTCCATTCCTTTCAGTTTCCACCATAATGCAATATACATTTATAATGACTGATGTTTTAAAATTAAATAAAACCAGGCTTTTAAAGAACATAAAACAGAACTTGCCTGTTCATAAATTTTTCTTACCTATGATGTTAAGATGTTAAGACTGACTTCTCTGTAGATTGTAAGTTAGGTAATAACACTTTTCAGAGTGGTCTCAGGATCTATAAGGTAATGAAAGATCTTCAGTTAGATTTGATGTCAGGCATTCTAAAGATTAAGAGTAAAAAGCAATTTTTCATAAGTTAAGCTACAACCCAATGATAGTACTTTTTAAAAAAATTCTATATTTTAGTAACATGATGTACAACACTTCTGATTACAAAAATACAATATAAGATTTATTCCAACTTCCTTTATGCACATTTTAAGGAATCACATTTTCAATACAGAATTACTACCCATTGCCATGAATTATATCATAAAGAATAATGGCACAGAAAGTCTGAAAGTGAGACTGCCTCAGAGAGTCCCAAACATGTGGCCTCTCCTTTATCTCTAAAGGTCCTTTCCAGTTTGGGTGGTTGGTCAGTCAGGAATAATCTAAAGTATGTGAGTTAAAAAAAGACATTCGATTTTATTCACACACTACGATGTCACTTCCATAAAAAAGAAAATTAGACAAAGATGGTTCTGGACATAACCCTGCCTGTCCAACCCTTCATTTCTGCTGACCAGTGGGTTCTGACTAAATCCTTCCACTTCTTGCCTTTACAGGCAGCAAGACTGAACAAGGCAGAAATCTCTTTCCCTCCTCCTCACACCCCTTAGCAGCACACGTGGACACCTATCCTCACACAATTTTACCAATATTTTAGGCATCTGTTAGATGCCTAGTTTCTACCCTCAACATATTTACAATCTGGGGAAGGCAAACATGTAAATAATTACAAATCAACACAAAGTGAATTAGTGGAGGCAGTAAAAGATATAGAAGGAAATGAGCTCAGGAAAGTGTAATAATTATCAACTCCTCACACAGACTGTCGCAAAGGGTAGGAGCTCCTTCTTTCTTTCTACTGCATAGAATTCCATTGTGTAAATATACCATAGTTTTTTGATCCATTCATTTACTGATGGGCATTTAGGTTGCTTCCAGGACTTGGATATTGTAAATTGTACTGCTAGGAACACTGGGGTGCATAGGTTCCTTTGGATTGATATTTCAGGGTTCTTAGGATATAAACCCAGCAGTGGAATTGCCAGGTCAAAAGGCAGATCCATTTTTAGTTTTCTGAGGAAGTTCCATACTGTTTTCCACAGTGGTTGTACCAGTCTGCAATCCACCAACGGTGCACTAGGGTCCCTTTTTCCCACATCCTCTTCAACACTTGTTGTTTGTTGATTTGTTTATGATGGCCATTCTCAATGGTGTGAAGTGGTATCTCACTGTGGTTTTAATCTGCATCTCTCTGATAGCTAGTGATACTGAGCATCTTTTCATGTATCTCAGGATCCTATGTGTGTCCTTCTTGGAGAATTGTCTGTTCAAGTCCTTTGCCCATTTTTTAATTGGTTTGCTTGTCATCTTAGAGTGGAGTCCTGTGAGTTCTTTATATATTTTGGATATCAAACCCTTCTCTGAGGCATCATTGGCAAATATGATTTCCCATACAGTTGATTCTCTTTTCATTTTAATGTTGTTTTCTTTAGCCGTGCAGAAGATTTTCATTTTAATGAAGTCCCAGTTGTTTATTCTTTTCTTTATGTACTTTGCTCTAGGGAACATGTCAGTGAAAATATCGTTGTGTAGAATATCTGAGATTTTCCTGCCTATGTTCTCCTGAAGGACTTTCATGGTGTCACAACTTACATTTAAGTTTTTTTTCCATCTTGAATTTATTTTTGTGTATGGTGTAAGTTGGTGATCGAGCTTCATTTTTTGCATATAGCTGTCCAGTTCTCCCAACACCGTTTGCTGAAGAGGCTATTTTTGATCAATTTTATGCTGCTGCCCCCTTTGTCAAATATTAATTGACCATAGAGACTTGGGTTTATTTCTGGGCTCTCTCTTCTGTTCCATTGGTCCATGTGCCTATTTTTGTGCCAGTACCAGGCTGTTTTGATTACAGTGGCCTTGTAATACAGTTTGATATTAGATATTGTGATCCCACCTACTTTGTTCTTCTTTTTAAAATTGCTGCAAGTATTTGGGGTTGTTTATGGTTCCATATAAATTTTTGAAGTGTTTGTTCTATATCTTTTCTTCCTTTTCTTAAAGCAGTCAAATTAGCATCTCTTGTAGAGCTGGTTTGGTGAACGTGTATTCTCTCAGCCTTCTTTTGTCTGTGAAACTCTTTATTTGGCCTTCCATTTTAATTGATAGCCTTGCTGGGTAGAATAGTCTTGGTTGCAGACCTCTGGTTTTCATTACTTGGAATATCCCTTGCCATCCTCTTCTGGCTTGGAGTGTTTCCATTGAGAAGTCAGCTGCTAGCCTTAATAGGGCCTCCTTGTATGTTACTTCCTGTTTCCCCCTTGCTGTCTTTAAGACTCTTTATCTTAGAATATTGTTATTTTAATTATGATGTGTCTTGAAGTGGGCCTTTTGGGTTCCTCGTAATTGGAACTCTCTGTGTTTCCTGGATGTGTATGACTTTTTCTCTCATCAAATTAGGGAAGTTTTCCATCATTACTTTTTCAAATAAGTTTTCTAACCCTTGCTCTTCTTTTCCTTCTGGTTCCCTATTATATTGATATTATTGTGTTTCATGTTGTCTTGCAGTTCCCTTAACACCTTTCCATTCTTTCTGAGTCTCTTTATCTTTTCTTCCTCTTTATGATTTTTTTTCTACCTTGTCATCCAGCTCACTGATTCAATCCTCTCCTTCATCCAACCTGCTTGTAATTCCTTCTGGTGTATTTTTTATTTCCAAGATTTTATTGTTCATTTCTTCCTGGATTTTGTTTATAGCTTCTATTTCCTTTTTCATACTGTTGTAGTTCTCACTCAGTTCCCTGTAGTTGTCTATGAGTTCCTTGAGCATCTTTACAACCATTATTTTGAATTCTATATCTGATAGTTTGCTTACCTCCATTTCATTTAGCTCTTTTAGTGTGGAGTCTTTCACTCCTTTTGATTGCATGTTCCTTTTTTGTCTCCCCATTATAGGTGACTTTTTTTATTTGTTTCTGTGCTTACTGATAATTCACTTTGCTAGCTGTCTTTGTAGGGTGAACTTCTATGGTAGGAATTCTATGGGGTTCAATGGTGTGGTCTTTTTGATCTTCTTGTCTAGATGCCCTAGGTTTGCCCTTTCTTCTGTTTGTGTGGGCTCTCTTGTTGTACTCCGTTTTTACCTTTTGGTGGTCCCTTTGTTGGTGGGTTCTCTCCTCCAGCAGGTATACTGATGTCCGCAGCTCCTACCTATTCTTGTATGTGATCAGTGGCAGGGAGCAGGCAAAATAGATTAAGATGGGGGGGGACACAATTTTATGGGATTTAAAGTACGAGCAAGTAGAGAAGAGATAGGAGATTCTTTGGGTAAGTATAGAATTAACTGTGATATTTCACCCAACTAGCCCCTTTTTATGTAAGCTGAAAGAGAGATAATATTCTTGTTAGAGGGGAGGAGGATTGTGATCTGAATCCAGAAAACAGAGCACTTGTGCAAGGTTAGATGATGAGATATAGTGAGAGTAAAGGATGGAAATTAGGTGTAGTGTGTGAGAGAATAGAGTTAAACACAACAATAATAATGCTCAGGATTAAAGTGAAGTGTGCTAAGATCAGGGAGGGGTGCTGTGTAGTATGTACAGTTGTATGGAACAACAATGATTTACAATAGTACTGGAACAACAATAATATGATAAGAAATATATGATTTGAATAACCAGAAAAGAAAGTACACGATGAAGAGTAGTGTGTTATTGGAACAGGAGTGAAGTGAAAGAAGGAAAATTAAAATAGAATAAAGAGAGAATAAGGAAAACCAGTCTAACAATGCAATTAAACAGAAATAAAATGAGGAAAACTAAACATATGAAAGACAAATTTAAAAATACTAATAAAATAAAGGTGGTAAAATAATGAAATAATAATAATAATAATAATAATAATACACATAAACAATAAAATGCCAGCTTTATGTGATAGAAAAGTGATATTTGTCTCAGTTTCTCAATTTTGGGGTTTAGCCTTGTGCTCCCCCTTTGGATCTGTCTCTGGACCTTTCCTAACTTCATATCTTACTTTCTCACTTAGGGGAAAAGAGAAAAGAAAAACATAAGCCTCCTGCTGACCTGAAACCTGTTCAGCAAGTTCTGCTGGTCTTCCTGGATGGCACAGGAAGATGGAGGCTGGGCTTCAATTTTCTCCCTTCTATGATTTTGAGAGGATGGGGACCAGGTCTGGGCTGCAATATTCACAGTTGCCCAGCCTCCAGCCCAGGTTCTCTGTGAGCTGCCAGGCTCAAATCAGCCACTTGATCTTTGGACACATGCAGCTCAAATCACACTCGGGACAAGCCAGCTGCTGGAGAGTTCCTTACAAAACAGCTGCCCACTGTTCTGAACAAGTACAGGGCTTTTCACACAGCCCAACTTTCCAACAAGTCTGGACCCATTAAATATCCGAGTCAGGGTCCAACACAGCCCAACTCCTCCCTTCTCCGGGTGTCCCCCAGCACCCCAGGTCCTCTGGTGCCAGTGTCCACAGTCCCAGCAGATGTATACCACTTCTCTGTGTCTACCATTTCATCTCTATCCGCACCCCCCAGTGACTTCCAGCATCCAGGTCCCTCTTGGTGCCAGGCTGCCCTCCCTGCTCTGGTAGGGGAGGGAGCTGGTGCTCTAACTCTTCAACCCATATCCTGCAGCAGGCACTGGGTCAGGGGCAATGGCAGCCTAGGTCCCTGCACAGATTCCAGGGACCTTACTGTCCCAGCATAATAACCATCTGTTTTTCAATGTCCTCTACAATTTTTAGCCTCCAAACTTCATATAAGCTGGATTCCACTGGCTGTTCACTCTGTGCCTCAGAAGATCGGCTAGGTGTTCCAGCTGGGCACAGGGAGAACTGGGCTCTGCGCCCACCTACCTCACCGCCATCTTACCCCAAGTCAGATTTAAAGGCTCACAATATATGCTTTATTTGACAAAAATCAGTTTTTAAATTAGCTATTCCATTCAGGTCCCCCACACTATGAATTTTTTAAAAGCCTTATCCTTAAGATTACTCATAGGTATTTGATTATATCTTTAAGGAAACTGAGTAACTAGTACTATCTTGAGAGAAAGCATCATATTACAACAATTTAGGAAAGATTGCCAGGTAGGTAGCATCAATAGATTTTTAAAAATTAAACTCTTAGAAATTATAGATGTTCTACTGTTCTTCATGGGGCTTTGTACTTTGGGCCTTTTCCTCTCAAAGCAACGAAAACATTCTAGACTGGGGCTTAGAAACAAGACATGATTTGACGTGGTTATTGCCCTTTAGGCACTTCATTCAATCTTAAGCCCCTTAACAAGCTGTTGTTCCTCACCCAAGGTTGCAGTATGTTTTAATGGAAGGACCATTGGTTGTGAGACCAGAAGACCTCAATTAATGTCCTGGCATTATTTCCTATCCATGTGTCTATGAGCACATTGGTTTAGTCTCTCTGAGCCTTAATTTTCTCATTTGAAAAGAGTAGTAAATAATACCTACTTCCCCAGGGTTCATGTGAAGATTAAAGATGGCAAATGTGAAGGCACGGTATAAATGATAAAGTATTATACTTTAAGGAAAGATATCAAATCTCTCTTTAAATCTTTAAGGAACAAAAATGGAGAATAAATGAAGGTCTAAGTAATTGTGAGAGACTATATAAATACAGGGTGGTGCAAAAGTAAGTTTACAGTTGTAAATATGCAAAACACAGAGTTTATGGTTGTATTATTATTCATTAATTATTGTATTATTTGCCATACAAACAACCCTAAAGCTACTTTTGGCAAACCCTATATAAGTCATAAGTTATACATAAGAAACTTTAAAATGGAATATATGAAAACTTATCTTACTTGCTCTATGATTATTGAGTACAGAGTATAACAGATCTCCTTCACAAAGAAAAAATTCTAAGCCTTTTAGTGAAAGTTATTTAAGAAAGATGGGCCTAAAGAAAACCTGCCTGCTACTTTTTACTCGCGGCTCTATTTGGCTCCTTCATCAGGGGTTTCTAAACACAACTTGAAGAGCAGCCAGGAGACAGTAAAAAATGTACAAATTTTACTTTAAATATTTCAAGACCACTTTTAAAAATAGCTAATGGCTTGTCAATATTGTCGCATTCCTCATAATTTGCACATTTTTTCACGAGCAACAGAAAATAAAAGGTGAAGAGGTAAAAAGTAAGTATTACTGCCGAAAGTAAAGTTCACGCTCAAATTCACAGTAGGTGATTTACAGGCAAAAAGAAAGTCTGACTTTTCCCCCTCTGTCTTCCAACAAAAGTGAACTTTATTTATGTGGAGAGACACAGAGAGAGAGAGAGAACTGTTATTTTTTTTAAAAGAAAGAAACATATTTTCCCTCCATTTAAATGTACCAAATGAAATAGTAATCAAAAGTAAAAATCTCCCAGGGTCTCTACATTTTTCTGAATTATCTCATCTGCAAAGCACTCTAATCTGTCTCTAGCTCCTAAGCCTACCACTTCTCCAAAGGGAAAAGCAGCAAGGAAAGAGCAAACCCTCTCTCTTCCTAACCATCTGAGGCACAGGAAAAGAGATTTTCAAATAAGGGAATAAAACAAAAGCAAACAAAACCTTGTTTGTTTTTTTTTCATAAAAGGATATGGTGTACAACAGGGTCTGAATTCAGGGCGTCACCCATAGAGGAATCTTATGCCTATGAAGTCATCCCTAATTATGGAGTTTGACTAACAATACAGCAATTATGAAACCACTCCACTGCCTCATTTGACTGTGCTTAACCCTGAACACAAATCTTTGTTGAGAAAGGTGTACCTGCAAATAACTACCTGAAACTATTACTCAAATTCTGAAAGGTATCTGTCGGGGATGAGGAGGGTGCCTGTTTTCATCCCCTAAAATGCTTTACACTTTTAGGAATGGAGTTGACGGAATAATCTATTTACTAATCTGTGTCATTCAGTACCATGTGAGCCTTGAGGCAGGGCACGCACATTGGGAATCTCACCTGTGGGTAATGAAGAGTTGATAATGAACTTTATATTTTTTTCTTGAAATTGAAAGACAACTAAAAGAAAATAGCAGGGGATATATCACCATAGACAATCCCAGCCACGAGTATGCCAAGTAAATAGAACTGGGAAAGTAAGGCTGATTACTTAAATCAGAGATTCGGCAACACATACTTAAGCTAGTATCATGAAGAGAGCAACAAAGAGTGGACAAAACACGGAAGAATATATTATTTTATACTATGAATGAAAAGAAACACCACCAGAATCACTGCTATGTGTGAAAATTCAACAGTGATTAACAAAAACAGGTGTGTCTTTATCCCCTTTCTCCATCCAAAACAGGCAGGGCTTCGGAACACCCACACTTCACATATCTACCTGTATCAACAGAAACTGCCACCCTGCCTCTCCCTAGTTGAGCAAGTCCACAGCACTAATCTCCAGGGCGTGCAACAGTCTGTGAGCTACAGCTCACCTACTCTTACTATGCTTACTCAAGCTCCAATCCCATGTTTCTGAATGACTTTATAAGATTTCAACTTGAATATTTACCACATTCATTCACCCACTTACTTATTTATAGCCAAGCCTTAATTAAAGGCTTAGTATGTACCAGGCAGTGCTGGGTGCTGCAAATATAGAAAGTTAGAAGCCAAAGTCCCCTTTTCTCAAAGAGCTTAGTGGGGGAAATATGGAAAAAAAAAGACATAGCATTAGTGCTATCATATTTACTGAGTGGTAGGCATCAGCAAAAGTTTTCCAGAGCAGCTGAGTTTTGAACTTTACCTTAGAGTGTAAGTAGGACTATCTCAGACAGATATCGCCGATAAAGGCATTGTAGGCGCAGACAAATAAAGAGAAGAGTATTTTCGGGAGCTGGAGAATACAGTGTGGTCAGAGCATTGTATCTAGGGTTTGTGACAGACATAACTAGAGCAGAAGGTCAGGGTCTGATTCAGAAGGGCTACAGTCAAAATCTGGACTTGAGATCTGACTGGTGTGGCTCAGTGGGTTGGACATCATCCACAAACCAAAAGGTCTCCAGTTCGATTCCCAGTCAGGGCACATGCCTTGCTTGCGGGCCAGGTTCCTGGTTGGGGGTGTGCAAGAGGCACTTGAGACTGATGATTCTCTCACACATCAATGTTTCTCTCGCTCCCTTTCTCTCACCTTTCCCCTTTCTCTAAAAATAAAATTAAAAATTCTTTAAAAAAATATAGACCTGACCTTCTGGCCAAGGGAGAAGGAAGCACAGTGAGGAGGATTCCAGTCAGGAAAGCCTGAATGTCCACAACTGAACTTATTGCTACAGTATTTCCTCCCTTTTCAAGTAACTCTCCTGGTAAATCAGGTCTCCTTTTCAACTTCCCCATCTTCCTCAGTCTCCAGCTTTATAAATTTGGCCACAATAAACAGATAGAGGGGTGAAATCAATCGCTAAGCATTCTGGGTTCTTCCATCATACCCTTTTATCATCTCATGTCTGACCTACTCCAAAAGCCTTTTGCAGCTAATCTATCTAGTCTTGTCTCCTCCAATGTATTTTTTACACTGCTAATTTCCTGAACAGTAGATCTATGCTATATTCCATTCAAAAGAAAGTCCCAACTTTGAAGCACGACATTTAAGGCTCTACACTTTTCTACATTGATACCTGCCCATCTCCCGAATGTTACTACATATTACATGCAGTACACCCTTGAATCACACTACATTAAAGATGCCCCACTCCCCAAGCAGGCCATGTATTTCCTTACCTCCAGTCCTCCTGTGTATAATGCTCCTCAGCCACTTCCTATCTATTCTTCAAGAGCATTTTTCAAAAAGATTTTATTATTTTCTTTTAGAGAGAGGGGAAGGGAAGGAGAAAGAGAGATAGAGAAACATCAATGTGTGGTTGCCTCTCGCATGCCCCCCATTGGGGACCCAGCCTGCAACCCAGACACATTCCCTGCCTGGGAATTGAACCGGCAACTGTTCGGTTTGCAGGCTGGCACTCAATCCACCGAGTCACACACCAGCCAGTGCTCTTCAAGGGCATTTTTTAAAAAGATTTCATTTATTTATTTTTAGATAGAGAGGAAGGGAGGGAAAAAGAAAGAGAAACATCGATTAGTTGCTTCCTGCACATGCCCTGACCTGGGACTGAACCGGCAATCCAGGCATATGCCCTGACCAGGAATCAAACCATTGTTCTTTAGCTTTGCAGGATGATGCCCAACCAACCGAGCCACACCAATCAGGGCTTCAAGAGCACTTTTAAGAAAGTCTGTTCACACTGTGCCCATCTGAGACCAAAACTTCTCTCTTCCCAGTACTCTCACAGAACTGTGTGCTTTCTTCTATTACAGTCAGTTCTGGATTCTCTCAAATGGCTCTAATTTTAAATACTTTGTTTTACTCTCAGACCATATGTACCAACTTTTGAATGGGAAAATATAGTCACCACAATGATAGCATTTAATGCTATTATACTAAGTTATTTTATGGCAGATACAATATCCCATTCATCCTCATATTTCCAGCCCCTGTCACAATGTCTCTGGAGCAGATAATAATAATAATAATTAAGGCAATATAATAGCATATCACTGTAAGTTTGTATTACAGCAGCTAACATTTATAGAGGACTTATATTTTACATGGACTGTACCAAATGCTTTATATACATTTTGCATGCTACTTCTCAGAAAGCCTATATGAACCAGGTGATATTGTTATTACAATTTTACAGAAGAGCCAACAGGCTTCGAGAATTTGAATAACTTGTATAAAGTCACATAGTGAGAGAGGTAGAGCCAGGTCTCAAACCCAGGTCTGCCTAACACCAAAGTCAGTATTCTTAACCATTAACGCTAGATAGTCTCCTCAACAAACACTTACTGAATGAATTTATTTCATCAACAAGGTTGTAAACTTTAATATTAGAGTATAAATACAGCTTACTCATCTATTTTCACCATAGCACTTGGTATAATGCATGGACACGGTACATTCTCAATAAATATCTTCTGAATCAAAAATAACCCACAACTAGTACCTACAACCATTTTGATCATGTCAGTTCCCTTTCAGGAAGCTATAATCACTTATGCTTAAACAGATATTTAATCTCTGCCTGGTATTCCAAGGTCCTCTAGAGTGGTCCTGTTAGTCACATCTAACCGAATTTACCTTTCAACAACACTCAGTAGCTTTTGTTTCATCTTGCCCCTCCTTATTTCCCTCTCTCTTAGAAAGTACCCCCTCTGTATATCTAACTCACATTTATAATGACCCCCCTTTTCTTCTCTTCCTATCCAAATTCTACTCAATCTTCAAGATTCAGCAGAAGCCTCATCCCCTCCCAAACCATGTTTCCCAATGACTCCACCTCTGCTCTTTTTCTTCAGTTCTCACAGCATTTAAAATCTTGCCACAAAACTTGGCAATTCAATTATAGACTCCCGTGTGTAGTTATATAAGTGGACATGAGGACAGTCAAGCTGAGATATCCACCATCCTATTCGATTCAGTTCATCTACCTCCTCCACACAGACTCTCAAATTTAGCCAAAGAGAATAATCTTCCCCAATAAAATAGAACCATTCTTTTATCAACAGCTCACAAATATTTTTCTAAGCACTTGATCTGCAAGTTTTATTTAAAAACTGTTTCTCAAGAACAGAGTCTAAACTTAATCTTCCTCTCTTGTACTCCCACAGTAATCCATTGCTGGATGCTGGATACGGAGACATGGCTCAAAAATTACTCCAACTACCTGCCATGTTTCGAGGGTAGGAATAATTCCCAGCATGCCCAATATCCAGTAATTATTGAAATTGCATTAGGGAAGAAACAAGAGCCTAGGGACTTTTAGAAACAAGAGTTAAGGGACTTTGCCCAGGACAGAGCAATGCAGCAAATGTAAAATTAAAAGAGTGTGTATGAGAGAAGGCAATTAACTACTCTTACCATAAATACAAAATCAAAGAGGTTATATACACATTGCTTTGGGGAAAGGAGGCTCATGCCTATTAGAGCCATTGGAATAATTTCAAAGCTCCTAACACACATGACCATGCTATTCAGAAGTATGAGTGGTTGCCAGAAAATAGAGAGTGACCTCTCTCTAACTAATATTAACTTGTTTTCATTAAAGGATAAGGGATTCACTTAGTCCTTGAACTGAAATCACCAAAACTGTAATTGTGCAAAACACACTGCTTGTAGGCAAAATATTCAGTAAAGATTATACGAGATCTGTCTGGAAAAAGTCCAGCCATTATTAATAAAACAAGAATGGTTTGTGTGACATCTGTGTAAACTGGCAGCCAAGGAGAGTAGACTGGAATGTGCATGTATGAACAATGATGACTTCACTGTACTAGTCAGTGGGGCAGTAGATGCCGTTGAGTGAGCATGTGTACTGTGTGGTCATCGCATTCAAAAGGTCTGAGAATAGCAACGAATCTGCATCAAATTTTGCATTAAGCTTGAACATTCCTCCATGGAAACGATTCAAATGGTTCAGAAGGGCACAGCTATGGGCAAACGATGATGGGCTGTTTCATCACAACAATGTGCCCGCTTATGCATCATACCTCGTGCAGACTTTTTTTGTGAAACATCAAAGACCCTGGTGACTCAGCACCCCTGCAGCTCAGATTTCGTACCCTGCAACTTCTAGCTTTTCCCAAAACTAAAATCACCTTTGAAAAGGAAGAGATTTCAGACCATTGATGAGATTCAGGAAAATATGATAGGCAGCTGACGATAATTGGGAGAACTGTGTGAGGTCCCACGGTGCCTACTTTGAAGGGGCCTGAGGCATCATTGTCCTATGTAAAATGTTTCTTGTATCTTGCATCTTCTTCAATAAATTTCTCTATTTTTCCTATTACATGGCTGGATACCTTTTGGACAGACTATATTATATATTCCAAAAGTTCTTTATTTAAAACACTAGTGTACAGTGATCAGACAACAGAAAGAAATAAAAGGCATCCAAACTGGAAAAGAGAAAGTAAAATTGTCATTGTTTGCTGATGACATGAGGGTGTACATTGAAAGTCCTTTAGGCTCCACCAAAAAAACTACTCGATCTAATAAGTGAATTTGGCAAAATGGCAGGATACAAAATCAATATTCAGAAATCAAAGGTATTTTTGTACACAAACAGTGAAATATCAGAAACAGAAATCAGGGAAAAAAATTCCATTTGATAGAGCATCAAGAAAAACAAAGTGCCTAGGAATAAACTTAACCAAGGATGTAAATGACCTGTACTCAGAAAACTACACAATACTGAAGAAAGAAACTAGGAAAGACACAAACAATGGAAGCATGTACCATGTTCATGGACTGGAAACATTAACATCATCAAAATGTCCATAGTACTCAAAGCAACTTATAGATTCAGTGTAATCGCTATTAAAATACCAATGACATATTCCACAGATATAGAATAAACATTTCAAAAATGTATATGGAACCATAAATGACCCCACATAGCCACAGCAATTTTGAGAAAGAAGAACAAAGTCGGAGGGATCACAATACCTGACATCAAACTATATTACAAGGCCGCAGTAATCAAAACAGTCTGGTATGGGCATAAGAAGAGACACGTAGATAAATAAAACAGAATAGAGAGCCTAGAAATAAACCCAAGTCTCTATGGTCAATTAATATTCAATAAAAGAGGCAGAACATAAAATGGACTAAAAATAGCCTCTTCAACAAATCATGTTGGTAAATCTAGACAGCTACATACAAAAATATGAAACTTGACCACCAACTTACACCATGTACAAAAACAAACTCAAAACAGATAAAAGACTTAAATATAAGTCGTGGCACAATAAAAGTCCTAGAGGAGAACATATGGAGGAAAATCTCAGATATTCCATGCAGCAATATTTTCACTGATATGTCCCCTAGAGGAAGGGACATAAAGGAAAGAATAAACAAATGGGACCTCATCAAAATAAAATGTTTCTGCATGGCTAAAGAAAACATCAGCAAAATGAAAAGGGAACCAACTGTATGGGAAAATATATTTGCCAATAATACCTAGGATAAGAGTTTAATCCCCAAAATATATAAAGAACTTACATGACTCCATGCTATGAAGACAAGCAACCCAATTAAAAAATGGGCAAAGGACTTAAACAGACACTTCTCCAAGGAGGACATACAGAAGATCCAAAATCACATGAAACGATGTTCAATATCACTAGCTACCAGAGAGATGCAGATTAAAACCACAATGAGGTACCACTTCACACCAGTCAGAATGGCCATCATAAGCAGAACAACAAACAACAAGTGTTGGAGAGGTTGTGGAGAAAAGGGGACCCTAGTGCACTGTTGGTGGGAAGGCAGACTGGTGCCACCAGTGTGGAAAACAGTATGGAATTTTCTCGGAAAACTTAAAATGGATCTGCCTTTTGACCCGGCAATTCCATTGCTAGGACTATACCCTAAGAATCCTGAAACATCAATGCAAAAGAACCTATGCACCCCAATGTTCACAGCAGCACAATTTACAATAATCAAGTGCTGGAAACAACCTAGGTGCCCATTGGTAAATGAATGGATCAAAAAAACTATGGTACATTTACACAATGGAATTCTGTGCAGCAGAAAGAGAGAAGGAGCTCCTACCCTTTGGACAGCATGGATGGAACTGAACAGCATTACGGTAAGCGAGATAAGCCAGGCAGTGAAAGGTAAATACCATATGATCTCACCTTTAACGGGAACCTAAACAACAAAACAAAGAAACAAGGAAAATATAGTCAAAGACACTGAAATAAAGAGCAAACTGACAGTAACGGGGGGAGAAGGAGGGAGGGTTGTCAGAAACATGTAAAAAGAACACAACGACAAAGCCAGAGGTGGGTAGGAGCGAGAGTGGGAGGTTGGGATTCTGGGATGGGGGGACTGGTGGGGGGAAAATGGAGACAACTGTACTTGAACAACAATTTAAAAAGAGAGGAAAAACACTGGTGTTAAATGAGTACTGACAATAAAACAGGCCATACTTCTTAAAAATCAGGACACAAATGCTTACTTTATCTTGGCACATTCACTCCTATATATGGCATGCTTCCGCTTCACTGTATTTAATATTGCTTCATTTCAGACTCTTAAATGCTAAGTACTGCGAATAACCACTCCCACTGCATCAGTGCTAATAACTTAGCATAAACATAACCAAACACTAAGGTATCTATGTGATTTACTTTTTATTCTAGGATTTTTTTTTCATGCGTAAGCCATCACTATGGTACCCATAGCTTTTTAGTGATTAGTTATGTATCTTTCCAATTTAATGATTTGTTACTCTTCAAATTGAAACAAGTGAGTCAAACTCCAAATGCCTTCGCATTTCAAATGCCTGAAAGTTTAGGAAAGGTTAAAGCAGAAGGAAGAAGTAAAGGATTTCACTGTTTATTACTTTAGCACCTCAACATTATTAAAAATTGCTTATTGCACTCACTGTGGACAGCAAACCTCTATGAAATCAATATTCAACATGTACAGTATACTTTACTTAGCAAGGTTGTTGTTTCAAGCCTAGATCTGATAATTCTACTTGACATTTCAGCTGCAAATTGGTAAAACTAAACAGGGGTCACTGCTAGACACTCCCAAAAAAACTACCAGTATTTTCTCAAGAGGCACTATTAATACATGATATTAGGTTATACAGTATTCATGACTGAAAAAAATAAAGCAACTGGCCCTGCTTGGTGTGGCTCAGTGGGTTGAGCACAGTCTCTCGAGCTGGAAGGTCACCAGGTTGATTCATGGTCAGGGCGCATTGCCTAAGTTTTGGGCCAGGTCCCCAGATAGGTGTGTGCATGAGGCAACTGATGGATGTTTCTCCTGTGCATCAACATTTGTTTCCCTCTCTCTAAAAATACATACATACATAAAATCTTTTTTAAAAAGAGTAAAGCAAGTGGCTGACAGAACATAAATCTGGATATATGTAACACAATGCTTGTTCTACAATTAATTTAAATGAAAATAATACAGACACCAAAACATAGCATTTCAAGTTAACACGCCCTTTGAGAGACATTTGTGAAGTGATTTGAAAATCCTTAGGTACTATTTCCATGATAAAATATATTTCAAATTCTCAATCAATTGAGAAATAAACATTGGAAGGCTCTATCCGTGAGTGAAGGCTAACTCTGCCCTTTGTCCAATCACATGTCGCAGCCAATACATAACTGTAATTTTGCCCTGGGTTCATCCAAGAACTTTAAGGAGACTTAAACCTAGCTTACTATTTAATGTGAAGAAGAGATTGCTATCTCCTGCATGTATGCTGCTCCAACAACCTCAGAGGATGCGTAAGAGAAGTGTGAAGGGTCGTTATTGTAAGAAGGGCATGAGAGCAATAGATGGCTGTTATTAGCAAAGTCACGTGTAGGGGACTGTAGAGAGTTAAATCCAGCTATGTCAGTCCTCCTCCTACCTCTCTCATATCTACAACTAAGTCACCTCAAATTTTGTTTGTATTGTTTACAAGGAGATGCTCCATAAAGTGATACTTGCTAACCACTAACTCCCTTTCCCCAATACCTATAGCCCCTTTCAGTGTGTGAAGACCATCTACTTCTCTATCTCCCCCACTAGTCTGTGCGCTCCTTGAAAACAGGGTTGGTACCTTATTTGCCCTTGTATCTTGGCTCACAATAAGCACCTACGAAATGTTTGTTGAATCAACCCTTACAGAGCCAAGTAGAGAAAGCGAACTTAAACATAATGCAGGCTAAACAGTTGTCCTTGTAGTTTTAAAAATGCGTACTCAATTAGAGAAAGCTGTGAACAAAATAGTCAAGAGATTATAATGTTCCCACATTCTTCACATACAATTGGCCTATTAGTATGCTTTAACTATCTACTCTTGATTAATATTTCAACATACTACAAAACCCTTCAAGATGTTTGCAACCAGTCCTTTGAATGTAGCCGAAAGTCAAATGGAAAGATTGTTTTCAGAAACATTTTTTATGTGCAACAATTTTGGCAATCAAACAGCACATCTCACCTTTACAATACACATCACGTACAGATTACATTTTGACAAACCTGTAATTTAAAGATAAAAGCAACATTTACAAATAAATGTAAATTGCTTCAAACTAAAGGTATACTGCAATTTTTATTATAAAATTTTTCAATATATATATACAAAGGTAAGAGAAAATATAACAACAAACGCCCACAAACCCACCGTCCAGAGTCTGCATTTATCAGGAATTTCCCACAACTGTTTCATCTCTACTCCTTCCTGTTCCTTCTCGTTTTCCCCTCCCTTCCTCCCTCTTATCCATCTTAAAGTATTTTAATGCAAACTCAGAGACCCCAGGATTTCATTTTCTAGAAATACATTTATTCTAGTCTAGAATCTATCATAAGCTAGATTCTAGTTGATCTTTTTTTTCCCCAAGCACCTGTGAGTCATTGAAATCCCAAAGGGAACCTAAGTCTGTGTCATTTCCTGGAAGAATACCCAATACCTCCATTTTAAGTAAAAGTTTCCTTTCTTTTTTTTTTTTGTACTTCATTTAAAAAGATAAGATCTCAAAGCAATGGCTATTTAAAAATAAGTTAATAACTTTTCCAATAATAGAAACATTCAATTCAATTTAATCAGATTGAAGACATTCTTTAAATTCTTGCCAGACAAGAATTTTGTAGATATTTAATGTACATCTTAATTACATTCTAAAAGCCCCTTTGCTTTTAGAAGAGTACTCTATCAAACCCAAAGACAACAAAATAATACCATTCCTACCCCCCTGTTTACAAAGCTAAGGTGTATTAAGTGCTTCGATTGAAATAGTGCACTTTCCTTTTTAAAAGGTCTAGTCCCTTCCGTATTTTGTAAGTAAACCTTGACATGTTACAAAAATAGCAGAATATTTTATGAAAAATATAACTTCTGCTAACAAAATTAGTTAATCTTCACACCTGACAGTATTTCCATTCTCCTTGCCTTAGAAAATTAACACTGAAGCTAATAGCTACCTATATACACATACACACCCCACAAGGCAAGATCAGACTAGCTAACATGCTTCAACTCAAACTAAGTATTATGATGTATAACTCAGAAATCAGTAGAGATACAATTTCAGCTTAGACTTTGAGCTAAGTCGAGAGCTTATTTATTAGTCACTGAAAGTATGTTCCGCAGTGTTACATACCCTGCTTATATGGTTCTCAAATACAGTACTTGTTAATTGGAAACTAGATTCTTTTGTTTCATACTTCACTTTTTACTTCATACAGGTGTACTAAGTGTAACCACTTTGGGATGTTACCCTTAACTCAGAGGTGGGATTTATAGAACTAGCTATATTAAAATATGGAGAAATAAAACTTATAGAATTACCATGTGATTTTGTGAGCATCAAAATCACTAATCACCACTATGTTATAAAATAACACTGCTAAAATCTCATCACCAATGGTTTTCATTTATTTTGTAAAGTATAATTAAACATTAGGACAATGGTTTGTCATAGGTCATTTTGTAAGAGTAGAATACCAATTTAATCAAGACATGTTGTCATGACAACTACCTCATCTTCTATTTCACAGAATATAGAAAAACCATTTAACAGGGATCAAAGGCACTTGAAATTCTACCCAATCCTATCCACTAACCCCCCTGCACAAAATATAGAGTAATAGTTTCTGTTATTTAAACCTTTGATCATGTAACTTGATACATATGGCTATATAATTAGGATTTCAAAACCAATTTTTAAAAAGTACAAAGTCCCTAAAATTGTCTTCCAAATAAAGAAAAGACAGAATATATAGAGAACAGGTTAGATCTAAACTTCAAAAATTTCTCTTAAATCGGGTTCTACTGTAATAAAACGTCTCTAAATGTTTAACTACCTTTGAAGTAAATTTCTGCCTAAATATTCAGTAACCTAAAAGTTAGAGCCTAACAAAATAATGGTAAAATAGTTACCCTTCTGCGGAAGACCAGAGCAAACTTGTTTCTCGCAGCACTAATAGACAGAATCTCCCACGCTCAGAATGCCAATCTGGAAACCCAACATTCTTCTTACAATTGCAACTTCAGAGAGCAAGTCATAACACTTCCTGCTAGAAAAAGAGAACACCCTGACAAAAGAATGATATAACACTTACGAATTCCCTTCCGGCCTGCCTGCCTCACAGTGTTTTTGCCAAGTGTTAATGAATCCTATCTTCACAACATTTAGGGAAAAGTTAATTTTTTCATTCCAGCACCACTTGAAACCATGCAAAAACACCAGGGAATTTAAAGTTGGTCAGGTCAAATAGCTACAACCCACATACCTATTTAGAGTTTGAACATTAGCCAAGTAACCTGCTTATTTTAGAAGACATGGATGGAACCAGCCTCTCCCCAGTGCCCAAGTCACTAATACGTTACTTAGGAGAGCTAACTCTCAGACCGCTTATGTTCTCTAGTATTCATTTTGATTCAAACTCATTCATACTTTCACACAACATTTACCCTCTGTAAGCTAGGTGTTGCAAATTTATTGTGAGTATCTACTGCACCTGTTGAAATGTAAGCTGTTAAGTGTAGAAACTCTATTTTCTGCCAGTGTTGCATATAGGAACTAAGCCAATACTTCAACTGAATTTTCTACTGAGAGGCAAGACTGCAGAGCAGTTAAGAGCTCTTGAGCCAGATTGGGTTCGATCCTGGTTCGACAATTTTCTAGTTGTGCGTGTTCTTAGGCAAGTTTCTTAAGCTCTTGTGCCTGTTTTCACATCCAGAAACAACAGTAACTACTTCACATAATAGTAAACTACTCTGTACATTGTTGTGATGCTTAAGTGATTTAATGTCTGTTCAAAATTTAGATTTTAGCCTGTCACAAAGTAAGCATTTTTAGAGATTTTATTTATTTATTTTCAGACAGAGGGGAACAGAGGGGTAGGCAAGGAGAAAGAGAGGGAGAGATAGATCAATGTGTGGTTGCCCCTCATGTGCCCCCTGCTGGGGATCTGGCCCAAAACCCAGGCATGTGCCCTGACTGGGAATTAAACCAGTGACCCTTTGGTTCACAGGTCAGTGCTCAATCCACTGAACCACACCAGCCAAGGTGATCACTACTGTTCTTATTATTGAAATTGTCTTTTTAACTGGCATAGCAATTCTAATGAGTGAATTATTAAATTAATTAACTGGTTTGTGGGGAATGCCCTTTATGGGATAGAACAGAAAATCAACAGGAATGACACACTAGTCTCAGAAGACCATGTCTAATACTGAAAAAAATCATTTGGAAAGAAATGGAGTGCAATGGGAGCATCAGAGTCTTAGGAGGCTGACAAATTTGAAGTCTGTGAGACCTTGAACAAATTACTTAGCTTCTCTGAGCCTCATGTTCATATCTATAAATGTGGAGCTAATTCCATATACTTCATAAGATTGCTATGATGATTAAATGAGACAATGTAAGTAGAGAAGAGGATCTGGCTCCAGCAAGGTGCTCAGTAAATGGCAGCCACTATTATGATGCACCTGGGATACAACAGGCATAACATCATCCGCTCTATCTGCCTGATAGGAATGAAAGTGACATAATAGCTAATCCGGTCCTTTATAAATAATATAAAGGAAACACAGTAAAACATTTTATGGTAATATACTGATTTCCCAGAATAAGGAGAGGACTCACACTGCATCCACTTGTGAAAAGTATCTGGTAGTCTACGTTAAGGAGGCAGAGTGTTCTCCTGTCCTCATCACTAACCACCATTAACAGACACTGGATTACATTTTATCTCCTTAGCAGAATAACTTTAACTTATTTCATCAATCACAAAAACCCCATAAAACATCAAAAGGCAACACAATCCAGAACAGAAGGAATATAGCGGCAGGAGCCAGAGGACATGTTTTCCCATATCTTTGTTGCTGACTCACTCACTGCATGAAACCTGTTCAACTTTCCCAAGTCTCAATTTCACCATTTGCAAAAAAGCATAGTACTATCTGACTTCTGCCTATCAGGGAATATATTAGATAACAAGTAACTCTCAAGCACTTGAGCTACCCGGAAGGATATACATGTATGTATCATCATGCAATTTACAGAGAAAATTGGGGCACAGGCAACTGCCTCAAGAAGACAGTATCAGCATTAGATAGATCAGAGACGGTGGATGTTTCCAGCCTTACTTTTTCTTCAGCCATACTTGCCACTTCAAACCACTTAGATGGGTCTGTCTCAAGTGCTATTAACTTCCTCAATGATAAGGCTACCTAGAAACAGCTTCCTTGACTTTCCGTTTCTTGTTCATCGGGAATGTATATGCTTTCTGAACTCTAAGGCTCATCTTTGATCATAATGAAACCTACCAACACTAAGGAACTGATTTCAAAATCTATTCACTATATTATTACAGAATTCATTTAAACTACAAAACATTGTGGTCAAATTTCTAGGAATTTATACCCCTTTGGAAATGCACAGCTTCACCTTATTAACCACTACAACATTTCCTAAAGGACTGTCCTATCACATCAATAGTTCAATGAGTTTTAGTCTTTGGACCATTTTGTAACCTTCTGAATGTTTCACTCATCATCTGAGGTAACGTGTGCTGTGTGGGGTGGGTGGGAGGAGGAGTATTTGTGTATGTGCATGTGTGTGTATTAACAGAATTTGAATTTTTACTATGGGTAATGAAAATTGGTTTTGGAATAGAAGATGATGACAAAGGTTGTGTAATACATTTCACAGTTTTATAAACAGGCCACAAAATGAAAACAACTTTTACACCTTATTTCAAATTCATCGTGATGAATGCTGAGGAAAGCCTATGGAAACAAACCTACATTTTATCTGTAGAGATAAGGCTCTCGATCTCTCAATCTCTCTCTCTCCCCAAATAAATCCATGAAGTTAAAAGTTCACACACATGCACCTGTGGACACACATGGCCCTCAGGGTGGAAAGGAAAGAAAGAGATACAACCTATGCTGCACGAGTTTCATAGACATATCAGTGTAATACACAGTTAGAACACAAGATCCAGATATAGTATTTTAATGTCTCTTCCAACTCTCATTCAAATGTCATGCTCTCCACCACACCCAGTACCAGGTATAATCTTCCCATGTGCAAAAAGGACAGTGGAGGCCTTTCCTACTGGGCTTAAGGACACACCTCAATAACACTCACCTATTTTCCTTTAATGAAAGAGGATTTTACCCATCTTCCTAATTTATAAAGCAAAAAAAAAAAAAGAAAAGAAAAAACAAATAGATAACACCCAAAGTGAGTGAAAAATTAAAGCAAAGAGATCTAATATAAAACAGGTACCAAATTAACATGCAGGAAATTACTACTATAATTTTGAACTATACTGGAAAGTTCAGGAAATTTATAGTAGGAACAGTATTAGGTACAGAAACTTCCTGTTGCATTGATGTGTCAGCATTAATAATCAAGTAGATCCGGTTTATGTAATCATCTTTTACATACTGGGTGTGGGAAAAAGCCACAAAATATCCTAATTTTAATATTCCAAAGGGTTGTCTCCCCAATACGTCTTCATTAGGTCTGTATTTGTGTAACGAAGTAATTAACTCTGTCAACATTTTAGAATAGGATGTTTTATTACATATTAAATTATAAACATTGTCCAAATTATCAACTGACCTACACATAGGGCAAGGAACCTATTTAAAAGACACCTGTGGACCTCTGGCCAAGATGGAGGCATAGGCAGACATGCTGTGCCTCCTCGCACAACCAAAAAGAAGGACAACAACACATTTAAAAACAAAAAACAACCAGAATTGTCAGAAAATCAAATTGTATGGAAGTCCAACAACCAAGCAGTTAAAGAAGAAACATTCATCGAGACCAATAGGAGGGGCAGAGATGGGCAGCCAGGTGGAGAGGACTAGCCACAAGGCAACGGCCGGCCAACCAGGCAAGGTGGTGGCTTGCAGACCAGGCAGTCTCACATTCCCATGCTGATAAACCGGAAGGAACAAGTGAGGACCAAGATAGACCACACAACCCAGGGTTCCAGAATGGGGAAATAAAGCCTCAAAACCTCTGACTGAAAACACCTATAGGGGTTGAGGCAGCAGTGAGAGAAACTCCCAGCCTTACAGAAGAGTTTGTTGGAGAGACCCACAGGATCCTAGAATATACACAAGCCCACCCACCCAGGAATCAGCACCAGAAGGGCCCATTTGATTATGGGTAGCGGAGGAAGTGACTGAAAGCCAGCAGAGAGCAGAGCAAGAGGCACTATTCCCTCTCAGACTCCTACCCCACATACAGCAACACAATGCACCAACATGTGTTGCTCCACCCTGGTGAACACCTAAGGCTCGCCCCTTACTACATAACAGGCACGCTGAGACAAAAAAAAAAATGGCCTAAATGAAAGAACAGATCAAAGCTGCAGAAAAAATACAACTAAGCAATGAAGAGATAGCCAATCTATCAGATGCACAGTTTGAAACACTGGTAATCAGGATGTTTACAGAATTGGTTGAATATGGTCACAAATTAGAGGAAAAAATGAAGGATATGAAAAGTGAAATAAAGGAAAATGTACAGGGAACCAACAGTGACAGGAAGGAAACTGGGACTCAAATAAACAATTTGTAGCAGAAGGAAAAACAGAAAAGAATGAAGAAACGAGAATTCAAAAAAATTAGGAGAGGCTTAGGAACCTCCAGGACATCTTTAAATGTTCCAACATACAAATCACAGGGGTACCAGAAGGAGAAGAGGAAGAGCAAGAAATTGAAAACTTACCTGAAAAAATAATGAAGGAGAACTTCCCCAATCTGGCAAAGAAAATAGACTTCCAGGAAGTCCAGGAAGCTCAGAGAGTCCCAAAGAAGTTGGACCCGAGGAGGAGCACACCAAGGCACATCATAATTACATTAGCCAAGATTAAAGATAACGAGAGAATCTTAAAAGCAGCAAAAAAAGAGAGAGTTACCTACAAAGGAGTTCCCATTAGACTATCAGCTGATTTATCAAGAGAAACCTTGCAGGCAAGAAGGGGCTGGAAAGAAGTATTCCAAGTCATGAAAGTCAAGGACCTACATCCAAGATTACTCTATCCAGCAAAGCTATCCTTTAGAATGGAAGGGCAGATAAAGTGCTTCCCAGATAAGGTCAAGTTAAAGGAGTTCATCATTACCCAGCCTTTACCATATGAAATGTTAAAGGGGCTTATCTAAGAAAAAAAGATTAAAAATATGAACAGTAAAATGACAACAAACTCACAGCTATTAACAACTGAACCTAAAAACAAAAACAAACTAAGCAAACAACTAGAACAGGAACAGAACCACAGAAATGGAGATCACATGGAGGGTTATCAGTGGTGGAGTGGGAGGGGGAGAGCTGGGGAGAAGGTACAAAGAATAAGTAGTATCAATGGTAGGTAGAAAATAGACGGGGGGGGTTAAGAACAGTATGGGAAATGTAGAAGTCAAAGAACTTGTATGTATGACCCATGAACTTGTAGAACTTGTATGCACACGAACTAAGTGGGGGGGAGAATAAAAGGGGGGAAGTCAGACAACTGTAATAGCATAATTAATAAAATATATTTTTAAAAAAGACACTTGTGGTGACTATAGTTCACTCTGTAAAAGGCATTGTATTAGATGGCATCAGGAAACAAAGATTTCACACCCAAGGTGCTCAGAGTGTATTTCCATATATGTAATTGATTCTTTAACATGGGTATAATGCCTCCACAATGCCCATCCTAAGGGGCACTAATATTATTGCAAAGCATAGCTTGAACCAACTAAATTACAAAGCATTACAATGCAATTTTAAGAGAAGAAGAAAAAATGGCATGAAAAGAAAATGAAGAAAAAAGAGAAAATACAAAGAGGAAACAATAAATAAGAAATGAGACTGTTTTTGGTTTTCCTCTATAAAAGGAAACAAACTAGAGATGTGAGCAAGTATGGGCATGATCACATCATTTTTCACCACAACCATCATCTTATTTCGCTTCAGAACAGGAACCATCCTGTCATCTCCTTTGAGTCAGCTCTTGTACTATTCATACAGGCAAAAATAACTGAGCAGTACATTCATTTTCCACGGTACACATTATATGCATTGAGTATTGTATAATTCTTCACATGACAGAAGACAAAGTTTGCATATGCCATACTTTAACACCAACTTCCAGGGCTACATCGTTTCACCATCATCCTCTCCCCAAATTAAGCCCATCTAAAGAATAAAGCCACAAGTTAGTCTTATAACATTCCTCAGTTACTTAAGGGGTCTAATTATAACTCTGATCACTGATAAATAAAAAAATAAAAGTGAGAATCAAAAAGTCAAACTGTAATCAAAACATAAAATTAAAAAAAATCAAATTAATTATCAGCTTCAGCTCACTGCCATATATTCCAAACAAACTGTCAATTTTTTCCTATCCAGACTTCAGATAAAATGTGTAACAGTTCTCAAAACTTCTTCAGTGAAGGTCATTAAAAGCAGAATGATAGCATTAAATCATTTTACATTGCTCTGTCTTACTATTTATATTTATTAAGCTCTATGAAGGCAGTGATTTGTCTTCAGCAATCCATCTCAAACATTTAGAACAGTGTGCAGGACAGGGCAGACACTCAGTATCTGTGAAATGAATTCATGATAATGATGTTGCCTCCTAAAGGAACCAAACTCATTGTTGTTTGCTACAGTGGTTTATTACATTATCAAGAGCAAACATTTAGCCCTTTTAATGCAAATAAAATAAATATAAAAAGCATCTACTCTTGTCCCATTGGATAACTCTACAAAATAGGATGATTTCTGAGAGGTGATGTGGCAAAAAAAATGAGACGTTATATCTTCCCAGTGACACCAAATCCATAATATTTTTCAGTTAAAATTATTTTTAAAAATCTTTCAGTTTTAGAAAATAAAAGCACTTCTGAGAAAAGAAGTGGGGTGGAAAGTATAAAGAACTTTGAATTTTACCATTCTGTCAAATGTGCTACACAGAAAAGAAAGGAAAATCTCAGTTGTCAAGACATCACTGCCTTACCTTTCTAAACTTTAAAATGACTACTTTTTGACCTCATAAGGAATAGCCAAACCTTCAAAAGAAAGCTGTTTTAGCATTTCCGGCCTGCCTGCCCTAGTCCAAAATTAACCTTGTCAGTTTTTAGGAAGACATAAAAATTCCTTTAAACGACTAATTCAAATGAAGTGGTAACATGAAGCCACAGTTTATAAGACACTGACTTCTACTTGTTACCAGATGTTGCCATCACTTCAAAGTGTTAAACGCATTCATGAAGACATTCACATATGTTTGCATGTGAAATATTTTCCACCACTGTGACTGTGGCAACATGTTCTCAGAGAAAATTTGTTGCCTCATTGTTCAATAAAATGTCTTTAAGATTGTCAATATTCACTTTAAGAAACATCGAGTACTTTGTTAGTTTCATTCTTCCATGTAATTCTTGCAAGCACATATATACACTTTCAAAACACAACATAAAATAATACTGTTTCACTGGGAGCATGTCAGGGACAGCTCCACTTGAAGTTCTAGCTGAAAAATCGAAATTTGTGTATGTGAATACTTTTGGAATTGCTTTTTTAGATAAGTAAACAGTCGCTACCTTTACATAGTTTAGGGTTCCTTTGCCAGGAATAATTCAACAATTGCACTGTTTTCTACTTTTACCCATTCTTCTCTGGTTATGTTAACATCTTTAGTTATGTTGCATTAAGGTGTTATTAGCTTAATTTAAAAAATTCTAATCTCAAGAGATAGTTTAATTCAACAACAACACATAATGGTCATTGTTAAGTTTGGCCCAACACAGAATCCTGAACATTTCTCCTTAAGACTGACAGCAAAAATAATGTAGTGCCATATCCTCTTTCTGTTCAAACAACAGTGCCCACGCAGTAGGATAATGTGATGCCTGTGTGAGGAGATGAAGTGATGTGAACGACAGAGGTACTGGGACACAGCGTTAGGCTACTTACTATACGGGTTACTTGAACCCAAGCACTGTAATAATCCTGAGATAGTTGGTATGATAAGTGACTAGCAGGTGGGGAGCATATCCTGTGTGGGTATGCTGGACAAAGGGATGATGCACATCCCCTGGTGGGATGGAGTGGATGGTGACAGATTTCATCATGTTACTCAGAATGGTGCAAATTTAACACTTATGAATTATTGATTTATAGAATTTTCCATTTAATATTTTCAGATTTCAACTGACAGCAGGTAACTGAAACCACAAAAAGTAAAACTACAGATGGGGTGGGTACTATACAGCTAATAAAGCCACAGTATAATTAATTCTACCACAAATCAAATGGCTTTTGTGGCCTTCACTTACTAAAAATCATATTGTTAACCAAAAGTCATTCGCACAAGAGTAACTTCTTACCTTTCCCAGTTTATCCCTCTCCCTGGTACCATATTATCTCAGAAACTGGATAAAGCCATTAGCATGGATCTTTTGATGGGGAAGGCCATCCTTAACTCACTGGCTCTAAGATTTTACTGCTTCAGAAAATGAGCTTTTAAAAGTCTCTCATTAACAAACAATTAGTGCTGGCAAGGATGTGGAGAAAAGGAAACCCTGGTGCATTGGTGGGAATGCAGACTGGTAAAGCCACTGTGGAAAACAGGATGGAGTTTACTCAAAAAATTAAAAATGGAACTGACTTTTGACCCAGTGATCTTCCTTATGTGAATATATTCTAAGAATCTCGAAACACTGATTCAAAAGAATACATGCACCCCTATGTTCATAGTAACATTATTTACAATAGCCAAGATTTGGAAGCAGCCCAAGTGCCCATCAGTAGATGAGTGGTTAAAAAAGCTGTGGTACACATTTACACAATGGGATACTTTCTCAGTCACAAAAAGAAGGAAATTTTACCCTTTGCGATAGCATGGATGGAACTGGAGACTGTTATGCACAGTGAAATAAGCCAATGGAACATACTAACAGCTGTCAGAGGGGAGAAGGGAGGGGGGACTGGACGAAAGAAGGTGAACACATTAGCCAAAGAACATATATGCATAACCCATAGACACAGACAACAGTGTGGTGATGGTGAGGGGGAAGGGGGAGTAAAGGGTGGGTGGAGGCTGGCAGAATTGGGAAAAATTGGGGACAATAGTGTCAACAATAAAAATAAAGGAAATAATATTGTATATTTAAAACAATGCTTGGGGGAAAAGAAGCAAAAGTCATTTATTAGATCAAATAAATATAAAAATACAGATAACTTGTATGTGAAGAAACAAATTGAGATACCCACTTATGATGAGTACCATTATACAGGAGTGGGCAAAAGTAGGTTTATAGCTGTGAGAATGGGAAACAGTTTATTCTTGTTTCATTATTTATTATTGTATGATTTTCCATATGAACAACTGTAAACCTTACCCTGTACTGCTTTCTCCCTTAAATTACACTGTTTTCAATCACAGGATATATAGCTGTACATTTGCTGTAGCTGTGACTATTACCTAAACAAAGTTAGGAGTAGCTGGAGAAGAAACAAATCCCTGATATTTTGTTTGTTGTTTTTTGTTTATTTTTTTACAAATTTTATTTATTTATTTTTAGAGAGGGGGAAGAGAGGAAGAGAGAGAAACAGCAATGTGTGGTTGCCTCTTGCACGCCCCCTACTGGGGACCTGGCCCAGAACCCAGGAGTGTGCCCTGACTGGGAATTGAACCTGAGACCCTTTGGTTTGCAGGTCCATGCTCAACAACAGGCAGGGCTGTTTATTTTTTAAAATCATTTTCAGAATAACAAATCGCTGATATTAGTGACAGTTGATTTCACTGTAATTATTACACTTGAACTATGAACCACAGGTTATAAGTTTTCATTATTGAGAAGTAATTCTACAAACTATATTTAATGTAGTATAACTGGACTGTGATTTTTTAAATTCCTGCTTTCTAAGCCTAGACACTTAATACCATATTCATAATGTTATAGGCTGCCACTGATATACAGGGTGCAGCAAGAGTAGGTTGACAGTTGTGAGTATACAAAACAATTTATTCTTGTATTATTTACTAATTACCATATTATTTTCCATAGAACAACTGTAAATCTACTATTGCTGCATTTCGTACTTTATTAAAGTAATAAAAGCCAATTTATAATAAAAACAATAGGAAAAACCCAAAAGGGTTTTTTTGGGGGTGCCTTAACAGTTATTAAATAGTTCCTTTTACTTTTTCTTTTTTTACACTAATAGTTAGTTTCCAAGAGTCTGTTTTAAATTAAGACATGTGTAATTAAAAAAAATGTTATTTTGTATAATCAAAGCATGAGAATACACATTTTTAATTTTAAAACTTTTACTTACTATTCATCAACAACAAATGCATTTCAAACTCCAATATCCTAAATCCCAATGCTAGTGGCATATTATATTTTGCTATTTGAGGAAATGCATCTGTTTGAGGCAACAGAAGAGATAAACCATACTGTCATTAAGGCACAACAATAAGTTTAGGAATCTTGTAAATAGAAATCTAGTGAGTGGTCTTAAAAATTTGTTAGATGTAACCTTTAAAAAATTTTTAAATTCAGAAACAGATCAATAATTTAGAAGTTGAAAGATGTACACCTAAATGAAGAATGTGCCACCCTTTAGAGGGAAATGCTTCCATTTTGGCAATTAAAAGAAGACATCCAAGTTATATCTGACGAGAAACAACCACTTGATACTTATTCAGTGATTTAAAAATCATATAAATAGGCACAACTTTCTTCTACCATGAAACTATAGAAGAAATTAAATTGTCTCCCTTAATGGAATTTACCATTTTAACTTAATATTATATATGCAATCTTAAAATTCGAATTTAATAATACAATTCCTATCAACATCCTGGCACAGTTTTTTCTAATCATAGACCACTTTATTCCCAAAATTTTATGTGGAAAACAACAGGTCCTAGAACAGGTAAAATATATTGAAAAATAAAGTGAGTGGAATCCCTCACTTGTAACTACAGCAATCAAGACAATGTGGTATTGGCAGAGCAATAGGCACAGAACAACGGAACAGATCACAGAAGCTAGAAGTAGACCTACACAAATATGCTCAACTGCTTTTTGACAAGGACGTGAAAGCACGTGAATGGAGGAATGGTGCTGGAGCAATTGGACAACCATTAGGAAAAAAATTAACTCTGACCTAAACCTCATACCTTTACATACAAATAAACTGAAAATTAGGTCACATACTTAAATGTGAAACAACACCATACAACTTTAGAAAATTTTGCTATTTTTTATTTTTCATTTTTTATTGATTTGAGAGAAAGAGAGAAACATCAATTTGTTATTCCACTTATTCATGCATTCACTGGTTGATTCTTGTATATGCCCTGACCAGGGAAGGACTGAATCCCACAACCTTGGCATATAGGGACAATGCTATAGCCAATTGAGTTACCTGGCTAGGGCTAGAAAAATGTTTGAGAAATTCTTCAGGAACAGGTTTTGTGAAGAAGTTTTAGATATGACACCAAAAAAGACAATCCATAAAAGGAAATACTCCTTTGGCCTCATCAAAACAAATACTTTTGCTCTGTAAAAGACCTTGCTCAGAGGACTGAAAGACAAGCCTCAGAGTAGGAGAAAATAGCTGTATACCACATATCTGACAAACGATTATTATCTAGAATATATAAATGCCTCTCGAAATTCAACATTAAAAATAAACAAACCAATTAGAAAATAGGCCAAATAGCCCTGGCCGGGAAGCTCATTTGGTTAGAGCGTTGTCTTGATACTCCGAGGTTGCAGGTTCAATCCGAGCAGTCAGAGCACATACAGGAAGCAACAGAGGAATGCATAAATAAATGGAACAACGAATTGATGTTTCTCTCTCTCCCTCTCCCTCTCTCCCCTTCCTCTCTTTCTCTAAAATCAATAAAAATAAAAAATGGAAAATAGACAAATATACAAAAACACGTTTCACTGAAGAGGATAAAGAGATGGGAATTAAACATATGAAAAGATATTCAACATCATTAAGCATTGGATATGCAAAATGAAACCAAAATGAGATATCATACACACCCACAAGAATGAGTAAAAGAAAAAAGAATGAATACCAAATGCTGACAAGAGTGTGTAAAAACCGGACCACTTCTACATTGCCGGTGGGAGATTAAATGGTACAGTCACTGTGGAAAGCATGTTGGCAGTTTCTTCAAAAACTAAACATGAAACTTGCATACAACCCAGCAATCATACTCTTCAGGCATTAATCCCAGAGAAATGAAAACTTACATTCATACAAACTATGGGGACCTACATACAAATGTTTATAGTAGCTTTATTTTTTAATAGCTAAAACTGGAAATAGACTAGATATCCCTCGATGGATGAATGGTTAAATAAACCATGATATATTTATACCATGGAATATTACTTAGCAATAAAAAGGAACAAGGCACCCTGGCTGGTGTAGCTCAGTGAATTGAGCACAGGCTGCGAACCAAAGAGCTGCCAGTTCAATTCCCAGTCAGGGCACATGCCTGGGTTACAGGCCAGGTCCCCACTGGGGGCCACATGAGAGGCAACCACACACTGATATTTCTCTCCCTCTCTTTCTCCCTCCCTCCCCCTCTCTCTAAAAATAAATAAACAAAATCTTTTAAAAACGGAACAAGGTATTAATATATGCCACTTAGATGAATCTCCAGAGAATTATGCTGAGTAAAAAAAAACAAAGCATATCCGAAAAAGTTACACATTCTATGATTCCATTTATATAACATTTTTGAACTTACAGAATTATACAAATGGTGAATAGACCAGTGCTTGCCAGATGTAAAAATGGGGAGGGGGAGAAAGCAGATGCTTGTTGTTATAAAAGGGTAACAAAAAGGATTCTAGTGGTGATGGAACTCGTCTGCATCTTGACTGTATCAATATTATCAATATCTTGACATTGATATTATACTACTATTTTGCAAAGTTACCATTGGGGGAAACTGGGTAAAAGGTACACAGGGTCTCTCTGTGTCATTTCTTATAAGTAATATCTCTATGATTATTGCAAAGTGAAAACTTTAAATTAAAAATACAATTTGGAATTAAATACAGAATATACTACAATTAAATTAATAGGCAAAAGGGAATAAAATCTACTTGCATTAACTCCATATTCTGTTTTAAACATTATTCCCATTTAATCTCTCCAAAACATTATAGACATAACTTCTGACCTAACATCCTTAGCCTATACAACCATTCCATGACTCCAGCACAGTATTTAATCTGGGTAAAACATATTTATTCTGTTTAATACAAAAATAAAAGGCTAATATAATGAAGAATCTCAGGACTAAAAGCCATCAATGCAATCCAAGTATTTGTTATTAGAAATAGGTTTTACATGTTCAAGTGATACTTCTCCTTAGTTATTCACATGTCTCCCTTTCTGATCTTCTTCATGTCTTGCCTCAAATAACTCCGTCAGCGAAACCTTCTGGGACCACATGATTGGAAATGGCAATGCTCTTCTTTCCACTCCCTGTTCTTTCAATCCTGTTTTGAATTTTCTCCACAACCATTATCATCCAATACATTATATCACTGTTTACTTTCTATCCCCCCCTAGTCATATATAAACTTCATAAGGTGATAATTTTTGTGTTTTTTTTTCAGTCACAGGTGTAATCCCCACTGCATGGAGTAGTACCTGGCCTATAGTAGGCACTCAGTAAATATTTGAATAAATGGATAAATAAATGAATGAAATGCGAAGGATCTTTTTCTTGGTGATAAGTAACACAAATACTGGCTCTATGAGGTAGATAAAATCCAGTTCAGAAATAATTGAAAGTGACAAACCATGTAAGGTATACTCAATATACTGTACTGGAATTAAGAGCTTTCAAAATCTTGTGGATGTATTATAATATAAGAAACTTCAAGATTGATAATTAGGACTGTAGCTTTGTTAGCATAAGGAGTCCTTTGGATTAAAGATATGGCCTAGAAAAATAACTCACCACTGCAAAGCTATTGCTAATGAATTTGCATTAGCTACAGAAGAGCTGGAAGTTGCTTAAGTTACAGGTGAAGTGAATTTTAGAGTTCATGTCAACTTTAATCACATGTCATCTGTCATTTTGTTAACATCTGAAACAAAACACCAGTTCATACAAAATGATCCCAGGAAGGAGAGGCATTCCTACTAAACAAAGTTGAACCCTGGATGTGGTGTTTAAATTTACGCTGAGAAGAGTGATGGATCAGGCATCAGGAGACCCCGTCCTATACCATTGTCTTCTGCCACTAGGTGCTGAGGCAAATCAAAATCAATTAGACCTCTGTTGCCTCATCTGTAAAGCATTAACAGCCAGATTAGACATTGTTTCATTTATCTTAATAATGTGACCTAATGCTATGCAGGTGAATCTAGGGCCAAGGTCACTTGAGAGAAAAGCTGTGATTTGAAACTGTGGTGATTCTTTTCACCATCTTTTGATACTTCCTCACTCTTATATTCAAAAAGTAAATGTTCCTTCAAACTTAATGCCACAAGTTCAAAATGTCAAATACCAAACTCTTCTGAAAATGTCAAGTGTTAAATGTACTTTGTATCATTTCTGAATGGATACATAAGAAACAAGTACTAACGATCACCTCCTGGGAAGGGAAATGGGGCACTGGGGTCAAGGGCAGGAGGTTTATTGTCCTTTTTTTATGTTCATTTATATCTTTTCATTTTTTTCATATATTTCAGTATATTTCATATTTCAAAAATAAAATTTAAAAATGACTATTTTAGATGTGGTTATTAATGTTTCAGGGGTGTCCAACCCATGGCCTGCATGCTATTGGTGGCCCAGGATGGCTATGAAAGCAGCCCAACACAAAATCATGAATTTACTCAAAACTTGCCTTTTTGCTCATCAGTTTTCATTAGTGTTTATGTAGATAACGTATGGTCCAAGACAACTCTTCTTCCAGTGCGTCCCAGAGATGCCAAAAGGTTGGACACCCCCGCTTTAGATCAACTAAAACCATTGTGTTTAAAAGTATTTATCATTTACTTCTGCACTTTAATACTGCTTGCCTTTGCTTCTTAGAGTAGGTGTTCAGTAAATGTGTTTAAGCAAGAAAGTCTGTAAACATCTACTATACAGTAAGTTTTAAAAAGGTGATGATACAATTTTTACAGGTTTTCCATTTTCAAGTAACAATAATAGTAAGGACAAAGGTACTAGGAACAAGTAGAAGATAATAAGCTTCAGGAAACAAGAAAAAATAGCTATTCTTAGATGTAGAAATCAATATTGCTTTGAGTCAGTCAAACCAAAAATTTACCTTAATACCAGAGTAGTGATAAATGAAATGTTATCTTGTCAGTTCCACCTCTAAGTCATTAGCTGACTTGTGATTAGACATTTAATATTAACATGTTTCACTATCCATAGTAGTCAAAGAGTAGAAACAACCCAGATGTCTATCAACAGGTGAATGGATAAGAAAACATGGTATATCCATATAATGGAATACTATTCCACCATAAAAAGAAATAAACTGCTGATACGTGCTCTAATGTGAATGAACCGTGAAACACTATGCCAAGTGAAAGAAGCCAGACACAAAAGACCACATACTATAAGGTACATTCATATGAAACATCAGACTTGTGAAATCTATAGAGACAAAGTAGATTAGGGGTTATTTAGAGCCGACAAGGTGAAGGGCTGCTGGAAAGGGTTATAGCTCCAGAGTATGGGACTTATTTCTGAGGTGATGAAAATGTTTGACAATTGTGGAGATAGCTGCCCCTGTCTGGGAATATACTGAACTGTATACTTTACATGGGTGGTATGGAATGTGGATTATATCTCAATAAAACTGCTTCAAAAGGTGAAAAACGAGGCTTCTAGTCAAGATGGAAAAGTAGGTAAATGCTGTGCTCACCTTATCCCATATCTACATTAAAATTACAACTAAACTGAAGAACAACCACTCTTGAGAACCACCTGAATAGAACCCTATAAATAAGGATATAAAGAAGAAGCAAAGCCACATCAAGTCTATAGAAGGGGCAGATAAATGAAATTGGCTGCTCCAACATCCACATGTCACAGTTAAGAATTGGGAGAAATATTTCAGCTCCAGAGGTCCCCACTGAAGAGCAAGGGGTTCCAGCCCCACACTGGGTTCCCAAGCTCAGAGCACCAGTTGGGGAAGAGGAGTCCCTACCACAGCTGGCTGTGAAAATCATCAGGGCCTCAGTCTGGATGAGACAGAAGGCTGCCGCAGACCCACGCATTCTCTTAAAAGGCCCATGCACAGAATCACTTGCTCACAAACACATGCCCTAAGCTCCAGCTAAGGGCACCAGGGACATGCAGGGGGGAACTGAATTGTCTGGCTTCAGGGCGAAGGCTAGAGGGGCAGCTCTCTCCTGTGCCCAGGATGCCATTGTTCTTTTGTTGAGCAACCCACCCCCGCCACATCGTACAGGGGCAGGCTGGTGCCAAATCTAAGTCACCATTAACCAAATTAGCACAGCTGTTGCCCTGCCTGCGATCTCTGAGACCCAGGCCCACCCAATTATGCAAGCGGCCAGAACCTCTTTTGAAGGCTAAACTACACAAGGGGCCAGCCTGAGCCCATGCTGTGGACATTCCTAAAAATCTCTCAAAGGTCCACAAACCCTAAACAAACATCAGCTGGATGAAGCATGCACTGTACCTCTTGCTAAGAGGTCCCAAGCATGGCACTAGTGGCATTTGGCCTGGGTTCACAGCATAACCACTCTCAGATGCCTCTGAACCCTGTACAGGCAGCCACCAACCAAAGATTACTTTCTAGCTTCTAGCAGGTGCCCCTGGCTGGACACAGGCAGCAGCTGATCTTGGTCTGCACCAAAGTCCCTCCCAAGAAGTCCCAGAACCAACACACCAGGTGGCTGGCTTCAGACAACAAGAGTACTACCTGATTAGCAGCACAAAAGACACTCAAATGGTCACCTAGGCAAGCACCTGAGCTCCTCCTAAAGCAAATTCCACTCTGTGGAGTAGACCCACAAAACAGCTTTTCTGCCGAAGTTATGACCAGCCCTCACAGCCAGTCAGCCTGAAGATAAATCTGACCCACTGACATGCTAACAGCAATCAGGGCTAAAGTACAACAGGAGGGCACATACAACCCACACAATGGACACCCCTGGAGCACTAGGCTCAGGTAACCAGAGAGACTGTGCCTCTGGGCCCCACAGGACACCTGCTATATAAGGCTACTCTGCCAAGATCTACATAATACATGGGCAAAAAACACAGGGACACATCCAAAATAAGAGAACAAAGAAATATGTCCCAAATTAAAGAATAGGACAAAACTCCAGAAAAAAAAAAAAAAACTAAACAAAATGGAGGCTAGGAATCTACCAGATGCAGAGTTCAAAACACCAGTTATAAAGATGTGTAATGAACTTAGAGGAAGAATGAATTGTCTCAGTAAGAACTTAAACAAAGAGACAGGAAACATTTAAAAAGGAAAATAGAAACCATAAAAAAGAACCAGTCAGAAATGAAGAATATATTAGATGGAACTATCATCAGATTAGAGGATGGAGAGGATCAAATCAGTGATTTGAAAGATAAGGTAGAAGAAAACACCGAGTTGGAACACAAAAAAATTTCTTTAATGAGAATAGCTTAAGAGACCCCCAGGAAAACATCAAGCATAACACCATTTGTATCATGGGGTATCCAAAGTATAGAAGACAGCAAGGAACTGAAAACCTACAATGACTGGAAACTTCCCTAATCTGGTGAAGGAAATAGACAGAAGCACAGGAAGCACAGAGAGTCCCCAAAAAAGATGAAAACGAAGAAGCCCACACCAAGACACATCAATATTAAAATGGCAGAACTTAAAGACAAAGAGA
Source organism: Tonatia bakeri (assembly GCA_004024845.1). Taxonomy (NCBI): domain Eukaryota; kingdom Metazoa; phylum Chordata; class Mammalia; order Chiroptera; family Phyllostomidae; genus Tonatia; species Tonatia bakeri. Next base: position 132,486 of record PVIA01003084.1, read on the forward strand.
GAATCTTAAAAACAGCAAGGGAAAAGCAGTTAGTTATCTATAAGGGAACTCTCTTAAGGATATCAGCTGATTTCTCAACAGAAACACTGCACACCAGAAGGGATTGGCATGAAATACTCAGTGATGAAAAGCAAGGATATACAACCAAGATTACTTTACCCAGTAAGGCTCTCATTTAGAATCAAAGGAGAAATAAGGAGCTTCCCAGAGAAGAAAAACCTAAAGGAGGTCATCACCACCAATCAGTATTATAAGAAATGTTAAAGGGACTTCTTTAAGAAGGAAAAATTATGAATAAGAAAATACCGTATTTTAAGGACTATAAGATGCACCAGACCATAAGATGCACCTAGGTTTCAGTGGAGGAAATTAGGGGAAAAAATTTGAGGCAAAAAATCTAGTAAAATATTTAATAACCCCACTCCACTGCCGCCCCTCCCCCTGCCAGTGAGCCAGGTAAAGCTACATTTGGACTGTAAGATGCACCCCCATTTCCCCCCCAAATTTAGAGAGAAATAGTGCGTCTTATAGTCTCAAAAATATAGTATCTCAAAGAAAAATATTCTCAATGACAAAGGTAAATACATAATAAAAGTAGTGGATCAACCAACACTAAAGCTAGTACAAAGGTTAGAAGGCAGGTATTGTGATCCCTCCTACTTTGCTCTTCTTTCTCAAAATTGCAGTAGATATTTGGGGTCGTTTATGGCTCCATATAAATTTTTGAAGTGTTTGTTCTATGTCTGTGAAATAAGCCATTGGTATTTTAATAGGTATCGCGTTGAATGTGTAGATTACTTTGGGTAGTATGGACATTTTAATGATATTAATTCTTCCAATCCATGAACATGGTATGTTCCCATTTGTTTGTGTTATCCTTGATTTCTTTCCTCAGTGTTATATAGTTTTCTGAATACAGGTCTTTTACCTCTTTGGTTAGGTTTATTCCTAGGTATTTTATTTTTCTTTTTGCTATTTCAAATGGAATTTTTTCCTTGATTTCTGCTTCTGCTGTTTCATTGGTGGTGTACAGAAATGCCTTTGATTTCTGGATATTGACTTTGTATCCTGCTGTTTTGCCAAATTCATTTATTAGGTCAAGCAGTTTTTTGGTAGATCACAATACCTGACACTAAACTATACTACAAGGCCACTGTAATCACAACAGCCTGGTGCTGGCACAAAAATAGGCACATGGACCAATGGAACAGAACAGAGAGCCCAGAAATAAACCCAAGTCTCTATGGTCAATTGATATTTGACAAAGGAGGCAGCAACATAAAATGGAGTAAAAATAGCCTCTTCAACAAATGGTGTTGGGAGAACTGGACAGCTACATGCAAAAAAATGAAATTAGAACACCAACTTACACCTTATACAAAAATAAATTCAAGGTGGATAAAAGACTTAAATATAAACTGTGACACCATTTAAGTACTAGAGGAGAACATAGGTAGGAAAATCTCAGATATTTCACACAGAAACCTTTTTACTGACATGTCCCCTAGAGCAAGGGACATAAAGGAAAGAATAAACACATGGGACCTCATCAAAATAAAAAGCTTCTGCACAGCTAAAGAAAACAGTATCAAAATAAAAAGAGAATCAACTGCATGGGAAAACATATTTGCCAATGATACCTCAGACAAGGGCTTAATCTCCAAAATATATAAAGAACTTACACGACTCCATTCTAAGAAGACAAGCAACCCAATTAAAAAATGGGCAAAGGACTTGAACACATACTTCTCCAAGGAGGGCATACAGAAGATCCAAAATCACATGAAACGATGTTCAATATCGCTAGCTCTCAGAGAGATGCAGATTAAAACCACAATGAGTTACCACTTCACACCAGTCAGAATGGTCATCATAAGCAAAACAACAAACAAGTGTTGGAGAGGGTGTGGAGAAAAGGGGACCCTAGTGCACTGTTGGTGGGACTGCAGACCGGTACAACCACTGTGGAAAACAGTATGGAACTTCCTCAGAAAACTAAAAATGGATCTGCCTTTTGACCCAGCAATTCCACTGCTGGGATTATATCCTAAGAACCTTGAAACACCAATCCAAAAGAACCTTTGCACCCCCATGTTCATAGCAGCACAATTTACAATAGCTAAGTGCTGGAAGCAACCTAGGTGCCCATCAGTAAATGAATGGATGCAAAAAACTATGGTACATTTACACAATGGAATTCTATGCAGCAGAAAGAAAGAAGGAGCTCCCACCCTTTGCAACATCATGGATGCAACTGGAAAGCATTATGCTAAGTGTAATAAGACAGGCAGTCAAAGACAAATACAATATGATCTCACCTTTAACAGGAACCTAAACAACAAAACAAAGAAACAAGCAAAATATAGTGAAAGACACTGTAATAGAGGACAGGCAGAAAGGGACCAGAGGAGAGAGAAGAGGGAATTTCAGGGGAAAAGGGGAAGGGTTTACAGGAACAAAGTTAAAGGACACATGGATAAAAACTAGGGGGAGGGTGGTAATGGAAGGGAAGTTGGAAGGGAGGGGATGGTGGGCTGGATTGGGAGTAAAGGGGAGAAAACTGTAGTTGAACAATGAAAAAAAAAGGTTAAAAGGCAAAAGTAGGATGATAATGTGTAATTACAACAGGAAATTTAAGGATACATACAAATACACACAAAAGAAGTAAACAATGACAAAAATATGAGGAGTTGAGTAAAAATAGTAGTGATTATAGAATGTGTTCAAACTTAAGCAACCATCAACCTAAAATAGACTGCTAAAAACATAGCTTGGTATATACGAAGCTCATGGTAACCACAAGCCAGAAATATACAAGAGATAATACAAGAAATAAAGAGAAAGGGGTCCAAACAACACTACAGCGAGTCAAACAGCATATATAAGTGTAGAGAGTAAGAGAATAAGAAAGGAACAAAGAACGACAAAAACAATCAGAAAATGGAAAACAATGGCAATAATTACATGCGTATCAATGATTACTTTAAATGTAAATGGATTAAAATGCTCCAACTGAAAGACAAATGGATAAAGTGATACATATATAGAATGGAATATTACTTGGTCATAAAAAAGAATGGAATCTTACCATTTCTGTCAGACAGTACAAATGGGCCTAGAGGGTATTGTACTAAGTGAAATTAGAGAAAGACATATACCATAGGATTTCACTTGTATGTGCAATCTACAAAACAAACTAAACAAAGATGCAAGACAGAAGCAAACTCATAGATGCAGAGAAAAAGCTCATGGTTTCCAGAGGGGAAGGGGGATGGGTAGCTTGGGAGAAAAAGGTGAAGGGATTAAGAAGTACAAATTGGCAGTTACAAAATAGTTATGGGGATGTAAAATACAGTTTAGGGAATATAGTGAATAATATTGTACCAACTGTACATGGTGTCAGGTGGGTACAAGATGTTTAGAATTACTTTGTAAGTTATATAAATGTCTAACTGTATTGTACAGCTGACAGTAATGCAATATCGACCATCAACTATAATTGAGAAAAAAATGAAAAATAAAAACTGAAAAAAATTTAAGTGAAAAAATATTAATATGTCCTAATGTCATCTTTAACTCTAAAGTCAAACTATTCTCACAGTGAAAGTGCAATCCATAACATTTACTCATGACCATTCTTCTAAAATAACTAAAAAAGAAAGAAAACCAAGGAAGCCACTTGCTTAGTTTTCTTATAGGTTTGCATTGTTTTGTATTGTATTCAAGATGACTCAGAGATTACTCATTTTATGATTAGGATTTCACAATTCAATCTTTATACAATGAAATATTATTCATCCATAGAAAGGAATGAAGCTTATTATTCAGCAAATACTATTCTTGACCATTTATTTTTCACTTTTTCCAACGTATACATGGAAACCCGCTGTGTGTCAGGTGCACTGCAAAGAACTATGAGAAGGGGGCCTCCCTGTCAGGATTTATTTTCCTTTTTCCCTAGAAGTACAGTTCTCTCTATAGTACATGGAAGGAATATAGCACTATTGCCTTTGAAGAAAAGCATACAATACAGCAGACGTAGTACATTCATTCAATTCTCTTCCACCAAAATGAAATAATGATCAGATTTGCAATCCTGGGTTTTATGCTCATTTTAAAGTCTGTGATATTCAAGAAATTTAAGACAAGAAATTAAGGTATCAGCTATACCTATAGTTACTGACTACTACCCTTGAGTTGGATAAAACTTAACAGAATACTGAACTACAGAAAGTATGAGAGCTGCGTCTACAAGTTAAAACTGAATCAGTGGTTTTTAGGGCTTCTGCATACACAGATAGTTCCACAGCTGCAGAACCAACTACTGCAGAAGTACATGCTGAGCACAACATCTACAATTTAGTAAAGCTGGAAAGAATTTTATTTTTGTAAAAACTAAATGGGGTGTGGCTCATTTTCTTGCCAGAGGGCTATTTTATTCCAAGGCACTGGTGTCTGCTGACCTTCATTTATAGGCTGAGCAATGTTCTATTTAAGTAAAATTAACTCATTGCAGGCACTTTTTTAGGATGCAATAACTATTGTGAAGACATAACAATGTTTAAATTTGATTTGTTCTTAGTTTAGATTTGATTATATTGGGTTAAAAATGAATATCTTTGTTGGCACAAGGTTTAAAATTAGAAATTATGTTAAGAAAAAAGACCATATGTAATTCCATTTTCTACATACGAGAATATTTTTAGGTTTCATGAAATCAAACAGTACTATTGTGTTTTTCTCTTTTACTCGACTGCAGGAGTATCTTACTCATCTTTGTAGCACTAGCACTTAAGCATGTTCATTAAATGTTTTTTTTAGTTGAATGAATGATGAAACCATTTCACAAACAGATAAATTAAGGTATTGCCCCTTTTCATATCCTTGGCTGGTACTCCATTTTGTAGTTTGTACTGTTCTCAGTATATACCTGAGAACTTTGGGAACATTTTAAATTTTTCCTAAGTTTTACATCTATTTATAAATGGCTTACAAGCCTTCTTTTACATAATACTTAACATATTTCAAGGTACTTGACTTGACATATCAATCTTCTTGGCTTTACACAAATTTTCTATGGTTAAAGTTTTCCCCCTTCTGCTAGCCCCTGTGAATGTATTCTAGTTTGTTTTTTCTCAGAGGTCCAACTAATGCTGAGACACTTGGATTTAGGGTAAGACACCAAATACATGGATTGGCTTATATTTTTAAATATGTAAATCTGTCACTATTACTTTTTTGTGATCTACTTTTAATGATAATTTGACTATATTTGTTTTTAATTATCATAAGAAAATATAAAAATTTAATTATTCATAAGCACTTGCAAAAATGATTCAACTGTAGCTTTAAACTGGAGACCCACAAACTGCTCAAAATATTTGTTGAATGTGTCAATGTCTTTTATCATTTCCTGGTTTTTCTTTTTGAAAACTTCCACTGGAAGAAAAACAGGCATCATAAATTTAAGATTAATATGTTTTGGACTCACCCATTACTAAAGACTACATGTCACCTTGGAAAGATGGTAATTTAATTTATAACCTTCTGCCATCCCCAGCATGTTATGTTTCCACTTATTTATTTTTTCTTTTCTCCTATTTTTCAAAGATAAACCTTCCAACATTCACATGTCTACTATTCCTACTATTGTAGAAACACTGAAGAACCTGAAGCATTTTTTCCTCCCAACCAAAACCGGGCATCAACATCACTCAGTACCTTTCACCGTGATCTAAGCTCTATTTGCTAGTAGCAATGAATTTATAACGATGTCTGTAATATATTAAAAGAGCCATATTTCCAGTTTTTCTTTGAGGGCTAATTCTTTAGACTCTTAGGTGGCATATTGTCACAAAAGAGTAAGTTAAATGGTAAATATGTTTCGGTAGGTAAACGAACCTGGAACTTTGTTAAAAATCCCTCACACAATAAAAAGCAATTGAAGGCAGTATTTTCACAATGCCATTAAATGAAACAAAAAAATAAGTGATCCTATTTATCTTGAGTGGTGATACTTAAGGAAAACCGGTTTGAATTAGCGAAAAATGAAGAAGAGACAGATAGATGTACATACCTGACAAAGATCATCTGAGGCAACAGTAACTGACTTGTAAATGGCAACATTTATTAAGTACCCATTATACACTACTTTCTTTTCTTTTTTAAAAAAATATTTCATTTATTTATTTATTTTAGGGAGACGGGAAGGGATGGAGAAGAGAGAAAAACATCGATGCAAGAGACAAACATAGATGGGCTGCCTCTCACACACACCCTGACCAGCACCGAACCCACAACCCAGGCTGTGCCCGGACTGGAATCAAACCTGAACTCTTGCTTCGGGGAAACAAAGCCCAACCAACTGAGCCACACCAGCCAGGGCATATGCTAGTTTCTTTACAAATGTTCTCATGTAATTCTAAGGCCAACAATGCAAATAAGGGATATTATCACATTTTATAGATGGAGAAAATGAGGTTGAGGACTTAAAAGAACTTCCCCAATGTCACAGAGATATAAAATGACACAGCCATTTTATGCTAAAATCTATTCTGACTCTGAAACATAGCATGTATACCATCCTTCTGAAAAGAAAAGAAAAAAGGAGGTATCAGGTCAAACAAACCTTCCAACATGGGCCTTAGTGAGACTGGTGGACTGAGGGGAGGAGAAAAACACCAGGAAAGGGTCTGTGAAGTAGCACGGGGTAAGTTTAGAGAGGCATATGCAGTGTACAAGGAGCCATTCAAATATACAGAACATTAAGTCAAATGTTTGTAATTTGGGGAGTCACCATATACTGACACTAGGCACAAAGCAAGTGGAAGCATCAGAATTTTTAGCACAATTGAATCTCTGATTAGTAATATTATTTAAGCAATCTGAATGAAATAAAAAATTTTGAGTTTATTGAGTGATGTCAAGGTAATTTAAGAGACCAATAGCCTGGGATTAAACAAACCTGTCAACAAACACCCATTTAACCAAGTCCAGGATTAGAAGTTTCTGTAGGATACTGAAGGTTTATGATCACAAGTAAGTTCTCTATACTTAAACTGAGTTTTATAGCAACATGAAATTTACAGGCTACTTAAAAACAAACCTGTCTCCTTTCCTCCACTAAGGGTTCCGTTTCAAAAATAGAACTTCCTAGGATTGTGCGCCGCACAGGATTCTACTTCATCTCGCTTCGCACCTGTTAACTAGATCAGAGGCAACCAAAATATTTCCAAGACATATACTTTACCTAAACCAGCTCCAGTTTAGTCACATAGGATATGTTATATAAAGAGCAGTCAAGGCTCATTTTTGGCAATGTATAACTTTCAGAGATTGTCAAAAGAAATGACCTTTAAAAACAAGACTCTTTGACTTTTTTTCCTACATATTTATCTCAACAAAATAATCAGTAACAAAAGGGTTCTTGCCCAAGGAAGTTCTCTGAAGCACTTTCCATATGATATGAAAATAAGATAAACTTCCAACAACCTGGAATCAGTAAAGTAGATTATGAAATATCCATCACACAGACTATCATACAGTGATTTTGAACATTTTCAAAAATATCTGATCATATGAAAACATGTTCAGAATGTAATAAATGAAAAGAATGGGATACAAATTGTATAACCAGGCTTAATCCCAATTGTAAAACTATTTTTCTCTTGATACAGGAAATAGATAAAACATGTAAAGAAATGGTAGGTGATACAGTTTTGAGTAATTTTAATTTTCTTTTTAATAAACCCATTTATATTTTCCTTTAAGATTTTTAGAATGATCTTGTATTTCTTTAATCCAAAGTAAAGTGATTAAAAGCATCTGGAGTATGCCCTACTTAAGACAGTTTTCCAGTGTCTTAGATTACTTTAGTAACCTTTAGATTACTAAATCATACATATGGACTTTTACAGCCATAGGATACACCCAAGGCACCATTTCCTGTTATTTTCACCTCTGAGAAAACACTTTGCAGTCTATGATGATAATTCTCCCTGACCTGAAATACGAACCCCAAAACACCAAAAAGGACCATAAGAAATGGCAAAATGGGAATATGCAAGCAAATTAAGAAATACAGGGGAAAAAAGCTTAAAATTTTTACTTGCCTATGACATCACTCAATGTCAACAGCAGGTCAATTCTGAGTGCACACTATGTAATCAGAGCATATAATATAAAAGATAATAATATCAATATTCAAAGCTATGATGCTACTACCCTCACAAATTTTATTTTATAGAAAGTAAAAACTTTAAATAAATATTTAAAAAACAGTTAAAGAGAATCAGAGTTATATTTTCAGTGAATGATATATAAGGTAACAAAAAATAATTTGCTATTAATCTTTTAAACCAGAGATGGTAAAGATAAGAACTCAGAATTTACAAAAGAAAAAGATTTCTGTTAGCAAAAAGAACCCACTCTTCAGAACTAGTCCTATGATACCAGGTTATTTTATTTGAAAGTCCTTTAATCCAGGGCTTTCTGCTCATCTCATTTTAATTAACTACTATCACCTTACAAATGATATTTTAACAAATGTCATTAAACAGAAGTTTAACCAATGGGAAAAATGCATAATTCAAAAAAAAAAACACAGTTAAAGAACCAGCATATAATTGGCAAGATGATAATAAACATTACAAATTAATTCCAAGTTAATAGATTCAAGGGTGGGGCATGAAAATGACCCATCTAAAAAAAGAAAAAGTGTGAGTTCTTGATATATTTTGGAGATCAAACCTTTGCCCGAGGTATCATTGGCAAATATGTTTTCCCACACAGTTGGTTTTCTTTTCATTTTAATGCCGTTTTCTTTAGCCATGCAGAAGCTTTTTATTTGGATGAGATCCCATTTACTTATTCTTTCCTTTATGTCCCTTGCTCTAGGGATGTATTGGCAAAAATATTGCTGTATGGAATATCGGACAATTGTACTTGAACAATAAAATTTAAAAAAATAAAAAATTTAAAAAAGTGACCCATAGCCCAACACTTTGTTTTTCAACTGAAGATTTATATTAACTTCTCACCTTTCCTGTGTTAATGATGGCATGCAACTTAAATAAACAGATTATCTCTTTCATTATGCACTTTTGCATACCAACCTGTTGTGCTTGCTCCCTTAGAGTGCAATTATAAGGAGAAACACTTGATTTTTCATGAGTAATTTTACACAAAACCTCTCATTACAGACAATCACAAAACTAAGAATGAAATATGATAAGCCATCAGATTCTGTTATGATTAATAATGAATATCAACACACTGGTCAGTAGTTACTTGAGAAGGGTAAAAATACAACCCAACCCATCATCACATTAATGGCTTTCACAGGCTACTTGGCATAGTTGAGCAGATAAAATAAATAAAAAGTATATATATATTTATTTATATATATGTGTGTGTGTGTGTATACACACATATAAAATAAAGTATTACATATGGGTTTTTATTCTTGTGTTATCGACCATTTCTCTTATTTTTCATTGTATTATATCTGGCTTTATTTTTCCTTTGCTTGTGAAATTGGATGGTTGGAGAATATTCATAGACAAGTAAATATGAGGCAAGACTTAAATGATGAGAACTCTGCTATTTTTATAAACTCTTGTTAAAGCTCTAGTGTTTCTATGATATACTACTACAGTACTTTGAATTTATATAGCACCTGTCTGCTGAAAATCCAAAGCTTACATAGCTCACTTATCCTTTCTGCATGCCTGTGAAATACATAGATTGGAAACAGATGGCTAACAAATAAAGTGAAATCCATACGAACAGTAACTTCCATGATTTACTTAAGATGGCTTATCCATCCAAACTGTAGAAAACTAAAAGGCCTTGGATTCCACACTCAATGCCTTTTCTAATAAACAACACTACCTCCTTACCATCAAACAAATTTCTAGACTGGTCAGAAAAATTAATTTCTCATAATATAAAATCAGTAGGTCTAATGCACCAAAAGTCTTTGTTATAGAATGATATAAACAGTACCTGTATATTAAACTAACATTAGTCTTGGAATATGCCAGTGGTTATCATAAATTTGCCCACATGGTATTTAGCTTGGCTCAATATAGTTGCATCAAAAATTGAAAAATCAACTGATAAATATAACCAGAAATAAGCCAGACTCTAACTCTTTGAAAATAAAATTCCCAGGAAATCAAAAGCCTTGATCCAAAGCCTCATTTTATAAACTAGGAAATTCATGGTGTCTGGCACCTATATGTATTCAGTGTTAGTTACCAATAAAACAATTTTTAAGTGGCTTTCTCAAGGTCAAACTATGAATCAGTAGCAGAGCCATGTCTAGAATCTAGTTCTTCTGAAGCCAATTCCAACATACTTGCCCCTTAGTATTTTAATTTGCATTTAACCAACAATGCTTCTTCATCCCTCAAAACAGCTTATTCTCACTAATATTTTATCTTTCAAATACTAAAAATAAGGTAAATTCAATATTAAGCAGTTGAATTTTTTTAAACTGCCTCGCCTCCATAACTACCTACAAGTTGGCCCAGATATTATCAGATCTTTTCCTAAAACTGACATTTCATGATTAGACAGTTTTTTTGTATGTCCAAGCCATAACTTTAACCAAAGCTGTCCCATAACTAAAAACAGCTAGTCATGACCACTGGTATCTAAAAGAGCTTCCAATAGTGTAATATATCTAAAAAGCTTTTGAAACTTCCAACACATTTAATATACGTTACATGTTACATCACTCTTTACAATAATTTATACAGACTTACATGATCTAGCTGTTTCCTCCTAAACTGAGTTGTATTATTATCATAGATCAAAGTTTTCCCCCTCTGGATTACTTTCCACCAAAAGAAAAATTACCATATGAGCAAGCACGAAATCATTCTAAAAACAGATACCCAAGTTGTCATGTATAGATAAGTGTTTGTTTGCAATTTTATACCAGCTATGCTTGGAATCTGTACTAAATAGCGAAACAGTTTGGCATACGTATTCCACCTAGATTACACTATATCAAACACAATAGCAAATTCATGAATTTATCATATGTGCTAAGAATATTATGTCAGTAAATTTCTTGGAAAGGCTTAAAACAGAATATGGAATAATCAATGGCAAGTGAACTTTCTTCTTTTCTTGTCTGTTTCACCAAACATAATCACTTTGGGGTTCAAGCACCATGGCCTAACTACGCTCTTATTTCCAGCAAAAGTCACGCTGTTTACCTAGGAGCAAAATTTTATTTGGTTTCTGACAGTGCCCTTGATGCTGACATTCTGCCAGTATAAATAGTCATGATCAAATCTAATATGCACATAACCATTTGTAGAAGAGGCTTAATATCAAACAAAAAATATTCATAGTTGTAAGCCTACCATTTTAGCAACTAAATATCAATGGTGGCATTAGACTAGAGACCATGGGCTTCAATGTTGATTGTATTAAGTCAAGGCAGAGAATAATTTGTTTGGCTCCCCACCCCAAGTAAAGAAAGAGTTTGATAACTTGATAGATCTAACAACAGAAATTAAGAATTAGATTAACAAACCCCTAATTTTAATCATAAGTTTGGGTTCATTAGATCAGACCACTAAAGAATGAAGTCAGCTATGTAGTTAGTGCTTTTAAATGAGTAGCCATCTCAAGACAATAAAATACCATGGACTGAGAGTGTAGTGATGATCCCGTTTTGACATGAGTTAATAATATTTTAGAGAGCTTATCTTCCTACCACTTTAACTTAGTTGGATAGTTGTACTCTCCTTTTTTTTTGAGGTTAAATATTTATTACAAGTTCAATCTGAAATTATATTATCACCTCATTTCCACTAGGGGGGTCTATCTACCAGTATAGTTAACTAATAACTCAGGTGCAGTTTAAGCTCCACTTCCAGCTAATGTGTGCCCCAAGGCTAGCCTTGGGATCACAACTACTGTGCTTTCAAGTAGTTTTAGGTTTTTAGGCTCAGATACCCATTCACAGTGGGAAAATGGAGTGCTGCAATCAGTCAGAGGTTGCTACTGTAGACAACGGGTTTCCGGCTAAGGCATACAAAGCCAAAATCTCTTCATGTTCCCAGTTTTCAACTTTAGCTGCCCTAGATGGCTGAATTTATGTATCAACTACATCCATTTTTGTGACTAAGTAAAGCTTTTGAACTCATGACCTCAGAGATTCCTCTGCCCATTTCTATACTCAGCAATATGTAATCTGAATAGCAAAACTGCCACGTTTTTCCTACAGCAACCATAACTTGGGCCACAAGGGCGGGTATTGGTCAGGATGGGAGTTGTTTCAGTGTCCTCTCATTATTCTACTGAACTTTTGACAGGCAAAGTCCCAACCAACTCAATTTGTCAAATTTTGTGTCCAGTTTTTGTACCTGATTTCTCATCCAATTAATTCCAAACCACAAATAACTGGTTATTTATTTTATTTTATTGTCTTTTTTTATTTTGCAATTACATCTGACATTCAATATTATTTTGTATTAACTTCAGGTGTACAGCATAGTGGTTACATAATCATATACTTTACAAAGTGCCCCCCCACTATTTCCAGTACCCACCTGGCACCACACATAGTTATTACAATATTATTGTCTATATTCCCTATGTTGTTCACATGACAATTTTGTAACTACCAATCTGCACTTCTCAATCCCTTTGCCTTTTTCACCCAGTCCCTCATACCCCTCCCTCTGGCAACCAACTGATGGTTAATTTTAGTCAAGAGATGATCCACCACCTTCAAACAGATGCCTAATATAGAGAACACTACAATTAGAATATAGGCCAGACTCAGGAGGATGGACAGTCTTATTTTTTTAACACTATCTTAAGGGATATCGCTTCAAATCTATCATTTAGGGATGAGATAAGGTGTGAATAAAAGTACAATTTTCCTAAAAAAATAATTAATAAGATATTTTAAGATTTAGAAAAGCCATCACTAGATTTGAAGGCCCATAGGGGAGACATATGTCCCAGCACAAACATATTTCAAGTTCTTATTTTAAAAACAATGCCTGTTTTAGAGAAGTCAAAGAACTTATATGTACATCCTATGGACACAAAGTAGGGGGAGGGGAGGCTGGAGGGTTGGAGGGTTGGAGGGTGTAGGACTGTGAGAGGATAAAGGGGGGAAATTGGGAAAACTGTATAATCAATAAAATATACTTAAAAAACAATTCCTGTTTTTATTTTTTATAAAATCTGACCACTAAATTCCTTCTCTGTTCCTCTCATCCAATCCAAGTAGAACCCCCTTGAGTAAAGAGTAGTTCACACTCCCCTCCCCTTTTTTGCTGGAGTAGTTTTTGGAAATGGGGCTTCTGGCATTTTAAAGTCAAAAGAAGTCAGGTGACCATTACCATAGGGGTACCAGAGAGTTGAGGCACATGATACCCAAAAACATGTATGCGACTCCGGCCACTTCGTTGGAATTCACTGTAAATTGCACCTCCAGGATCAGACTTAGGCTCCCAATTACACTGTGACATCCAATTAAGTGTAGTAGTTCTTACCTCTCGGTAATTTTAACTTCACCTACGTTTTCTACCTACTGTGTAGCCAGCCTGGCTCTCTTCTCTGTCCTGCACCCCTCGTAGCAGGCAAGGCACCCCAAGCATCCCGTTTATCTGATCCTAAGTGGCCTCGCTCTGCAACCTAGTTAGTTGTAAGCTCAACTTTCTGCATGAGTAGGGATGTGGTACACATCAGGTGAGGTGCAAGAAGCAGCATATACGGCATTAACCTCACTCCACCTTCCAGGCTGGGATTATCTCCTGCCCTGGAAGAGGCGATGGGGAGCCGCCTGCACACCAGAGCAGCAGCAACAGAAGCAGCGCGGACCAACTTCAGGACTGGAGAGAAGCCAGGGCGGGGGTGGTCGGCGTCCCCTTAGCCTCTCATTAGAGCCCTTTAAGGACTGCGGGTGGAGAAAAGTAAATGCCGGCAAGTGCAGCTGTGTGTGTGTGGGGGGGGATTGTACCCCTACTCCCACCGCTCCTGGGGCTCGCCCACCCAGAGCGACCCGAGAGGTCCCCAGTTGTCTCCGTCCTGGCCGCGCGCTCGGGGCTACAGAGCCAGAGGAGCTGTGAAGGGAGCAGACAGCCGGCGGGAGTCAGGGAGGAGAACAGAAAGGTACTGCCCTATTGGCCTGGGAGATGTTCGGCTACTGAAAGGAAAAAAAGTGCTTACTCATAGGGAGACTTGGTGAGGTCGCGACGCTCTAGCTAAGGGCGAAAGGAGGCGGCGGATGGCGTGCCACTCGAGCCTCGTTCCCTCCCAGGGACATGGGACTCCCCGGAGCCCCGGGGCGGCGTGGACCTGCGAGGTCACCTGAGGCGGGTGAGCAGGAGCTGGAGGCGTCGCAGGCTGCGGGATTCGCGATTTCCTGAATCCGGACTAGAGAAGGGGTGGGGGTGGGGGTGGCAGTAGCTGGAGAAGGACAACGGAGGGAAGTTAGGCGCTCGGGGCCGGAGCCACAGAAGGGAGGAAAGGCAAGGGTTGGCGTAAGGGACTCCAGCTCAAGGTTGGCAACAAGTTAAAAGCAACTACTGGGGAAGCATCATCTGTAGTGAAGAGCAGAAAACGTACTTGCGGCGGGTGCAGTTCGTGGCGAACACTGTCAGTCCCACCCATCTCTGATGGTAAAGATTGCTTTGGCGCCCAAGGACTAAGAGAGAGATTGTTCCTGCCCCGATTCTCAGCCCGCTGCCCCTGCCACCAACCCCCAGCGAGGCACGTTTCTACTGAGGTTCAGGGAGATGCTGTCTCTAGGACCCACTCCAGCCAACGCCCAGGTACACCCCTTACCTTAGTGTCCTCCCGTGCCAGCAAAGCACTTACCTAAAGTCACAGACTACCGGATCTGGCCCGAATGCCTCCGACCTACTCCTTCAAACAACTTCTGACTCTCGGAATCTTTGAGGCTGCAGTTCTAAAGCCAGCACTCCCTCCCATCCCGCAAGCCCCTCCGCCCCTCCGTCCCCCCGCCCCTCCGCCCCTGCGCCATTGGTTCGGGTGGTGCTTGCTGGCGGCTTGGGAACCAGGAAGCGGATTGGGCCGTGAGCCTGTCTTTTCAGCTGGGTGGGGAGTTGGGAGAATAATCACCAGGATGGGCTCCCGGGCTGGAACGGTGGGGCTGGGACCTGAGACGAGTCCCCAGATCCTGCTTCTCCCTCTTTCTGGTTAAGACGAGGTTAGAAAAGTCCACAGTGCCCTGCTCGGAGTACATGTTCAAAGAAATCTCGTGGAATAAGTGAAAAGATGGGAATGTCGGGAACGATGGTTTGAATGCCACCAGGCCCCTATTTAAATCTATGGAAGATAGAGTTTCTCGCTGAAATCTCGAAGTGAATCTTGGTGTGGAAGGGACTGTAGTAGTTTCATTAGCTCCAATTGGCGCAGGTGCGGAGCAGCGCAGAGGGAAAACCTCAGCAATCCTCCATTTCCTTAGGAGGTCTGGAAAGTAGGCTATGGACAGGATGGGGCTCTCAAGTCTTTGGCTTTATGCCAAGTAAACTGTTGACGAAAATAGCGTGTCTGGTATATACTCCATGCAGAAAAAGGTGGAGGACAGCAGGGATGGTGAAACTGAGGTGGAATTGAATGGACATCAATTCTCATCAGTCTCCCTTCACCACAGACAACTTGGAGACAGGCTTCTGTTCCCAGAGTACTTTTCTTCTTTGCCCATGAGATTGCCTCCAACTCATAACGGGCTTCTCTCATTAATACATGTGGAGGTGTCCCCTTATCTGCATTACATCCTTTGACTCACTGCAGGGCCAGAAGGCCAGAGGGACTCTCCAGGGTCGGTTCAAGACATTGTCTTGTGGGACAGCTGTAGAAGACAGTGTGTAAACAAAGCCTTCCTTTTCGAGTAGTAACCATTTTGTTCAGAAAATGTGTGCTTCAAATTTTTAAAAAAGAATTTAAAATTGGTTCAATTACATATCATTTTACATGTGTTATAGGAAAAATGTTAAATCAAGAATGGCCTGCAAAATTGAATGCTCTTGTAAAGTAACCCCCCACTAATTTCTTTAGAGAAATTAACCTGTAGTCACTGCCAGGGCTTCTTAAATGAGGAGTGGGGCAGTTATGTAAGGCCTAAGGGCTAGACAAGTAGAGAAGGGCTTGGCACTGGGGGAAAAAGCCTTGTTAAATATTAATTAATGATTAACCAACTGGAAAACCTTATGAAAGGCAGAGGAAGGTGAAAAATAAATGAGAAGGCAATCATGCTTTCAAAAACGTTAAATTTCTGTTGTGACAGATTTTACACTGGGTCAGCACAAAAATAACAATTTCGACAATACCAATTTCAACCTAATG
The DNA here is from genome assembly GCA_004024845.1 of Tonatia bakeri. Lineage (NCBI taxonomy): Eukaryota > Metazoa > Chordata > Mammalia > Chiroptera > Phyllostomidae > Tonatia > Tonatia bakeri. The sequence goes on from PVIA01003084.1 coordinate 148,833, forward strand.
GTGTTAGGTTAACTAAGCAGTGCGTTGCCATGACATTTATAATTGGCCCCCAAATGAGATTACTGGTTTTCAATAATTGGCCCATGGTATGGTTTCTGTAATTCTTTACACAGCATTTCCAGGTACACTAAATATGAGACTTCAGTTTTCTACCCTTTTATGGTGTGTGTAAGTCACCACTGAAGAGCTTCCACCTGCTTTTAAATTTAAATTTACTGACTTATCATGAAGGAACTTTGTAAGTAAAGTTTTCAATATACTTGTCTCAATTATTTAGCTAAATGTTCTATTTGAGTTTATTTTTTAATTTGTAGAATTTAGAATAAGTCAAACCATTAAGAAACCTATGCATACACTATTTATGCTTTCTTATTTATTATTCAAAAAGCTTGCATAAAAGCTTAACAGAAGTCTTTGCTCATCACTAACAATGAGGATGTCAGAATTCGACAAGTTTTTTTGTGTGTGTCAAGAAATGTCATTTTAAAGGAAGTGAACTGGTCCATAGTCTCAAAGTTGCAGGATGCCCCAGTGGTGGCAACTATGTCTTTTTTTTTCTTGCCAGTGCCTCTAAAATGCAATTTTATTTAAATATTCATATTTTTGCTTGTAGAGTATCATTTCAGTATTATTCATTTTTTATTTTTTAAATTACAGTTTACATTCAGTATTATGTTGTATTAGTTTCAGGTGTACAGCATTGCAGTTAGACAATCATATTTATACTGTTCCCCCTCCCATTATTTACAGCACCCATCTGATACCACACATAGTTATCACAATATTACTGATTATATTCCCCATGCTATGCTCTACATCCCCATGATTATTTGCTAACCACCAATCTCTATTTCTAAATCCCTTCACCTTTTCAACTAGTCTCCCAAACCCCTTCCCCTCCAGCAACCATCAGTCTGTTCTCTGGGTCTGTGAATCTCATTCTGTTTTGTTTGTTCACTTATATCGTTCATGAGATTATACATATAAGTGAAATCATGTGATAACTGTCTTTCTATGCCTTATTTCATGCAGCATAATGTCCTCTAAGTACATTCATGCTGTTGTAAATTGAAAGCTTTTATTCTTTGTTTGTGGCCAAGTAATATTCCATTCGATATATGTACAACACATTTTTTATCCACTCATTTGTTGATGGGCCCTAGGGTTGCTTCCATAACTTGTGTAGTGTAAGTAATGCTTCAAGAAACATAGGAGAGTATATATTCTTTTGAATTAGTGTTCTAATTCTTTCAAAACCCAATTCTTTTCCATTGAGTTTCTCCAGATATATAAACATAGAAGTGGAATTGCTGGGTCATAGGCAGTTCCATTTTTAATTTTTGGAAGACCCTCCATACAATTTCCGACAATGACTACACCAATCTGCATTCCCATTACCAGTGCTAAAGTTTTCCATTTCCTCCACATTCTCATCAATGCTTGCTGTTTGTTGATTCATTGATAATAGCCATTCTGACAGGTATGAGGTGATATTCATTGTGGTTTTAATTTGCATTTCTCTGATGATTAGTGATGTCGACCATCCTTTCATATGTGTATTGTCCATCTGTATGTCCTCTTTGGAGAAGTGTCTATTCAGGTCCTTTTTCAATTGGGTTGTTTGTTTTTTGCTGTTGACTTGTCTGAATTCTTTATAAATTTTGGATATTAACACTTCTTAAGATGTATCATTGGTGAATGTCTTCTTCCATTCAGAGGATTGTCTTTATGTTTTATTAATCTTTTTTTCTACTGTGCAAAACTTTTTAGTTAGATGTAGTTCCATTTGTTTATATATTTATTTTTCTTTCCCTTGCCTGAGGAGATATGTCAGAAAAAAATATTACTAAGAGAAATGTCTGAGAATTTACTGCCTGCATTTTCTTCTAGGAGTTTTATGATTTTGAGTCTTACTTTTAAGTCTTTAATGTATTTTGAAATTATTCTCATATATGGTATAAGCAGTTTGTATAGTTTCTTTTTTTTGCATGTATCTGTCCAGTTTTCCCAACACCATTTATTGAATAGACTGTCTCTACTCCACTGTATTTTAATGCTTCCTTTGACAAATATTAAATGACCTTAGTGGTATGGGTTTGTTTCTAGGCTCCTATTCTGTTCCATTGGTCCATGTCTGTTTTTACTCTAGTACCATGCTGTTTTGATTACTATAGCTTCACAGTATAATTTGATTCAGGTAGTGTGATATCTCCAACTTTGCTCTCTTTCTCAAGATTGCTGCAGCTATTTGACATGTTCTGTAGTTCCTTAAAAATTTTGGATTATTTGTTCCAGTTTTGTGAAATACACCATTGGAATTTTTATAGGAATTGCATTAATTGCATTGAATCTAAAGATTGTTTTGGGTAATATGGACATTTTAGCAGTGTTAATTCTTCCTATCCATGAGCATTGTATATGCTTCCATTTATTTGTACCTTCTTCAGTTTCTTTTAATTTTCCAAGAAGAGGTCTTTTACCTCCTTGGTTAAATCTATTCCTAGATTTTTTTCATGCAATTGTAAATGAGATTTTTTTCTTAGTTTTCATTTCTGATAATTCATTATGTATATATAAAAATGCAACCAATTTCTGGATATTTATTTTGTATACAGCTATGTCACTAAGCCCCTTAATAATTTCTGTTAGTTTTTGGTGGAATCTTTATGGTTTTCTACATACAGTGTCATATCATCTAAAAAGAATGACAGTTTTACTACTTCCTTTCCACTTTGGATGCTATTTATTTCTTTTTCTTATCTGATTGCTGTGGTTTGTACTTACAAAACTATGTTGAATGTGAGTAGTGAAAGTGGACAAACCTGCTTTGTTCTTGATGCTAAAGGAAATGCTTTTAGTTTTCCCCATTCAGTCTGATGTTAGCTGTGGGGTTGTCATGTATAGCCTTTATTATGTTGAGGTATGTTGCCTCTATTCCCACTTTGCTGAGAGGTTTTTATTTTTTTGTCATAAACTGGTACTGGATTTTGTCAAATGCTTTTTCTGCATCTAATGATATGGTCATATGTTTTTTTTTAAAGATTGCATTTATTTACTTTTAGAGAGAGGGGAAGGGAGGGAGAAAAAGAGGGAAAGAAACATCGACATGCAAGAGAAACATTGACCAATTGCCTCTCGCACAACCCCCAACCAGTGATCTGGCCTGCAACCCAGGCATATGCCCTGACCAGGAATCAAACTAGCAACCTTTCGGTTTGAGAGAAAACACTCAACCCACTGATCCAAACCAGTCAGGGCTGACCATATGGTTTTTACCTTCATTTTGTTTATGTGATGTATCACGTTGATTGATTTGCAGATATTGTACCAGCTTTCTTGCATCCCAGGAATAAACCATACACCATTTTATCATGGCCTATGGTCTTTTTATTGTACTGCTGGATTCTGCTCGCTAATATTTTGTTGAAGATTTTTGCATCTATGCACATTATGGATATTGTCCTAAAAATTTTTTCTTTGTACTGTTTTTGGAATCAGGGTAATGTTAGCCTCATAAAATGAGCTTGGGAGTGTTCCCTACACTAGAGTTTTGTGGAATGTTTTAAGAAGGATAGATATTATTTTTTTGAATATTTGGTAAAATTTGCCTGTGTAGCCACCCTGTGTAGGACTTGTGTTTGCAGAGAGTTTTTTCCATTGTCACTTCAAATCCATGTGTAGTAATCTGTCTGTTTAGATTTTCTGTTTCTTTTTTTATTTACCTTTATTTATTTACTTTTAAGTACTTTTACTGATTATGCTATTACAGTTTTCCCCCCTTTATCTCCCCTCTGCTCTGTCCTCCCAACCCTCCAGCATCCCCCCCTTAGTTCATGTCCATGGGTTGTACATATAAGTTCTTTGAGTCCTCTGTTTTCAATACCATTTTTTATCTCTCCCCATCTGTTTTATGCCTACTAATTATGCTTCTTCTTCCCTGTACCTTTCCCCCACTATTCCTCCCTTCCCCATTCCTACTGAACTCCCTCCATGTGATGTCAATTTCTCTGATTCTGTTCCTGTTCTAGTTGTTTGGTTAGTTAATGTTTTCATTGTTTTTCTTTTCTTTTAGGTTCATTTGTTGATGGTTGTGAGTTTGTTGCCATTTTACTGTTCGTATTTTTTATCTTTTTAGCTGACAGTCTTATGGCAATTCCCTGTAGGCAACTAACTGCTTTTCTCTTACTGCTTTTAAGATTTTCTCTTTGTCTTTAAACTTTGGCATTTTAATTATGATGTATCTTTGAGTGGGCCTCTTTACATCCATCTTGTTTTGGACTCTCTTTCTATTTCCTTCACCAAATTAGGGAAGTTTTCTTTCACTATTTTTTCAAATAGATTTCCAATTTCTTGCTCTTCCTCTTCTCCTCCTGACACCACTATGATGCAACTGTTGGTAAGCTTGAAGTTGTCCCAGAGGTTCCTTACAGCACCCTCATTTTTTAAAAAATTCTTTTTTCTTTTTGCTGTTGATTGGTTGCTTTTTGCTTCTTTATGTTCCAAATCATTGATTTGATTCTCAGCTTCATCAGTTGTATTGTTGATTCCATCTATACTATTCTTTATTTCAATTAGTGTACCCTTCATTTCTGACTTGATATTTTTTACACTGTTGAGGTCCTCACTAATTTCCTTGAGCATCCATATACCAGGGTTTTGAGACTTAATGTTAGCTGTGTATAATAGCATACATTTATTTTCATAAGTTTACACATGGTATTTTCCTTCAACCAAGTGGCACTATCAACTCTGAAGGGTAAGTCAATTGATCCACGCAATAGCAATTCATGCCAATGGCAGCAGGAAGAATATAATTATCTTTTTTTAGTAATATTTTTTTAGTGATGTTCAGGATTAAAAACATAGTTATTTCAGCACTGTGAAGATTGGAATCATGGGGTGTTTTATCTGCAGGCTTCATTCTATAGGATATTAAATTATAGAATAATTTCAGTGAAAATTTTAATCAAACCAGTTATTTGTTACAAATATAAAACAACAGATTTTCAGTTCATCCTCTAGGCAGGATATACATAGTGGACAGAGACATAATTTATAAAGAGTTTCCAGAAAATGCAACACAAATTGTCTTACCTATGAACTCTGAATTATGGGTCACATAAATCATTGTGTGGGGATAGTTCTAAGCAAAACAAATGCATTGTAAAATAAATGTGTTGATAACAAAAACACCCATAACATATGGCTGAAATTTTAATTTTATATAATAATACAGTCTCCTGAAGCATCAAATTTAAAACTAAAATAATATGATTTGTATTAGAAGGGACATTATAGACCATCTCCCTCACATTACAGATAAGTAAAACTGAGGTCTACAGGAGTAAAATGACTTGTCCTAATGTTTTGGTTCTTTTACAATCCTTCTATAAATTTATTTTATCACCTGGCATTTGGAGGATTATAATGTTCTTTCTATGAAATTCATTTTTTAAAATTATTTTATGTATTTATTTTCAGAGAGAAGGGAAGGGAAGGGAGGGAGAAAGAGAGGAAGAGAAACATCTATGTGTGGTTGCCTCTCAAGTGCTCCCTACCAGGGACCTGGCTCAAAACCTAGGCATGTACCCTGACTGGGAAATGAACCAGTGCCCCTTTGGTTCCCAGGCCAGTGCTCAATCCACTGAGCCACACCAGGCAGAGCTATAATTCAATTTTAAGTGTGGATTTGCAAATACGTTAGATAATGCTCCTGTTACATTGCCATAACTTGTGCCATATGGTAGGGTGGAGTCCGTTTTAGCTGTCAGTTTCCAGGACAAGAGAAGTCAACAAAAGGGTACTGACTGAGTTCAAATGGCAGGTAGGGTGTAATGAGTCTCCAAAGTCTCACATCTGTATAGCAAAAGTAGGGCTGGGATTGACCAAGATCAGGAACTTGGCCAACCAAATGAAATGGAAAGTCCAAACTTTCAGGACTCGATTCATGATGAGGGCTTGACAGGGAGACAAAGGAAGGCAAGGGAAACCGGAAATTCAGCAGAGTGATGGTTTGCTAGTTTTGAGACAGTGCCTCCCAGAAGATCATCACACCAGGCAAAGAGCCCTTATTCAGACTTCTCTATGAGTCTGTCCTCTAATCATTTACTCAGATTCTAAGAAGCTTAAAAGCCACTACTTATTCCTTGGAAAGCTGGAGTAAATTATTCACATCATTAGTAACAATTCAGTGTCTGCAAAGAGGTCACTTGTCAGGTCATTCTGCCACACAATGGAAACAATTTATCTAGTTTGCTTCCTTAATTCTCCTCTCTTCCTTACCTTATTATTGAGTCTACAAAATTCTTTATCTTCTGTTAAAGGTTAATTAAGCCCTCTCTCTTCAAGTCTGAGAAACATTCTAGCTTTATTTATCCTTTCCAATTTTTAAAATCTTGATTGAAGCAGGTACTGCTCATTAAAATGGCATAATAATTCTGGATCAGTGTAAGTTATAACTTTAGTGGAGCAGAAAATGCACCAAGGAGAGAGGCATAGATAACAGATTTCAAAGTATTGACTGTGCTTATTTTAAACCCAAATATGAGTACCAGCCTCTCCTGCTTCCCAGCAACATATGATTATGTGTTGGAGCTCCCCAGCTGCGCAGAATGTGCAGAACTAGTACCAGTTGTCCAGCATTCTTCCTTCTTTAAAATTTGTTTTGAAACATTTAAAATAGTAAGATGTAGCTTTTTTTTTTTTTTACCAGAAATGATTCAGAATATTAAGGTCTTTTCTACACTTTATTTTCCATTTTGAGTTAAATATAAATTTTTCAAAAATGAATAAATGTAATATAGAATTGCATACTTGAAACTTATATAATTTTATTAACCAATATCACCCTAATAAATTCAGTAAAAAATTCCAATAATAGTAGAGTTAGTAGATACCCTTTCCATACTAGGCACATGATTTACTTTTGAACTGAGATTAATCTACTTTGTCAAGTTAGGGAATTTTCCTTTCATTTCTGCTTTATTAAAATATTTTGAAAAAATAAACCAATAAATTAGTACTTTCGTTAATATTAATATTGACCCAAATTTTTTTGTGGAGGAAAGAAAATCCTCTGAAGATTTGGAACAGCTCGGCCTCTAAAAGGCAGGTAAGAAAATGGGGCTAATTAAATGCTTATCAGTAGTACTACAGTGTTTTCCAAATGTCTCACAGTGTTTTATAAATAATTAGAAGTACAATTCTGTTTCTAAAAGTGAAGTGAATTAATAATTTATAACAACATGTATGAAAGGGTAAGGCATTATATAAATTCAAGAAATGCTAAGCATTAGTAGTTTTCTTCAATTATTTTAAATATATAAAATGAAAGTACCATGCTCAGAGCTAATTTCTGTTTTTAGTTTTCCTATAAAAGCCATTAAATTAATTATAATGCTTTGGTGCTCCATGGAAACTAAATATTTGCTTAAACATGAACATCTACAAACTTAAAGCCAGTAGCTTAAATCTCAGTACAGGTTATAATTCTTTTTCCTCCCCACTAAGATAGCTCATTTCAATTACTGCCCTGAAGGCTTAATAAACATCTCATAAAATGACTATTGGTTTGCACTACTCAACAACTCAATCTTTATTGCAAAACCCTTTATTTTTATAGTGCAACTAAAAGTATTTTTAGATTATTTCATGAGATTTAATTTGATAAGAAATACATTTTCATGGTATATGTAGATTGGGCAATGTTTTTCGAAACACAAAAATGAGAAATTAACCTAGACACAATATTTTTTAGATGCAGCATGAAGATTGTCAGTTTTATTTTGTACTCTTCTCCATATTTGCTTCAGGCAACTGTTCTCTTATTATTGCTTGGGTTCTGGCTATGGTCGACAAAGCTGGTTGATACATGTTCATGACTTGCAGTAATTACAAGTAAAAATGGTTGCATTGAGAATTAATTTTAATTTTTTATTTTTCCTCCTCAATGTTGTGGACTTGTAAGTTTCTAAAAACTTTAGAAAGTTATTGTCATACTTGTTCCAACACCTTCTTGGAAAGGCACAGAATAGAAATCATTTCTTTTTTCTTAAAATTGAATGCAAATTATCAGATATGTAGACCTTAACATGCAGATTAATAAAACATTCCACAGATTTTCTGCTGTCACTTTTCACCCCCTCCCACATTCCATTATGTTGTAGCCAAACCAGATATTTCATCATTTCTCAAATATGCCTGTATACCTATATAATCCAGTTTGGAGGGTGGAATGGAAAATATGTGTGTTTAGTAGAGAGTCAGGACTCAGTTTGAATGTGTGTCTTAATATCCGTGTGGCTTTGGGAAGGTCTCTGTGTGCATTGGTATCCTCATTAGAAAATTCAGAGAATTCTCACTTCAGCATAGGCTAGGTATAAAGCATGTGGTAAATTAAGTGTGATTGAATAAAGGATTAAACATAGCATATATAATAGTACTGATATATAATACTTATCATTTATCCTTTGTTCCTCTCTGAGGTCTGCTTTCATGTTCCTTTCTAACCCAACAAATCCCTAACTACCCTTCAAGTCCCACATCAAATGACAGGTCTTTGGAGATCACTTCTCCAGCCCCTCATAATATTTCACACCTAGCTTTCAAAGCACTGTTTAAGGTCAAATCATTGCCCTTAAGAAGCTTCTTATATCTAGTTGGGGAAATGGACAAATCAATAATGACAAAAGTCCATTTCCCCAACTAGATACAGGAAGCTCCATAAGGGCAGTGATTCCAGCTTACAGGATATTATTTCCCCATTTTTCTAACTAAATCCCAGGTACTTAGAAATAGGTATAATGGAGTAAATTAATGTTTGCTGAAAGATGAAGAAGAGACTGTCTGCCACAGTTTTTACTAGAATGTAGGATTTGACTATAAAATCTTTAAGGGAAGTCCCTTTTCCTCATATTTTCATTGCGAATGGAGTGCCTGGATCAATAAATGTCTGTTGAATTCATGTAGGCAAAAATCTGTCTTTAGGACTCTTTTGCCCATTCTTTTCCTTTATTTGAGTAACACTCCTCCCCCACTTCAAAGAAGCATTACAATATCTGCTGTCCCATGTTCACTCTCAGTCTCTGTTTTCTTTTGCTAAGTACCAAAGCATAGGTTTGAATAAGACAAACTCATCTCTGCTAGTCAGTTATTTACTAATTCCTTGCTATCCCTCTTAATATTATAAATGTCCTGGCAAATATTGGTTTATTAGGTGTCATGGCAGCCTGTGTGAGAGGAGTGGGGAGGGGAGATTTGGATGTATAATCCTTAAAATATCTTTCAAATCATATTGCATACAGTGGCCACCCAGTATGTTAGTTGGTATGACAAGTTAGATTCAGCTCATCGACCTGTGAAATCCCTCAGTTCCGAACCTGTCCTTTTAAATACAGAGAATTAAACTCACCAGGTCTACATCCCTTTGAGTTTGGGAATGCTCAAGTAATGACCTCCTATAGAGCTGGGAACAAAGTCATGGCTCTACCTCCCTCCCAGATTACTTGAAGTGACTCCCACTTTATTTTCATTTACCTAGCAACTAAGACGGGACCATTTTCCATGCTAATTTTAATATGAAGAAATTTGGGTTCTAGGTGCGGATTTCACTGCCAGGCAGTGTACTAGAATTATCTCTGTCTCATCAGTCTATCAGGCACGATCAATGTAAAATTAATATGGATGCCTAAGAGTTTTGGTATTTTCTCAAGCCAGGTTGGTCTTTGATAGTGTGAATGAACTATCCCAGCATGTGTCTTCTTTCTTTCCAGTCTTTTAGTTGCCAAAATTAACTCCTTCCCAACCATCCAACAACGGTCAAAGAAGGAATAAGACATTTCACTTATGATTACACTTTAAAATTCTTGAAGGAAAGTCTTTTCTGTTAAGAAAACATTAAAAAAATATTGGTGTTATGTTGATCAGTTGATGTATTGGGTTGTATGAGGAGAAACGTTATAGTCTAAGAATCCTAAATTAGAATATAGTTAGACTAAGGAATGCTGGTAAACTGTTTATTTTACTTTATCCTGATACTTGTTCTATCTCCCTTCAGACATCTGTTCTCAGAGACTCTTGTGTTTACTCCATATCCCTCTTCTTCAATTAGGGAGACAGATAAGTAGTTGTTTTGAGAATAGAAGTTCACTGGCATTCCACAAATGGATTCCAGTGGCTGCTACAGAAACAAGTGGTGAGTGTTCTCTGTCATTTGTGAACTATAAATTAATTAAGTTACTCTTCTTTATGTTATGCATTAAGAGGGACTTCTGAAATATGATTTGTTACATTTTTTTGATTCTACAAGTAACATATGGTCATTGTAGAGAATTGATAGTACAGGAATGTATTAACAGAAGAATAAAATTTTCAACACTTAAAAACAATGGCTGCTAGCATTTTGATGTATTTATTTACAGTTTTTAATGTGCATATAATATATTTTTAAAATTGAGATCATATTATATATAGCATGCTAGATCTTAGCTTTTCAAAGTGTCCTTGCATCTGAAACATTTTCAGGTACCATTAAGTATTTGAAAACATGATTTTAAAGTGTTATATAACATTTCGTGATATGAATATACCATGGTTTGTTTATTAAAAATAGCATGTTTTTAATGTTGGAAATTCACTTTAATTCCATTTTTTCCATCTTAAAAATAATTTTGTACATAAACTTTGTCTGAATTTCTGGGGTTTTTTAGAGTGAAAATTAAGTTAAATTTAATTAAGTTAAAGTAAAATAATTACATAAAGTAAGAAAATTTTGGTATGTAGATGCTTCTCTGCAGTTAATGGTGAATTAGTCTTATAGAGGAAAGTAAGCCCCTACCTAATCCAGAGATATCTTTGTTTCTTTTTTTTTATTTTTTTAAATTTAAATTATTTTATTGTTGTTCAATTACAGTCGTCTGCATTTTCTCCCTACCCTTCCCCCCACCCCCTCCAAACCCACCTGCCTCCCTTGCTTCCACCCCCCCTTTAATTTTTCCATGTGTCCTTCATAGTAGTTCCTGAAAACCCTTCTCCCCACTGTCCCCTACCCCCTCCCCTCTGGCTATTGCTAATTTCAATGACTCTGCTTATGTTTTGTTTGCTTTTTTCTTTTGTTGATTATGTTCCACTTAAAGGTGAAATCATATGGTATTTGTCCCTCACCGCCTGGCTTATTTCATTACACTACAGTCCACAAAGGAACTGTGTCTAAGTGTGTTATTTTTTTAAAAAAATATCATATTAGCCCTGGCTGGCGTAGCTCAGTGGATTGAGCGCGGGCTGCGAACCAGGCATCGTAGGTTCGATTCCCAGTCAGGGCACATGCCTAGGTTGCAGGCCATGTCCCCCAGCAACCGCACATTGATGTTTCTCTCTCTCTCTCCATCCCTTCCTTCCCTCTCTAAAAATAAATAAATAAAATCTTTAAAAAAAGTATTTAAAAATATCATATTAATTTTAAAATTATTTTTTAAAAAGTTTGTACTGCCCTGACTGATGTGGCCCAGTGGGTTGCGCATCATCCTGCACACAAGATCACCAGTTTGATTCCTGGTCAGGACACATGCCTGGGTTGTGGGCCAGGTCCCCAGGTGGGGGCATGCAAGAGGCAACCCAATCAATGCTTCTCTTGCACATCAATGATTCTCTCCCTCTCTTTCTCCCTCCCTTCCCCTTTCTCTAAAAATAAATAAAATCTTTAGAAAAACATAAAGTTTGTACCAATTTATCCACCCACCATCAGTGTTTGAGTGTGCCTATCCATTTCACTGAACCATCTCCCAGATAATCAATTAAATGTGTTTAATTTGAATGACAAAATAGTGTATATCACTGTTATTTAAAGATATTGAACGTATAAAAATATATTCATTGTGTTCTTGAAATTATCTCATGTGTATTCATGTCTATTTTTGTTCTTTATTTCCCTTTTAGATTTTTATGAGCCTTTTAACAAATATTTTATTTATTTTTTAGAGAGAGGGGAAAGAAAGGATAAAAAGAGGGAGAGAAACACGGATGTATGAGAGATACATTCATTGGTTGCCTCTCACATGCCCCCAACTGGCGACCTGGCCTGCAACCTAGGCATGTGCCCTGACTGGGAATCGAACCACTGACCTTTCTGTTTACAAGCCGGCACTCAATCCACTGAGCCACACCAGCCAGGGCAATTTTTTATAAGCTTTTTAATATTTCAAATCTATCACCCTTTTTTAATGTTCACTGCAAGCATTTTTCCCAGTTTGTATCTTCTTTTAAGTTTTCTTATTTAGTAATGGCTTTTAAGTTTCATTTAAAAATATTTTTGTAGTCCAAATGCACTGATTTTTAATTCCTTCCATTGCTTATATGCTTAAAAATCCACTCTTATTCACTAGAGTTTTGCTAGTTTTAAATTAAGTTTATAATTTTTTTACAATCTTATTATTTTCTTTTATTTTTGACACAGTCTTATAATTTTGAAGGCAATGGATCTGTTATACACAACTACAAATACAGCTATAGCTGTACTTTGTTCATTTGTAGACAGACTTGAAAGTATGAGTGACAAAAGTAGAAGCAGCTATAATGTCTTTTAAATGTGATCGTGTGTAGATATATGATTCTTAAGAAGTATTTTGAAAAAGACTTGAAATATTGATGTTTTATTGCAGTGAACAATTGTGTTGATTGAATGTTCCACCTTATTCAAATTACATTGTGTGACAGCTCTGTAATTCAAGGCAACACAATACTCATACTGAAAAATCACCCAGAAATTTTCACTTTGAGGGTTGTCTGATCGTAGCTTTATTTCAGAATAGTTTAACAGCATTTCTCAAAGGGTGGTCTTTGGACCTCTTACATCATAATGACTTAGATTACTTGTTAAAATGGAGATTTCTGTATCTACTCATCCAAACATAATAAATTAAATTGTGTGGAGTCGAGTTCTCAGAATCCTCATTTGAATAAGCATCACAGGTGATCTGTTGCATTCTAACATTTGAGAATCTCTGGGCTAGGAAGGAACATTAGTTTAAGAAGTGGACCCATGAGGGCAAACGATAGAAACAACCATGTGAGAACTTGCTGTCAAAGAAAGATCTGAAAATAGTGCATCAGCCAATAGGCAGAAGGAACAGTCATAATGCAACAGGGTGTATGTGGAAGAGCACTGGTAAATTATTTATAACAAGGGGTTCTTCTACTTATTATTCTGTGTCCTAGGGCAAGACACAATTTTTCAGGCTGCTGAACCTTAAAATGAGAATAAAAAATATGGTGGTGGAGTAGACTTACCTCCATAGGTAAGACTTACCTCCTCCCAGGAGTAAATCAGAATTACAACTAATAATAGAGCAATCAACCTGAATAACCAACTAAAGACTAGTGGAACAAAAGTCTTACAACCAAATATGTATAGAAGAAGCCACCCTGAGACTGGTAGAAAGGATGAAAATGTGAATAGGGCTGGCCCTACATCCACATGCAGCAGTCCAGAATCCAGAGGAGTATCTCAGCTACCAAGGACCTCCTGAGAAGCACAAGGTCCCAACCGCATGCCTGGATCCCCAGCCCAGAGCACCACTGCTGCAAAGAGGAGCCCACATTACATGTGGCTGTGAAAATCAGCAGGGATTCCTTCTGCCAGGGTGACACAGGAAACTGCCTGAAACCCAGGTGATCTCTTAAAGGGCCAGCACACCTTGGGCTCCAGTGGCAGGGACGTACCTCAGAGTGGAATGCAGTCATACAGGGAGAGACTAGGTTGTATGGCTTTGGGGAAAATACTGTAGGGACAGAAACCAATGACCCAGTGCTGAGTTCCTCTCCCACACCACCAACAGATGCTATTTTTCCTGAGTCAAGCAGTCCCCTCCTTATGGCATCAGCCTAAGATACACTAGAGGCAAGACCTACCTTTCTGATGCCCTGTGGCACAGCACTGCCAAACTTGTGCCTTGAGAAGGAATCAGCTAGCAGTGGCCACCCTGGGCTTGTGGTGCAGTCTTTCTTAGGAGGTTCTTGAGGAGATCTGGACAAATGTAGAGGATGTCAGAGACACAAAGAGAGAGACTGAATTGTGTTGTTTCAGGGTAAGAACTCTCTTTCTACCATGCATCCTGGCCAGGGTCACAGAACCATAGCATCAGCCTGAGGAGATACACTAGCCCTTCCTTGCCAAAACCCAGTGACTCAGCCTGTTAAGTTTGTGCCCTACAAAAGAATAAGCTACTTGCAGCCAGCCTGGGACTCCAGTGCAGCCTTTCTTGGGAGGCTCTCCAGGAGAACTGGGCAGACTGAAGGGGTGTCTGTGATATACAAAAAAAGACTGAATTTTGTGGCTCTAGGGCAAGGGCCATTTTTCCCATAAGCCCCAACTGGTGCCAACATTCATGTGAAGAGCCCTCTCTCCACACTGCCAATTTTTAATTTCTTTTAGCCAGGTGAATTCTATGGCTTCACTCTGATGACTCCTTGAGACCTTTCCCCAATAGAAAGGTCTACAGGCCCCAGGGAGGTGACACCTGGCCTTGTAATACCCTGAGATTCTTGCTGAGTGACCTCAGACCCAACATTGGTGTCAGGTTTGAATCTGTATCAACTTGGTGAACACCATTCACCCCTACCTGGTGACTCACTGCAAACCTACTTCATGCAACTGGCATACCAAAGAGGATCTTGCAGTAACTGAGAATTACAGGAAATTTGTAGTCAAAGGTGGACCTCAGAGTTCTTTGGTTCTTTTGCTGACCTGGCCCTGGGTTGTTGCTGATAGAAGCCAGTCTTGGTATACAGCTTGGTCATTCCCATGTACACCCAGGCCCAACAGAGGTAGCCACCAACCATGAATCACTCTGTAACTCCAGACAGGTAGCCCAGGACCAGGCACAAACAGTGTCTGACAGTCTGACATTGATATGCACTGGAGTCCCCCACCCCCAAGAGACCCCAGACCCAACAGACCCAGTGGCAGGATTCAGACCACATCAGAGCACTATGCAATTACCTCCTCAAGCAGCACACCGAAAAGGAGATCTTGGTAGGCAACAGAACCCACTGGAGCTAAAAACTCTTTGTGAGGTCAGTCCCCCCATAAGAGCTCATATACTGTTGTCAAAGTCAACTTTCACAGTCATTAAGACTGAGGTTAACCATGACCACTGACAGGCCAAAAGCAATCAAGATTCAACCGTGTCAGTAGGGGTCTCATAACACGGACATTCCTGGAGTACCCAGCTCAGGTGATCAGGGAGACTGCACCACTGGGCCCCACAGGACACCTACTACATAAGGCTACTCTACCAAGACAGAGAGACATAAAAAATGTACTTAATACACAGAAACAAACCACGACAGGAAGTTGAAAGGAGTAGATAAACATGTTCCAAATGAAAGAACAGGAGAAAACCCACAAAAAGAAATAAGGAAATGAGGCAATCTACCACATTACAGAGTTCAAAATAGTGGTAATGGGGAGGCTAAAGGGACACAGGAGAAGAATGTAGAAACTCAGTGACAACTTAGACAGAGAGATAGTAAGCATAAAAAAGACATAAAACCATAGAAAAGAATTAGTTAGAAATGAAAAATACAATATCAAAAAAAAAAGAATGCACTAGAAGGAATCAACAGCAAATTAGATAAATCAGAGGATCCAATCAGTGATTTGGAAGACAAGGTAGCAGAAAACACCCAATGAAATCACCAAACAGAAGAGAGAATTTGGAGTTGATCTTCTGAGGAACAGATTAAACAGTCAACAAAATCCCAGCTATATGAAGGTCAGAGGCCAAAATTGTAGAGGACAATGAAAAACAGTCAGTGGGAGCTGTGAACACCAATATGCCTGCTGGAAGAGAGAACCCACCAACAAAGGAACCACCAACAGGTGAAAAAGGAAGATAGCAGAGGAATGTGTGAAAGCCAGAATAACCTCAACTCAGGACCAATCTGGAATTCCAACTGAATGGTAGAGAAATTATCCAGAACAAACAACTGAACAATAGCTAGATAGAAGCCTCATAACCTCGAACAGACTGAAGAACCAGCTTCGACAAAACTTGTCCACATCTGTAGAACAGCATATGAGATGTGGCGGGCAGAGTGGCCTTCAGTCCAGCAGCTGGAGGGAAGGACCCACCAAAGGAACACCCAACAGCAATCAAAACACAAATACATACAGAGAGCCAATATAAACAACAGCCCAAGACCAGCAAGCTCAGGAGATCAAGGAGACTGCACCACTACATATCACAGGTCTCCTACCATAGAAGTTCACACCACAAACCCAGGGAGTCAGACAGATCAATTTAAGAAGCAGAGGCTAACAAAAAGAGTCTCACAAACAATGGGAAGACAAGGAAACAAACCCCAAATGAGAGGAAAGGAGGAAGTCTCAGAAAGAATGTGAAATGAAACAGAGGCAAGTCAATTATCAGATATTCAGTGCAAAGCAATGGTTATCAGGAAGTTTGGTGAGCTCACTGTGAATTACCAAAAACTCTAGAGAAACTACAATAAACTCACTGCAAACTATACCAACCTGAAAAAGGAAATAGAAACTATCAACAAGGCCCAAGAGGAATGAAGAATACAATTTCTAAATTGAAGAACACAGTAGAAAGAGTCAAAAGCAGACTAGATGCTGTAGAGGATCAGATCAGTGAGCTGGAGGACAAGGTAGGAAAAAAAATCACAGAAGGGTCAAGAAAAAGAAAAAAATACTCAGAAAGAACAAAGAGGTGTCAATGGAACTGCAGGACAATATGAAATATAATAATATCCATATAATAGGGATACCAGAAGGAGAAGAAGAAGAAGAGTAAAGAATAGAAAACGTGTTTGAAAAAGTCATGATGGAAAACTTCCCTAATCTGATGAATTCCTCACACAAATGAAGGAAACAAAGTGAGTGCCATTGAAGAGGAATCCAAGCAGGCCCACCTCCAGACACATCATCATTAAAATGGCAAAATTCCAAGCAAAGAGAGAATCTTAAAGGTAGCAAGAGAGAAACAGGAAATAATACACAAGGGAGCCCCAATAAGGCTAGTAGCTGACTTCTCAATGTAAATACCACAAGCCAGGAGGGAATGGCAAGAAATATTCCAAGTAATGAGAAGCAGAGGCCTGCAACCGAGACTAGTGTATCCAGCAAGGCTCTCAATTAAAATAGAAGGCCAAATAAGGAGCTTCCCAGACAAAAGAAGCCTCAAAGAATATGCCTCCTCCAAACCAGCTCTGCAAGAGATGCTAAAGGGTCTGCCTTAATAATAGGAAGGAAAACAGTGAGACAGAGAGAGGAACACAGGTACAAAAAAATGGCAATGAATTAATGCATATCAAAAATAATATTAAATGTAAATGGATTAAATGCCCCAATCAAAAGACATAGAATAGCTAAATGCATAAGAAATCATGACCCACATATATGCTGCCTACAAGAGACCAATCTCAGAACAAAGACCTACACAGACTGAAAGTGAAGGGTTGGAAACAAATATTCCAAGAAAATGGACAGGAAAAAAAAAAAAAAAAAGCCGGGATAGCAATACTCATATCAGACAAAATAGGCTTCAAAAAAAGAGTCATAAAAAGAGACTGAGAAGATCCCTTCATAATACTCAAAGGAAGAATCCATCAAGAAGACATAAACATTGTAAATATATATGCACTTAACATAGGAGAAACCAAATACATGAAGAAAATCTTGGAGGACTTCAAGAAAGATGTTGACAGTAACACAATTTTAGTAGGGTATTTTAACACTCCACTGTCAAAAATGGATACATCTTCCATACAAACCATCAAAAACGATATTGTGGCATTGAACAAAGCCCTAGACCCAATGGACTTAACTGATATATATAGAGCCTTTCATCCCAAAGAAGAAAACTACACATTCTTTTTAAATGCACATGGAACATTTTCCAATATAGACCACATGATAGGACACAAAATAAGCCTCAACAAATTCAAGATAATTGAAATCATGTCAAGCATTTTGTCTGACCATAAGGGACTGAAACTAGAAACCAACCCCAAGGAAAAAACCACAAAACACTCAAAGTCATGGAGGTACAATATCATGCTAGTAAACAATGAATGGCTAAAGAGTGAGATTAGGGAAAAAATCAAAAAGTTTCTGGAAACAAATGAAAGTGAACTCACAACATTCTAAAACTTATAGGACACAGTGAAGGCAGTCCTCAGAGGGAAGTTCATAGTGATACATGCCTACCTAAAAAAGATAGAAACATTTCAAATAAACAACTTAACCCTGCACATACAAAAACTGGAGGAGCAAGAGCAAAGACAGCCCAGAGCAAGTAGAAAGAAGGAAATAACCAAGACCAGAGCAGAATTAAATGACATAGAGACTAATAGCACAATTCTAAGGATCAGTAAAACCAGGAGCTGCTTCTTCATAAAGATAAACAAAACTGACAAGCCTTTAAGCAGACTCATCAAGAAAAAAAGATGGAGGACCCACATAACCACAATCAGTAATGAAAGAGGAGATTACAAGTGATACCACAGAAATACAAAGGATTGTAAGAAATTGCTACAAAGAACTTATGCCAAGAAATTGGAAAACTTAGGTGAATGGACAAATTTCTACAAAAATATAATCATCCAAAACTGAATGCAGAAGAAGAAAGCCTGAACAAAGCAACAACAGCTGATGAAATTGAAGCAGTAATCAAAAAACTCCCAACACAGAAAAGCCCTGGACCAGATGGTTTCACAGGATGATTTTACAAAGCATTTAAAGAACAGATAACCCCTATCCTTCACAGACTATTCCAAAGAATACAAGAAGACAGTAGACTCCAAAAGTCTTTTTTATGAAACCAGCATCATCCTAATCCCAAAACCAGATAAAGACACAAGAAAGAAAGAAAACTGCAGGCCAATATAGCTGATGAACATAGATACTAATATCCTCAACAAAATATTGACATACCACATCCAGCAATATATTGAAAGATCATATACCATGATCAAGCAGGATTCATCCAAGGAATACAAGGATGGAATAATATTTGCAAATCAATAAACTTAATAATTCACATAAACAAAATGAAGGACAAAAATCACATGATCATATCAATAGATGCAGAAAAAGCATTTGATAAGGTACAATACCCATTTATAATAAAAACACTCAGCAAAGTGGGACTAGAAGGAGCATCCCTCAACTTAACAAAGGCCATATCCGAGAGTCCTACACCCAACATCATACTCAATGGGCAAGAACTTAGAGCTTTCTCACTAAAATCAGGTACAAGATAATGATGCCCACTTTCACCACCCATAGTCAACACAGTATTGGAAGTCCTAGCCACAGCAATCAGACAAGAAAAAGAAATAAAAGGCATCTAAATAGGAAAGGAGGAAGCAAAACTATCATCATTTGCAGACGACATAATAGTGTACTTAGAAAATCCTATAGACTCTACCAAAAAACTGCTGGACCTAAGAAGTGAATTTGGCAAAACAGAGGGATACAAAGTCAATATTCAGAAATCAAAGGCATTTTTGTACACCAACAAGGAAATATCTGAAACAGAAATCAAGAAAAATTCATATTTGATATAGCAACAAGAAAAATAAAGTACCTAGGAATAAACCTAACAAAGGATGTAAAAGACCTGTACTCAGAAATCTCTACCACATTGACAAAAGAAATGAAGGAAAACACAAATAAATGGAAGCATGTACCATGTTTATGGATTGGAAGAATTAACATCATCAAAATGGCCATACTACCCAAGCCAATTTATATATTCAATGCAATCCCTATTACAGTACCGATGACATATTTCACAGATATAGAACAAACATTTCAAATATTTATTTGGAACCATAAACTACCCTGAATAGCTGCAACAATCTTGAGAAAGAAGAACAAAGTAGGAGGGATCACAATACCTGATATCAAAGTGTATTACAGGCCACTGTAATCAAAACAGGCTGGTACTAGCATAAGAACAGACACATAGACCAATGAAACAGAACAGACAACCCAGAAATAAACTCAAGTCTCTATGATCAGTTAATATTTGACAAAGGGGGCAGCAGCATAAAATGGAGAAAAAATAGCCTCTTCAACAAATGGTGTTGGGAAATCTGGACAGCTAAATGGAAAAAAAAAAAAGAAAAGAAATAAAGAAACTTGATCACCAATTTATACCATACACAAAAATAAATTCAAGGTGGATAAAAACTTAAATATAAGTCATGATACTATAAAAGTCCTAGAGGAAAACATAAGCAGAGAAATCTCAGATATTCCCTGAAGCAATATGTTCAATGATATGTCCCCTAGAGTGAGGGACATAAAGGAAAGAACAAATGGAATCTCATGAAAATGAAAAGCTTCTGCAAGGCTAACAAAAATGACATTGATATGAAAAGAGAACCAACTGTATGGGAAAATAGATTTACAAATGATACCTCAGGAAACGATTTGATCTCCAAAATATATAAAGAACTCACAAGAATCCACTCCAAGAAGACAAAAAACCCAATGAAAAAAAATGGGCAAAAGACCTGAACAGACACTTCTCCTTGGAGTACATACAGAGGATCCCAAGCCATATAAAAAGATGCTCGGCATCATTAGCCATTGGAGAGATGCAAATTAAGACCATAATGGGATACCACTACATACTGGTGAGAATGGCCATCATAAACAAGTCAACAAACAAGTGTTGGATTGGATGTGGAGAAAAGGGAACCTTAGAGTACGTTTAGTAGGAATGCAGACTGTCTAACCCCTCTGGAAAACTGTGTGGAATTTCCTCAGCAAACTAAAAATGAAACTGCCTTCGAACCAGCAATTCTCCTGCTTTTCTCATATCCTAAAAACACTGAAACACCAATGTAAAATAACCTATGCACCCCAATGTTCATAGCAGCACAATTTACATTAACCAAGTGCTGGAAGCAACCTAAGTGTTCATCAGTTTATGAATGGATCAAAATTCTATGGTACATTTACACAATGGGATGGTACACAGAAAGAAGGAAGGAGCTCTTATCCTTTGTAAAAGCATGGATGGAATTGAAGAGCATTATGCTAAGTGAAATAAGCCAGGCACTGAAACACAAACACCATATGATCTCACCTTTAAGTGGAACCTAATCGGCAAAACAAGCAAGCAAGCAAAAATATAACCAGAGACATTGAAATTAAGATCAAACTGACAGTAACCAGAGGGGAGTTGGGAGGGGCTAATGGGGGGAAAAGGGTGAAGGGTTTTCAGGTACAAGTATAAAGGACATATGGACAGGACCAAGGTCAGGTTGGGTCAGTGGAGGGAGTTGGGGATGGCTCAGATCCGGGGGAAGTGGTGGGAGGAAAATGCAGTCAACTATACTTGAACAACAATAAAATTTTAAAAAGTAAACAGAATTTTAAAAATGATGATCACATAAAGAGCCTAAAGGACAACTTCATGCGACCAACATTTGCATTTTGGGCATGCCAGAGGGAGAAGATGGAGACAGCAAGGCATTGTAAATGTATGTAAAAAATAATGGTGAAAAATTCTTAATCTGGTGAAGGAAGTAGACATACATGTCCCAGAAGGGCAGAGAAAACCAAAAAGGTGAAGCCAATGAGACCCACACAAGGCCAATTTTAAAATGTTGAAAGTTAAAGATGAAGAGAGAATCTTAAAAGCAGCAAGAGAAAAGCAGTTAGTTACATACAAGAAAGGTTCCATAAGATTGTCAGCTGATTTCTCCATGGAAACTGTGGAGGTCAAAAGGGATTGGCAAGAAATATTCAAAGTGATAAAAAGCAAGGACCTACTCTATCCAAGGACCTAACCAAGATTATTCTATTCAGCAAAGCTATCATTTAGAATCAAAGAACAGATAAAGAGCTTTCTGGACAAGAAAAGCTAAAGTAGTTCACTACCACTAAACCATTATTATAAGAAATGTTAAAGGGTCTTCTTTACAAAGAAGAAAAAGATAAAAATGTGAATAATAAATGGTAATAAATACATATGTATCAACAATTATTTTGAATGCAAATGGATTAAATGATTTGATTGAAAGATATACAGTGGCTGAATGGATAACAAGAGAAGACCTTTATGTATGCTGTCTACAAGAGACTCACTGCAGATCCAATGACAAACACAGACTGTCAAAGGAGAGTGAAGGTGACTTGAGGATCAGTAGAAAGAAGAAACAAGATAGATAAAGGAACATAGGGAGTTCTCAGACTGTCAGAGGAGAGTGAAGGTGACTTGAGGATCAGTAGAAAGAAGAAACAAGATAGATAAAGGAACACAGGGAATTCTCATGGCAATGTGGTTTTGTCTATTGCATGTTGGAGCAATGGTCAGATTAAGAAACATTGTGCCCTGGTTGGTGTGGCTCAGTGGATTGAGTGCCAGCCTGTGAACCAAAGGGTTGCCAGTTCGATTTCCAGTCAGGACACATGCCTGGGTTTTGGCCAGGTCCCCAATGGAGGGCACATGACAGACAACCACACGTTGATATTTCTCTCCCTCTTTTTATCCCTCCCTTCCCTTCTGTCTAAAGGTAAATAAAGAAAGAAATCTTTTTTAAAAAGAAACTTCTTGGTATTCATTAAAAAGAGGGTGTTTAACCTGGAGAGGATATAGAACTGAAAACTTAATAGTTTGACTTTGAAAACTTGTTTTTGGTTACATTGACCTTATCTGGCACAAAGGGCTTTCTGTGGCATTAAATTGATAGAAGTAGTAAAACTTATCTTTGTTTTATGTCATTACAATCTGAAAGTATTTCCAAAGCTCAGGGACAGGGTGGCTCCACATTAAAACAGAAAGTTTTTACTAACATGTCAGTGGCACTTAATGCTTATCCAGTTAGCACCTGCTAGATGAGCATGTAGCATCTTAGGTCCTCAACAAAGAATTTACAACAATGTGCATTGAAGCTAGATCTGGGAGGGGGTAGTGCCCTCTGAATGTGTAGTGATGGGCGGACAGGCTCCTTTGTGCTGAAACAGGTCTGTGGCTGACTGATGGGGATGTGATCTGTGCACTCACAACTGAGGTGCTGTGAGTGGGAGGGAATCTGTCAATATTTGCAAAGTCCCACAGAGAGAAAAGAAAATGGCCCCTAAACTACATATACTTCCATTTTACAGGAAACTCAGCTTGATTATAATCTTATGGGACCACCATCATATACGCTGTCTATTGTTGACTCAAATGTCATTATGTGATGCATGACCACATACAGGATTGCAAGGACCAGATGAAATAACAAATGTAATAGTGCTTTGTAAAGTTCATAGATTTTATTGTTCATAATAGAATCAAAGGAAGTGCTGGTGCTGGTCAGCATCTGCACAACGTGGCACTGGGTACCAGTGACTGAGTGTTGACAAGTGTTAGAGTTTAGGGTTAGGAAATCCAGTCCTTGGGCCCTGACTGGTGTGGCTTAGTTAGCTGGGCATCGTCCCCAAAAAGTGAAGGGTCATTGATTCAATTCCCAGTCAGAGTACATGCCTGGGTTGCAGATTTGGTCCCTAGTTGGGGCACATTCAAGGAGCAACCAATCAATGTTTCTCTCTCACGTTGATGTTTCTCTCCCTTTCTTTCTCCCTCCTTTCTCCTCTCTCTAAAAATAAGTAAATAAAATTTTTAAAAAGCAATCCAGTCATTGGACTTGAAGAAGGTTGGGGGTAAGGGAAGGGAGAAAGCAGGACATCAACTGAAGGGCTATAGTAGAAAGACTACAAGTTATCAGAAGACTTATGGCAGAAGGAACAGAGTTGTAATGCTCTTTTAATGGCCTTCGTCTTTCTGAGATATGTGAATAACAACCACGAAGTTCCTTTATGAGGCTTTTTACCACACCCCACCCTATTTAGAATCAGGGTTGGGTTGGGGTGTGAGGTGAGGGCATACCTGTAAGAGATTCATACCTATAAACTGGTCCATCAAATTAGAGGACTGAAAGCTATGGGGGTTGAAGGGGTGTAGGACTCCAAGTATACACTTTTTCTGTTGTCACAACCTTAGGAAATGGGAAGTATGCCTTCTGAATCATCTAATTTCCCTTTGATGTCTCCCTTCTATAGAATTTCAGTTGCCTTTATTTATTGCAAAGTTAATACATCACATCAGTATTATTAAATAGTAGAGGATAAGAAATAGACTTCTTAGAAGCAAGTATAAATGTACATAGTTGTTTGAACCAGCCTAATGCCAACTCTATTTATTAAGTATAGTGGAAAGAGCATGGACTTCAGTCTGTCAAGAACCACCTGAATTATTCCTGAGTTAGAATTCCTTTTCAAGTACTATCTGTGTGATCTTAAACCTGATATGTGTGACCCACCACTTTTTAAATCTGGAAAGTGGAGATAAAATTTTTTAGTTAAGGGTTAAATGAGATTTTTAACACTAAAAACAACCTAGTACAATGACTGGTACATAGTAAGTGCTTGGTATCCTTTTTAAATTGATTAGTCAAATTTTGATTGTTCTTACCTGATTTTCTGACATTGTGCCTAAGGTCATTACTTTAGCTCTGGTCCTATGGAATCTATATTTCTTCCCCCCTTAGTTTTAACATTTTTTTTTGCTTTACCTTTCTCTGTGCTTCTCTTTCTCTTCAATGTTTTCTCCCTCCCTCTTACCTGTATTTCTAAGGAAATGAGGTTCCTTTGTTCTGGAATCTAGGACCAATTCTCTCTAGATAAATTATTTTTGTCCTTAGCCTCCTGAATACTGAATGTATTCTCTTGGTCTACTCAGAGGAATGAAACTCTTTCAACTTGTCTCCCCCTTGTTTGTGGCCCCTTTTAACACTTCATTTTGCATAATTTATCCTGCTATTGTATAAAGTTTTTTTTAAAGAAATTCCCTCCCCTTATTTCAAAATAACTTGCCTTGCTCTTCAGTGTTTATCATCTTCCTGTGGTCACATTCAGGTCTCCCCACAGATAATCAAAAACATACTGTCCTAAAATCCAACTAATGATGTCTCAACCAAGCTGTAGTTTAGCATCTGGCTTTGAGAATATAACAACAGAGTTCTTTTAAGACTCTAGAATATATTGCATTTATAGTCAATACTCACTTAAGCTAAACCTCTCTTTTTACCCAAAGGACTTAAGAAGTTATTCTATTTGCTTCATTACTTACTTTTTGGACTATGACAATGGGGAAATGGCAATATATAATTTATATATTGCTTCATTCTTTCTGCATTCAAGTAGTTCTGGATAACAGAACTGCAAAGTGTTTTATTTAGAGTTAACAAAAGGGAACGAACTCCTTTCTGAGATATTTGCTTGGAAGCCTCACACATCTGGGTATGATGGTGCTACAGTTTAGTACAGAATGAAAACAGTTCACATACTCATTTATTTAACAAATAGTTATCAAGAAGTATGTAAACTATGTAAAGTTATGGATGAGGGGATTAAGATGAATAAACAGGGACCCTGCTGAGATCTCGCAGGGTTTATCATTGAATAAGGGAGATAAGCCACAAACAAATATAACACACAGCATAAAGGGATAAATGTCATGTGAGTGTTACAAGTGAAAGAATGTATCTTCAGAGAAGGGAGAGATTCCTCAGGCAAAAAATCTCATGTGATTAGTTTCCCTCAGTGACTGACCAAATTATATGTCAGTCTTATGAAGCAAGCTTCAGTAACAGTATTTCTTCAAGATTTTAACTCAATATAAAGAAAGCATGAAATTCAATTGCCTCACCAATGAGAATAGTGTCATTGGATGGGGCAGTCCGTGGGTACCAAAAGCCCCTGTCAATTGCAGTGCTCCATCTGTAAAGCTTTCTTTCTTTTCCTCAGGTTGTGGAAATAAATAAAACAGTCCTTAAAAAGAGCGAAGTGGAGAATTTCCAATTTTATCCTTTAACAAACAGTCTGCTGGCATTGAATATAATGAAAATAATGATAGGCCTTTTGCCACTAAAGCATAATGACCCTGTGGCCTTTCTCCTTGCTCTGTACCTTGTACTTTACATGGTAAACAGCAATTTGAGTGGCAACATTTAAAAAGATTTTAACCCTCCATTACTCAGCAAGTGTGAAGCAGACAGAGCCTATGCTGTGCTCACTGTCAGGACTACTAGCAAGGGGGTGTTTTCTGAATTTACTCCTTCCCCCCAAGATCACTGAAATAGAAAGTGTGGTAGTAATAGGTATAGAACTCTGATTGAGAAGGCAGAGAATCCAAACTTATCAACCTTTAACTTACTTTTACATTGGTGTTGATACTGAATAGGAACTTAGACTGTACATTCTGTTGATGAAATTATTGCCATCCCAAACCTTTTGAAAAGTAATGCAACAGTTAGATTTCAATTGTTTCACAGCTGAGAAAAAAGTTATGTTTTTCTCCACAGAGCAGTAAAAAAATTCTGACTGTTCTTTAAATAATGTTAAATTATAAAACCTGGCTCTGAATTTTAAATAGAACAGATGTGATGGAGTAACACCTTAATAGGCTTGCCAGATAATAGCAAATTAAATTACAGGATGCCTAGTTGAATTTGAATTCAAGATTCAAATTTGTAAATAACAAATAATTTTTTAGTGCAAGTATGGCCCATGCAATATCTGCAACCCTAACCTTAGAGAGCATTGCTTGATTATATAATTTCCATTGGGCTGGTTAAATTTTAGGAGGCAGGTTTGCTTTTAGTCCCTGGTTTTTCATCTTTCCTCATTTCTATATTTCTCCTCAGCATACAAGATTTCTTTGAATGAAAGAAAAGATCTGTAAAGACCATTCATTTCATAAATGAATTATTTTAAATACCAACACCCTTCTGCAAAAAAGGAAATGAACAAAAAGCCTCCTTTTAGTCCCTTTCTGTCCTGTCCCAATTGCTTTTCACTTGCTGATCTGGTTTGAGTCATTCAGACAAGTATCTCAACTATAAAGTGCCTCAACCCTCTACTGTTCTTGTCATGAAGCCTCAGCCAGAATGAGGTTGGGTGGGGTGGGAGAGGGGGAATTTAGGAACTGAGTCCAAAAAGTAGAAGTATTTAAAATGGGAATTTGGAGAGCACCCAAAATTAATACATAGTGATCCAAAATGTAGACCTCATATGGGAATTTCCTTTAATTAAAGAATCTCACCTCCCCAAATATAACTCATACACTTTACCTTTACTTATCATTTCAGTGAACACTCAATTTATATTTTCATCAGAGTGTTAAAAAATGTCTGAAAAGTTGATGATTCTGCATTTAGTTCTTAACCAGTTTTTCCAGGAAACTTCATCTTTACATTTGAATATGTTGATGTCTGCTTCTAGGATTGATTACTTCTTATCTAAAAATATTGGTTCCCTCCTTATTTTAACCTTCTATGACAGCAGAGCTGTCAGAGGGGAGGGAGGTTGGGGTGCTGGATGAAAGAAGGTGAAGGGATTAAAAAACATATACATATATGTTTATATATAAAAAACAGACAGAAAACAGTGTGGTGACAGCCAGAGGGAAAGGGGTATGGTAAAGCTCTCTGTATATGCTTATTAGGGTATATCTGTAGAAAATCCTAAATCCACAAAATCCTAAATCGATAAAAAGTTATATCTAGTAAATCAGCAAATTTATAGGATACAAGATTAATATGCCAAAATTAATTATATTTCTACACACTAGCAATGACCACTCCAAAAAGGAAATTTTTAGAACTCTTATGACTCAACAAAAAAGTTTCATTCATTGTAAATCTCTCAGAATACTATAAATAGAAAGAAACTTTCTCATCCACTACAGTCTTCTACTCTGCCAGCTGAGCTATTGAAGTCCCTGCTAGAAAGAAACCCTCTCAATTTGACAAAAGGCACCTATAAAATTCCTGTAGATCAGAGGTGTCAAACTCATTTTCACCATGGGCCACATCAGTCTCGCGGTTGCCTTCAAAGGGCCAAATGTAATTTTAGGAGTGTATAAATGCAATTCCTTAACTAGGGGCAAGGGGTTCAGTGCTACCACCAGGTAGAAACAAGGTGATGTTTCTGGATAAAACAAGGTGGAGGGCTGGATTCGGCCCGCGGGCCTTGTGCTTGCCTCCTGTGCTGTAGATAGTATCACACAATGGAAAACAACTGAATGCTTTGCTCTTAAGATCAGAAACCACACTTCTATTCAACATTGTACAGGAAGTTTTAGCAAGTGTATTAAGGCAAGAAATGAAAGGCATGCAGATTGGAATGAAAGAAATAAGATTGTTTTTATTCATAAATGATGTGATCACCTATGTAGGTCTTTAAAATTTTTTTTAAGATTTTATTTAT
Organism: Tonatia bakeri; assembly: GCA_004024845.1. Classification (NCBI taxonomy): domain Eukaryota; kingdom Metazoa; phylum Chordata; class Mammalia; order Chiroptera; family Phyllostomidae; genus Tonatia; species Tonatia bakeri. Next base: position 177,124 of record PVIA01003084.1, read on the forward strand.
TTATTTTTTAGAGAGAGGGGAAGAAAGGGAGAAAGAGAGGGAAAGAAACATCGACTGGTTGCCTTTCACAAGCCCCCAACTGGGGATCTGGCCTGCAACCCAGTCATGTGCACTGACCAGGAATTGAACTGGCAACCTTTCAGTTTGCCTGACGATGCCCAACCCACTGAGCCACACCAGTCAGAGTTATAGAGAATATCTTAAATCTATGAAAACTACTAGACACAAGTGAGTTTAATACAGTTGCAGGATATAAGATAAAAATAGAATTATCCACATTCTTTCTATATACTAGCAAGTAACAATTGGAATTATATTTAAGTTAAACAATACCATTGACAATAGCATAAAAAAACATGAAATGGGTAGGTGTCAATTTAACAGATGTTCAAGAGAAGTATACTGAAAACTACAAAATACTACTGAAAGAAGTTAAAGAAATTATAAATAGAGAGATATATGGTATTCGTAGATCAGAAGAGTCATTTTGTCAAATGCCTCCAAATTGATGTATAGATCCATATTTATTCAAATTCATATGATCTAGAATAGCTAAAACAACTTTGAAAAAAGTACAAAGTTGGAGGGTTATCTGTTTTCGAAACTCATTATACGATCTCGTAAGCCTATACTAATCAAAACTTTATAGTACTATTTTCTTTACACATGTTTATGTTTATAAACATATAGATCAGTGGAACAGAACAGAGAGTTCAGAAATAAGCCAACAAATATTTGCACAGATGATTTTCAACAATGGATCAGGGGTCTACACCTTATATCATATATAAAGATTAACTTAAAATGGGTCATAGACCTAAAGGTAAAACTTGAATATAAAACATTTCTAAAAGAGAATATAGGAGAAAATTTTTGCATCCTTGGATTAGCCAAGATTTCTTAGACGTGACATAAAAAATACAATCCATAAAATCAAAAATCAATAAAATAGACCATCAAAATTTTAAAATTCTGCTCTTCAAAAGATACTATTAAAAGAATATAAAAACACGCCACTGACTGAGATAAACTTTGCATATAGATGATAAAGATTTGCATACAGATTACCTAAAGAAATCTCAAAACTGAATTATAAGAAAACAAACAAATTATAAGAACAGGAACAGAACCACAGAAATGGAGACCACATGGAGGGTTATCAGTGGGGAGGGGGAGGAGGTTGGTAGAGGAAGGGGGGAAGGTACAGGGAATAAGAGGCATAAATGTTAGGCACAAAATAGACAGGGGGAGGTTAAGAATAGTATAGGGAATGTAAAAGCCAAAGAATATATATGTATGACCCATGGACGTGAAATAAGGGGAGGGGGAAATGCTGATGGGAAGAGGGGTACAGGGTGAAGGGGGATAAAGGGGAGAAAAAAATGGGACAACTGTAATAACATAATCAATAAAATATACTTTAAAAAATTGATAGCCCTGAATGAGCCATTGTCTTTTCAGAGTTTTTCAGTGGGCAATAAACTTCTAAATATGTATAACATACATTTATATATTATATATATTTCTGCTTTACAGTTTCTACAGTGACAAATTTAAATTATGGGCTAGTGTGTCTGCATTCCAGTTTGATGAGCCTTAACCTTGTACTATTTTATTCTATTAAAAGAGAAAAAATACTTACTTGCAAAGAAAATGGTTCATAAAGTAATCTGACTGATGGAGATAGAACAGGTACCATCATGAAATGAAAATATCTTTCACCACATATGAAGTAGAATTATAAAATTCCTCCATTTGTAGCTGCTTTTGACAGTTGCAGAGCTTAATGAAATAAAATTCCTCTTTGGTCCCTTGTAGTATTTTTGACCACTAAGGGTCTAGAGCCTGAAATGATTAAACTCACAAGATGGGCAGTCACAAAGAGAGCCCTATATTTTCTCGTATTTGAGTAGATGGGTATTCTATTGTGCCTACTCTATTGGTTGCCTTAAGTCTCATAAAATTTTTTATAAATTTACCATTCAAAGTTAGATGTTGGGAACTGCCCTGCCTGGTGTCAGAAACTGTAACCCCCCATGGCTAAGGCTGAGTGAGAGATCTTGAGACCCTAAGCCACTCAGGAGACAAAGCTTATCTCCCTGGCAGGGGCGCCGCCTCTGTCCACTTTACTTCACCCTGCCTGGCCCCCAGTGCATGACTCGTTACCTAATGACAGGTAAGAGTCTTCAAGGGAGGGATGACCTAAGACAGGCATGGCTACAAGGGGCCCTCAGGGAAGGACTTGGGGGGCTATAGAAAAAGGGGGTTGTGGACCCTTGCCCCTCGGCTTTGACATAGTCTGAGTCCTCATTCAGTCTGCAGAAGTCTCCTAATCTCTTGGCTGCCTTACTTCCTCTGCCTGACTTAAGCCTGAAACAATGCTGGAGGTGGATACTGCCCTGTGCTGGAAAGGGTGGGTTCCCTGGTGCTATCAGGCCTAAGAAAGGATGCATAAAATCCTATGAAACCTACTTTGCTAATATCCTCAATTTAAATGATAAGGTTCCAAGCATGAAATGAGTTTGTTCCCCAAAGTTTTACATCTCTTAACTATCTGACCTTGACTCAGAATAAGCCCTCAGAGTTCTTTGAATGTTATCTGTTATTTGATCATTACTGCCTGACAGTGACTGATAGGCTTTACATATACACCCTGTATTCCTATTCAAATTAAACCAAATAAAAGCCCATTGAGGAACAGGTTCCTGGCCCTTCTCCTTTGACAGATCAGCCACCTTTCCTCCCCAAGTAGACAGTGTCTTAGTAGACTTATTCTAATTCTTGGCAGCTGGGGGCAGGAAGGGGGTGGCTGGGAGCAGAGCCCCCTCTACATTTAGATATTTTTCTTTCAAATAAAACCTTTTCTAAAATGTACAATTTGTTTTAGTGTGTCAAGATTTCCCAGGGGACCCTAACATATAATAAAGTTGTCTAGCATGAAATAAGGATCCTGACTTCTATTATAATACCCCTTTTATCACATAATTAATTACTGTGTAGTATTGGAAAAGTCCACTCACCTTTCTAGTCAGAGTTATTGTAGAGGTTAAGTGTAAATATACGTGAAAGAGCCTGTTAAACCATAAAGCATTATGTATATATGAAGTGTTTTCTCCACATAGCCACCTAAATGAATGTTCTCAACAACGTGTCTTTATTCAAATTTGTTTTTCAAATCACATCTATATTTCTACCTCTTCAATTTCCTGACTTCTTCACTTCTTCAAATATGTTTTAAAAGTATGTGTTCTGAGCTGTTATATCCTAGGAAAGGGAGCCCAAAGTCCTTATAGACTGTTCCCTGAGAACATCTGGCCAAGTGCTGCTTTGGCTAAAATATTCAGGAAAATCTTTACTATCTTAAACATAGGAGAAAAAAATTAGTAAGAGGTCATCCTACTTTTCCAGAAATCCTTCAGGTGTCTGCACCTGGGCTGTGTTATTGTTTTTCTGGTCCCAGTACAAGACAGGAATAACAGAGTTAGAGAACATGTAGAGAAACACAACTCAAATGAAAGGGATTATAGAAAGGAAGTCAGGTTGCAGGGGATAAGACTATATATCAAACGACAATTTTTTTTAATGAAACTGGCAGCCTTTGTTACTGGCATGTTGCCAGAGCATGCATGCTAAAGTTTCTCCTCTGAATGGTCTCAGCTTTGGGACTAAAATTTTGCCCTTCCATTTTCTTTACATTCATCTGAAACCTCTGTACTTCTACATATCCTCATTTATCGGAAGCTTCTCATTACAGTATGGGGAATGCTGGTATGTCCTTATACACTAGCGAGGGGCAGCTGAACAGTCTTATTTATTGAACTTGGAAGCCAGTTCATGATAGTTCTGGTTTGGTTTCCCTCTCCAGGCCAGCTGACTTACTTTTTAGGCTCCATATGCCTAGCCAAGTTGTGTACATCAGAATCACTCAAGAAACTGTGGCACTATGAATCATTCAGTACTTATTATCTATTGTGTAATATCAGAACATTATATGTGTGTTTCTTAATACAGAATATAACTAAACAAAGTAGATGCATCAGTAAATAGAGAACTGCTCTTGGTTTTATGTTACATTCAAATTTATCAAACAGAAAGGCATGCAATGTTGAACCTGATCAGAAATCAAAGTTGGCTTTAGCTAGTTGCCAAGAGGCAGAGGCAAGTAACCACTTACATAAACATCTCCATTAGGCAAAGCCAAACCTCATTCTTTATAATCCTGTTTCTACAGCTCTGTACTTATAACATCTAGCTTAGCTAGACCATTTTTACACTAACTTTGTCATCATACCAATCATTTCCTATTTAAAATAGGAAGACAAACATAAAATCCTAGCTATTCTTCAAAGATGAACACTTCCATTCACCCACCTCTCTCTCTCTTCCCCCTCCTCCCTTTCTCTCCCCCCTCTCCTTGCATCAGTTACACCAACCGGCCTCCGGCTTATTCCCCTAGGACAGAGATGCAGCCAGTGTATACAGTGCTTTCATTTAATTTAGAAAAAAGACATTCTTAGAACATAGACACAGCCCATGAAGAGCAGAATATGGGCTGGATATCAGCCCCATTTCAGTCTCTTATGCAGATGCCCTGGTGCAGTGAGTAATGTGGCAGTTGTGAGACTAGTGATGCTAAACATGTTTAATTTCTAGTGTCATTTCTAATGAATCAGTAGTGGCTGTCTAAAGAGCATGGTGTTGAAAAGCAATCTGAGGCTATTTTCAGGCTCAGTAGATAAAGTATTCAACATATTATAAGTAGGGATAATTTGCCTTGGTTGGGAAATGGCACTAGGTGTGACAGGAATTTTCTATCTAAGGACTAGATACTTCTAGCCTGTTCTAAATAAGTAGCAGGATTGGGATAGGCAGAGATTAATGTAAAATGTGGGCCTAGACAAGTTATATAATCTATAGACTATTAGCTTGCAATACCCTTGTGATGCAATGCAATTATCGTACTTCTTCAGCATCTAGCTGACTTTATCATGGGAACTCTGCTATACAAAACTGTTTCCTGCTTCAATGAAAGGAGAGGAGAGGG
>PVIA01003085.1:0-182190 GCA_004024845.1 Tonatia bakeri
ATTAGCTTCAATGAAAGGCAGAAAGTTAGAAATGCCTCTAGGGAGGAAAAAAACAAAGCAAACACCAATTTGGCAGTTATTATTAAAATGTATTGCAATACATTCCCAGAAGACTGAAACATATTGTATGATCTTGGCAGCTCCAACATGGAGCTGAGGCAGGACAATTCTTAGAAAAGTGGTGTTGGAATAGACAATCCAATAAATGTTCTTTTCATTATTGTTTCAGATCCAACCCAAGAACTGCTTCTTATATGAAACCTGCTATGGCAGACCTTCTCAGATGCTCCCTAGAACTGCACAGCTCCTTATTCCTAGCCTGGGTTCCATGAGCGATGATGCAAAAACCAGAATCATACTCTCACAGTATCCCTGAGTCACGGAACAGGGGATGTGTATACTTATGACCTGGTTCTAGCCAATGAACTAGAATACATTTCTAGAGATGTCTGTGGAAAAGCTTTGCTCAAAGATGTGAAGAGACTGCTTCTTATTAAAAGCTTCTCTCTTTTCTTTGCTGTCCTGGATACTTCCTGCTTCTTGGTCTTGAATGTGGTTGAGATGCTTGGAACTATGGCTGTAGTATTGGATAACAGTGTGACATGCCTAAAGATGAAGAACCACTGAGGAGGACAGGAAGAAACTATGTCCTTGATGGCATTGTTGAGATGCTAAATCATTGTAGGAATAGCCAGCTTCAGATTCCTTGCTAAGAAAGTAAACCTTACTGTGGAAAACAGGATGGAATTTCCTCAGAAAACTAAAAATGGATCTGCCTTTTGAACCAGCAATTCCACTACTGGGACTATATCCTAAGAACCCTGAAACACCAATCCAAAAAACCTTTGCACTCCAATGTTCATAGCAGCACAATTTACAATAGCTAAGTGGTGGAAGCAACCTAGGTGTCCATCAGTAAATGAATGGATCAAAAACCTCTGGTACATTTACACAATGGAATTCTATGCAGCAGAAAGAAAGAAGGACCTCCTACCCTATGCAACATCATGGATGCAACTGGAAAGCATTATGCTAAGCGAAATAAGCCAGGCAGTGAAAGATAAATACCATATGATCTCACCTTTAACAGGAACCTAAACAACAAAACAAACAAACAAGCAAAATATAGTCAAAGACACTGAAATAGAGGACAGGCTGACAGAGACCAGAGTGGAGAGAAGAGGGAATTTCAGGGGAGAATTGGAAGGGTTCACAGGAACAAATATAAAGGACACATGGACAAAAACTGTGGGGGGGTGGTGGAAATGGGAGGCAGGTAGGTGGGCTGGAATAGGAATAAAAGGCAGAAAACTGTACTGGAACAATGACTAAAATAAAATAAAATTAAATAAAATTAAATTTAAAAAAAAGAAAAGAAAGTAAACCTTATGGTTTGAGCCATTATCCAGGTTTCTGTTTCTTATATGTAACCACATTTTACCTGGTATACCATCAAGCCCCCCAGCTGGAAGTGCATTTCTCTCCTCTTGAATCATTAATCCTTCTTATGAATTTTCCTATAACTTTGCTGTAGGGTCTGATTAAATTTTATATATTAAAAAGATTTCTAAATGTGTCTATTTTCTCTTACTACACATACCTGTGATCATCCTACATGTATATTTCTGCTTCTTGATTTTTTCACATGAGTTTTAAAGATCTTTTTAGTTCTACACATACAGATCCACCTTATCTACATAACCTTTAATAGTATAAATTTATCAGAATTTATTTAATTATTACATTACTAAAGAACATCTGTGTTGTTCCAGTTTCTGCACATTACATAAATTCCACATTTAGTGTACATACTTCTTTCTACCAATGTGCAAGTATTACTCAAGGGTAGACATCAAGATATAGACTGCCTGGTTAGATGAATGAATGCAGTTAGAAATTTAACAGACTATACCAAATGACCTCTAATTAAGTAGTAACAATAATAGAAGTTAAAATCATGCAACTGCTCTTTCTTTGACTTCACTTATCTTCTCAGATTCTGGAGCAATAGCAGTAAGGGGCCTTTCAACTCGTCAGAATAGCATGTTGCCCTGGTTTTTGCCTACCACCTTCTATCCCATCTGTGGGACAGTGGGGAGATGAGTGGGAAGAGCACAAGTTTAACTGGCCACCAGATGGTTCTGACATGATCTGACTGTGTGACCAAGGGGATGGTACCTTCTTTGAGCTTTTGTTTCCTTATTTGTGAAGGTGGATGAGAAGACTTCCAGGATACTGAGGCAGCAGATATTGTTTAACCAACCTATTTGCCTTACCATCTTCTCCTCCCTCCATCCTTTCCTGATATTCTTCAGTCCTCAGAGATCTATGGGAAACTTAGTGTGTTTATACCCCCATAAAGACTGGTGTGGTAAGTTTGAAATAAAGACAAGCACTGATCTTCTGTAAAGAATTTCATGCCCTGCTACTGTTTGCTTCTACACATGGGGGGGTGTGTAAAATTCATCTCTGAATCAGGCCAGCGTTCTGAGCAAACCCTACCCATTTTAAGTCCCCAATTAATAGCTGTTGAACAGATAAATGAAGTAGACTTCAATTATAGCAGTTTCAGAATAAGACTCTTTTGTCTTATTCTGAAGAATTGTTTTGGTAAACCAAATCCCTGGTTTTCCAAAAAATAAAAAAATAAAAGCAAAACAAATCCCTACTTGCCATTTTGACCCTATGATAATTGAGGTGTTATCATTTCAATCTGGGGATGCAAGCTTCTCCATAAAACCAATAAACAAACAAACAAAAAATGGTGTGGCTCAGTAGGTTAAAGCATCATCTCACAAACCAGAAGATTGTGAGTTTGATCTCCGGTCAGAACACATGCTTAGATTGTGGGTTCAAACACCAGCTGTGGTGTACAGGAGACAACTGATGTTTCTCTCACATTCATGTTTCTCTCTCCCTTTCTCTCTGCCTCTCTCTCTCTATCTCTCTTCCTCACTCTCTAAAAAGCAATAAAAAACAAGTCCTTGGGTGAGAACAAAAATAATAATAAAGAAAAGAGAAAAGAAAAGTTCTAACATCAGCACTAAGAAAAGGGGGAGGGTGTTGAAGTTCATAAGAATCCTTTGCAATGCTAAGGAGGAAGAAATGCACTAAAAACACAATACCATCTGTCAGAGAGGTCAGATTCTGGAATAAAACTGACTAATGGGTCTGCTGAAGAAAAGTACACAGAGGCCTTCAGAAATGCAAGAACAAAGGAATTTCAGTGTCATGCGCCATACTAAGATCAAGTAAAATGGTCTGGATAAAAAGATGACTTTATAGCTCATACAACTTTGTGGGAAATGCAATTGGTCCAGGGAAGCAGTATAGGCAGGCATATGAAATGCACAGATTTCATGAAAAACACCACAACATTAAGAAAAAAAATCAACATTTCAACCAGGTGAGGAATGCTTGGATAAAGGATGAAAAATTTAGCATATTATGAAAAACTCCATGCTGGCATTTTAATAATTTGCATTTTAAAATTTATTACCACCCCCCACAATAAACTTTTTAGCATAGATTTAAAAAGAAATCAAGGGTAGAAAAAGTTTTCTTAAAAACAAACAAACAAAAACCTCATAGTGTAAAGTGGAATTAAGCTTACAGTTTGAGAAACAGCTAAATTCCATTAAATGCTTATTTTATTGAATACTTATGATAATAAGTATATTATAACAATGCTACATGTAATGCAAACCTATAATTTATATAATAGACACACAATATATAGTAAAGTATGTAACTATATCATTGATATATGATACATAATATGAACATAACAGAAAATAATGTTATTTAATCTTGTTATACTAGTAATAGCTAATACTTATGAAGTACCTTGTATATACTAGGCCCAGTTTTCAACATTAAAACTGGTAGGTGCTCATAAGTTTATCTGAGGAAGACAAGATTTAGAATGTCGTTAACAAGTCCAAGGTCATGCAGTTGGTAAAGGGAAAAGCTGGTATTTTAACAAAGATGATGTGAACCCACATTTGTAACTGTTAAATTTTAAATGTGAAGTTCTGTGCTGGGCATTATGATTCATGCTGGACATTATGCTTAACCATCCTGAAAGATGTTACAGTTTCCCTGGGGAGACACACATAGATGCAAACAACAGCAGTACTAGGCAGAATAGATAATGTATCCAGCAGAAATCTGGTGGATGGCAAGCAACAGAAACTAAGTGGCTGATTTAGGCAGTAAAAGAAATGACTATAAGGATGTTGATAACATCACAGAATCACTGGAAAGACTTAGAAAGTCTTTCTAAGGAAGCCTTAGAAAATGGGTATAGCCTAAGTGAAATTATCTGAAAGCAAGATCTTCATCACAGAATCTTCCTTTAACCAGGTATAACAATATTAAATTTTGAAAGAAGAAAAAAGCTGAAAATGTTAGGAAAGTCTTAGTTTGTTAAACAGATAGTATCCAGTGTTTAACCTCACTGAATATATGGTTTTACAGTTTCTTAACTGTTTAGTGTGATTGAGAATAAAAAATAATTTTAAGGTTCTGGTTGATTTTCACTTGATGGTATTAAGAGGTTATATTTGAGATGCTTTGTTATTACCATGGAACTGTCAGAGTTTTCTGGATTCAGGAAATATGTAAAGCTCAGGATTGATGAAGGATCATCACAGTCTCCCAAAAGTGTGAGTCTCCCTGACTTTACTAAATATCTAACAAATGCCTCCCAATATTGATAATGTCATAGAACAAATCTGCGGTATTTTTGAAAAAATAATTTTTTCTTTACAGAGATTATTGTGGCACTAAGCCAAAGGCACGTAGGGCCAGCATCAGCTCATGGAAATTTGGAAGATAACCTAGGCACAGTGATGACATAGGGGAATGATTCTTTTCCTGGTTTTGGGTCTCTGCTACCCTAGCTATCATACATATTTTATGGATCTGCCAACAGCACCCTTCTCCTTTTTCAAAGAGTATAAAGATTAAATTCACTTCTCAGTTTTTTAGCATACACATATGGTTAATCTGCTCTGGGGTTTTGATTGTGTTTTCAAGCCTCTACTTGCAATCTCTCAGAACTTATCTAAAAATAATCACCAAGCTGCAAATTGAGATCCTCATATCAGGAAATATTCTCTGATTTATGAGCTGTACATGTTGGGTGTAACTGACAAAGCCTCATCACTCATCATAGGCTGACTGCTCTCTTCCTCTCTCCCTGTGCATGGCTCAGAAATCCATTTCAGATAGGATTGTAACATACAACCTTGTTAACCTTTGCAGTGAAGCGCTGGCACTAGCTTTCCCTCTCTTTGACCAGTCCCAGTGCCTGGCTGTATTAATTGATGTGGCATTCCTTTGAAGACAGAGCTGTGGCCTGAATTCTTTTGGTGAAATTCCATTCTGGGCAAACACTTGAATTCACACCACTAAATGGGCCTGTGCAGACAATTGTCTATTTTTTGAGAATTATTCTTCAAATGCTGGAAGATATCAGGGCATCTCCAAATCCAAAATGAAAAATGAGATATGGTTTACATGCTACAAATTTAAAAACTCCTTACTATTTCTCTTATCTGTGGATTCCTAATCAAAATAATTGAGGGTTCACCATCCCTTTCTCTTCAACTTGTATTCACATTCTGTTTCAAAGTATCCAAATCAACAATATAAGCAATTCAACTTAAAACAACTTCCCGCTCCTGATAGGAAAAGAAAAAAAAAATCCCCTTCTTCTCTAGCAGTAGGAAGAGATAAATCTCCCAAGAAAGAAAATCCTCTGGGTATACTTCTCTTGCTTGAGAAAGAGCAGAACTAGAGCACGGGTCTTCTGATGTTGAATTTATTGCATATGCTGCATATATAGCAGCCAGATGGGTGATATAAAAAGTGAGGCAGACCATATTTGCCTTATAATGGCACCTGTGGACAAAATAGTCACTACTCACCAGATATTCTGTGTGGTCCCTTATATTTCCCAGTCTCTCTGGCAATTAGGTTAGGGCCATGTGACTAGTTCTGTCCAACAGGCTATACATGAAAACTGTTGCATCACTCCTGGGTCAAGGTTGTTTGTAGCAGGGGTCACCTCTGTTTCCTTCTTCCTCAGTTGTGGTGACTTTGGAGGTCATATCTTCCATGTAAGGGGAAGATGGTTCCTGATATATATTGTAGAGTATGCAAGGTAGGAAGAAATCTTTATTATTGGGCCACTGAGATTTTCAAGTTTTGCCCAGAGTGGCAGCTAATGTTGATTACCCAAATGAGCATCTGAAATTATATATTTAAACACAGAAATACTTTGGTTATTAAACATAGAGGACATGTTCCTCATTGTCCCAATTAAATAGACTTTTCCTTAAAAAAATGAATATTTGCAAACCATATATTGGAAAAGGGGTTAACATCCAAAATATATAAAGAACTCATAGGACTCAATAATGGCAACAACCCCCTCCCCATCAAAATCAAATTGAAAATTGTGCAAGGCCCTGGCTGGTGTGACTCAGTTGGTTGGAGCATCATCCTCTAAACCAAAGGGTCATGGCTTCAATTCCCAGTCAGGGCACATGCTTAAGTTGTGGGTTCAATCCCCAGTCAGGATGTGTGCAAGAGGTAACTGATCAGTGTTTCTTTTGCACGCTGATATTTGTCTTCTTTCTTTCTCCTTTCCCCTACTTGTAATAATCAATAAGAATATCCTCAGGTAAAGATAAAAAGAATATTTTTAAGTAGGAAAAGAACTAAATAGGCATTTTTCCTAAGACATCCAAATGGCCAAGGGGTACATGAAAAGATGCTCAACATCCTTAGTCATCAGGGAAATATAAATCAAAACCACTATGAAATATTGCTTCACACCTGTTGTGATGATTATTCTCAAGAAGACAAGAGATAACAAGTATTAGCAAGAATGCGAGGAAAAGGGAATGCTTGGGCATTGTTGGTGGAAATGTAAATTAACATAGCCACTATGAAAAACACTATAGAGGTTCTGCAAAGAGTTAAAAATAGAACTAGCTTATGATCTAGCAATTCCACTTCTGGTATATATCCAAAGGAAATGAAAACAGGGTCCCAGAGAGATATTGACACTTTTGTACTTATGGCAGCATAATTCACAATAACCAAGGTATAGAAACAACCTAAGTGTTGTCCATCAATGGATAAATGGATAAAAAAGAATACATAAAAGAATTATATATATATAATTCCTTATATATATATATAGTCAAGGAAGTGTTATTCAGCCATGAAAAAGAAGGAAATCCTGCCATTTGCAACAACATGGATGACACTTGAGGGCATTAATGCTAAATAAAGAAAGTCAGATAGAGGAAGACAAATATTGTATAATTTCACTTTCATTTATATGTAGAATCTAAAAAAGCTCAACTCACCATTCCAATCAAGATGGCAGAGTAAGTAAGTGTTGTGCTCACCTCCTCCCAGGACCCTATGAAAATTACAATTAAATTATAGAACAATTAACCTGGAAAACCATTCAAAGACTAGCAGAATGTAAGTCCTATAACTAATGATATAAAAAAGAAACTACATGAAGACTGGTAGGAGAGATAAGATATATTCCTGGGTTGGAAGCTTGGTTCAATATCCACAAGTCAATTAATGTGATACACCACTTAAACAAAATGAAGGGTAAAAATTATATGATCAAATCAATAAATGCAGAAAATACATTTGACAAAATCCAGCATCCATTTATAATAAAAGCTCTCAGCAAAGTGGGAATAGAGGGAGCATACCTCAACATAATGAAGTACATGCATAACAAACCCACAGCCAACATGGTACTCAGTGGAGAAAAACTTAAAGCATTTTCCTTAATATCAGGAATAAAACAAGGCTTTCCAGGATCACCAGTCTTGTTAAACATAGGTTTGGAAGTCTTAGGCAAAGTAATCTGATTAAAAAAAAAGAAATACAAGGCATCAAATTGGAAAGGAAAAAGTAAAGCACTCATAGTTTGTAAATGACATGATACTATATATAAGGAACCCTAAAGATTCCACCAAAAACCTACACTGCATTAGATCTGATAAATGAATTCAGTAAAGTAGGAGGATACAAAGTTAATATTCAGAAATTAGTTACATTTTTATACATATTGTACACATTATATATAGTAATGAACTATCAGAAAGAGAAATTAAGAAAACAATCTCATTTACAATCACATAAAAATACATAGGAATAAATTTAACCAGGAAGATAAAAGACTTGAAAATTGTGTCATTGAGGAAAGAGATTGAAAATAGAAATAAATGCAAGTAGACAATATGCTCATGGATAGGAAGAAATAACATTGATCAAATGTATATATACTCAAAGCAAGCTATAGATTCAAAGCCATCTCTATCAAAACACCAATGGCATTTTTCACAAAGCTAAAACAAATAATCCTAAAATTTATATGGAATTTAAAAAGGCTCCAATTACCTAAAGCAATCTTGAGAAATAAGAATAAAATTGGAAGTATCACACTACTTGGTATCAAATTACAGTGCAAAGCTATAGTAATTGAAACAGTTTGATACTGGCATAATAATAACAGACAAAGAGATCAATGGAACAGAATAAAGAACACAGAAATAAACCCACACCTATATGGTTAAATTAATCTATGACAAAAAAAAAGCAAGAACATACAATGGGGTAAACACAATGTCTTCAATAAATGATGTTGGGAAAATTGGACAGATGCATGCAAAAAAAATTAGACTACCCTCTTACACTGCATACAAGAATTAATGCAAAATGGACTAAAGACTTAAATGTAGGACCTGAAACCATAAAACTCCCAGAAGAAAACATAGGCAATAATTCTCTGACATTGCTTTTAGTAATTTTTAAAAATATAACTCCTTGGGCAATGTAAACATAGGAAATAAATAAAAAATGTGAGTCCATGAAACTAAAAAAGTTTTTGCACAGCAAAGGAAACCACCAACAAAATGCAAAGACAGTCTATTGATGGGAGAAGATATTCTTTAGTGAAAATTTATAAAGAATTCACACAATTTAATAGCAACCCCCCCAAACAATATAATTATAAATGGGCAGAGGGCATGATTAGACATTTTTCTAAAGAGGACATACAGATGGCCAATAGATATGTGAAAAGATGCTCAACATCGCTAATCATCAAAGATGAAAATAAAAACCACATTTATATATTACTTCACACCCATCAGAAAGGTTATCATTAATAAGGCAACAAACAACAAATGTTGGTGAGGATGCAGAGAAAACCAGACCCTTGTTTTTGTTGGTGGCATTGGAAACTGGTGCATCTACTATAGGTAACAGTATGGAGGTTTTAAAAAACTAAAAACAGAACTATCTTATGACCCAGCAGTTCCATATCTGGGAACTTATCTGAAGAAATTCAAAACACTAATTCAGAAAGATAGATGCACACTTATGTTCATTGCAGCATTATACAGTAGTGAAGATATGAAAGCAACCTAAGTACTCATTAATAGAGGAGTGGATAAAGAAGTGATGCATACATACAATGGAGTATTATTTGGCCATAAAAAATAATGAAATTTTACCATTTGTGACAGCATGGGTGAACCTAGAGGGTATTATGCTAAGTGAAATAATTCAGACAAAGAAAGATTATGATTTCACTTATATGTGGAATCTAAAACACAAAAGAGATAAACAAACAAAACAGAAATAGTCACAGATACAAAGAACAAACTGATGTTAGCTAGATGAGAGGATGGGGGGACTAGGTGAAAAAAGATTAAGAATTACAAATTGGTAGTTACAAAATATTCACAGGGATATAAATTACAGCAAAGGGAATATACTCAATACTATTTTTAACAACTATAGATAGTGCCAGGTGGGTACTAGACTTACCAAGGAGATCACTTTGTAAATTATATAAATGTCTAACCACTTTGCTGTACATCAGAAACTAACATAAAATAATATTGAATGCTAAATGTAATTGACAAAAAATAAATTTAAAAAAAGCTGAACTTGCAAAAACCATAGAATGGTGGGCACTAAAGGGTGAAGGTGGGGCATTTGGGGACATGTTGCTGATGGTACAAACTTATAACTAATAGATAAATTAAGTTCTAGAGATCTAATGCACAGTATAGTGATTATAGTCAACAATACTGTGTTATAAACTTCAGAGTTGCCAAAAGATTAAATCTTAAGTGCTCTCGCCACAAAAAGGAAATGACAATTATTGTGATGAGGCAGAGATGTTAGCTAATGCTACAGTGACAATCATATCGCAATATATACAGAGTAAGACAAAAGTAGGTTTATAGTTGTTTGTGTGGAAAGTAATATGATAATTAAGAAATAATAATATAAGAATAAACACTGCGTTTCACATACTCACAACTGTAAACATAATTTTGCCCCACCCTGTATGTTTCAAATCAACACACTGTACATCTTAAAGTTATACAATATTATATGTCACATGTCAATATATCTCAATTTTTTAAAAAAAGTTATAAAAACTAATAATGATAGCAGATAATCTTTATCTTATCATCACAATGTCACTTATTATCCCTAGTTTACAAATGAGGAAACTGAGGTGTAGTGAAACTAACTTGCACATGTCACACAGCAAGTTGAAAAAGGGTTTGCAGACTTGACAAATAAAAATACACGGTACATACTTATACTAAAAAGTATTCAATGTTTATCTGAAATAAAGACTTAATTGAGTTTCCTGTGTTTGATCTGGCAATCATAAGCAAGAGGGGCTATTTGAATCCAGATAGTCTGACTCCCAAGTCCACAAGCTTAATCATAAGTTATTTCTGCTTTTCAGGCTATTTTCAGTTTTGTTTAAAACATGGGTAAAAGAAATACTTAATTTTTCTTTCATCTCTGTTTTTGACAGTGAACAGATAAGAGTAGAACAAGTATTAGGATAAATGGTCAGTATGTTAGAGCCAGACATCAGATGCACAACAAGGAGCGGTGGGGACTATGGTAAGTTTGAGACCATGTGCTCCATCTAAAGATAGTGTATTCCATTATATACTACTCAGCCATAGAAAAGATAAAATATTATCTTTTGTGACTACATGGGTGAACCTTGAAAATATCATGCTAAGCAAAATAAGTCAGACAGAAAAAGTAAAGAACTGTATGATTTCACTCATATGTGGGATATAAAACTGAAAGCAACAAATAAACAAACAAGAAAAATGAATAAATAAAAACTCACAGATGCAGATAACAGTTACCAGAGGGACAGGGGTGAGAGGGTGGTCAAGGATAAAGGGGTCCAAATATATGGTGACAGAAGATGATTTGATTTTGGGTAGTGGACACAGTGCAATACATGGATGACATATAGAATTGTACACTTGAAACCTATATAATTTTATTAACCAATATCACCCCTACAAATTTAATTTAAATAATAAATATGGTATAGATTGTTGCCAGGTAGAAATGTAGGCTTCTTGTAAAAGAAAGAAATTTAGAATTTTTGGTAAAATTTTCTCATTTTAAGATGTTGTACTCATTAAAATGCTTACAATCCTGCCTGGGTCCCATAATTCAAGCCATAGAGAATAGGTCTGTAGGCTGGAATTGGCCTGTGAGTCACCATGTGTGACCTCTGCATGTGCGGGGAGAATCTTCCCAAGCCATTGTTTCATTTGTCTTTAAGTTGCTGGGAAGCTTCACCTTCCAGAGTCTTCTTCCCATGCAGGGGCTAGTTTTAGGACTACACTCTAAAATGTGAAATCATTATTAGGTGTGTATTTAACTCAATGGCTAGTTATTAAATGTCTGCTGGGTCAGGGCATCATGTAAAAATACTACAGTGCTATAGCCACCAGCAAGTTACAATTTCCTCTTTGCTTCTATCTCACGAGTAATAACCAGACAAATAAGCAGAACCCCAGGCCAAATTGGGGCAAGCATTTGAGAGATGAACAGAGGTTCATAAGGTGTATTCAAACAAAGGAGAGAAATCTGGTTGAGTCAATTTAGAAAGATTTCATTAAGAAAGTGACACATATGAAAGACCTTGGATGAGCAAGACTTCAGTAAACTCTTGGAAACAGACTGAAATGGAAAGGGAAGAACATAAATGAGGGCATAGACTTGAGAAAGTTTTTAGTTGCTGGAGCAGGAAATGGCCTTAGAAGTTGGAGTGAGATCAGGTTGGAAAAGTAGGTTGAGGACCAGGTAAAGGAAGATTAGAATCCAAACAACATATTCTCATGGTGTGTCCTACATTGTGCCTTATATAATCTGATGCCCTTGTTGATAATTTCTCAGTTTGCCCATGTAGGTACCATAGCTACTCTGCATCTGGGAAAACTGAGTCAGAGAAGTTACCTAGTTTTCTCAAAGGTGACAAATCAGGGGAAAAGTTAAGATCAATACACAGCTGATCTACCATATTTTTCGGACTATAAGACACACTTTTCCCCAAATTTGGGAGGAAAAGTGGGTGTGTCTTATAGTCTGAATGTAGCTTACCTGGCTCGACATTGGAGGCAGGGAGGCAGCAGTGGAGCGGGGTCACAGGTTTTGAAATATTTTACCACCTTTTTTGCTTCAAAATTTTTTTTTCCTATTTTCCTCCTCTAAAACCTAGGCACGTCTCATGGTCTAGTGCGTCTTATAGTCCTAAAAATACGGTATGTTAGTGGTTGGCAAAATTTCTGTCATGGGACAGATAGTAGCAAATACTTTCCGTGCAGTGGGTCACACTGTCTCTGTGGCAACTGCTTGGCTCTGCCATCGCTGGGTGAGAGCAGTTACAAACAATATATAAACAAATGAGCGTGGCTGTATTTCAATAAAACTTAACTTATAAAAACAGGCAGCACACTGGATTTGGTCATGGCTGTAGTTTGCTGACACCCAGTTTAAATTTTTTCATGCTGTTGTTTTATAGGT
Organism: Tonatia bakeri; assembly: GCA_004024845.1. NCBI lineage: Eukaryota > Metazoa > Chordata > Mammalia > Chiroptera > Phyllostomidae > Tonatia > Tonatia bakeri. Next base: position 12,919 of record PVIA01003085.1, read on the forward strand.
ACTTTGGGAATTTGTCTATTTTGTTCTCTGTGGTATTACCTGTGCTTAGAACAGGGCCTGAAATATAACAAGGGTTTAATGTTCACTAACTGAAGAGTGATGCATTCCCTGAAAGTTAGTATACTGATACACATCAACAACCTGATTTAATACATTTGGCCTAGAAGTCGTCCTTTCTACTATCCTCTCTCTAGCAATATTCAATTGCATCATGTCCTATTGATATTACTTTTTAAAGGTTTTCTTTTTCCTTTTTTATCATTTATTGATTAAAAAATATTTTATCATTCTATTACAGTTTTCCCAACTTTTCCCCTTTTGCTCTCCTCCACCCAGCCTACCCCTTGCTCCTAGCCAGTCCCCACCCTATTATCCATGTCTACAGGTCATTCATACATGTTCCTTGACTAGTTCCTTCTCCTTTAGTTAGTTTTTAAATATCTTTCCTCACATTCACTGCCACTACCATCATTTCTTGCCTCAACTGTTTCAGCAGACTTTTCTCCACACATATCCACTCAGTCACCATCTAATTCAGCCTCAACATGCAAGCCCAATCTGAACAGCAGTTCTACTCTGCTCACAACTCAGTGGAATCCCACCTAATTTGGAATAAAAGTTAATCTATTAGTCTAAAGAGTTCACATAATCCAGAGGCCCCTGATTACTGTCTAATCTCATCTGTGGCATCCCCTGTACCCTCTTCACTCTAGTCGATGGTGCTCCCTTCTCAGATGACATGAGGCCATTTCCTGCCACAGGGCCTTTGCATAGACAGTTTCCTCCTCTTCATTCCCCTTACCTCCATTTATCTAGTTCGAATCTTTTTGAGCTTTGAAAACTCAGCTTCCTGGCTCTTTGAACTACTCTGCCTGCTTTCTTACAACAGCATCAGAGTCCTTATTGCATTTATACTCAAGGAATGAATTCTCTGACTCACTGTTTAATGCCTCTCTTCCTACTGCTTCTGTTCGTTGTAGATATCCTTGTACCCAGTTCAGTGTCTTGCATGTAGAAGGTACTCAGAAGTAGTTGTTGAATGAAGGCATAACATCACGGAATCAGTTTTGGAAAGGATCTTAGAAGTTTTTCTAGTTGAATCTTCTGCCCAATGCTACATTCTCAACAATTTAAGTGGATTGAAAAGGGGTTGAGCTTATTCCTTGGCTTCTTCCATCAAAAGCAGCCCTAGTTTATTTACTTTCTGCACTCTAACAGGTACCTTTGTGGAAAATGCTAATCACAGTCCTCAGAAGTGTTAAGGCTTATGGCAGCTGTGGATGTCTCTCCTATGGTCAGTGATATCCTCCCTCCATTTTCAATTCTTATAATTTTCAATTTTTCTATAGATAGGTATCATTCTTATAATGAGTAAAAGTCTAATAACATTATCTTAAAATTATAGCCTTTCCTTCCAAATACAGTGATGCCTATTAAAATGAATTATTTAATGTCTAGTTATGAAATATTTCAAGCATAAAAAACAGAATGAAAAATAAAATTATTCACAGCTCAAGTCTGGTGCTTTAAAAATATAGAAGGTCTTGTTTACCTTTAAGTAATAAAGGAGTAGAAGTTACTTTATTCAATTCAATTTTGCAGATGGGTTAATTAGCAAATAGAGTTTAGCTGACACTTCTGTGGTAATATAGTTAGAAAGGGAAGGAACTGTGATTATATTCCAGACAATTCAAGGGTCCACAGACTGCCTCATCTTGCATTCTCCCAGATTCCCTGATGCACAAAGAGTAGCTCTCAATTTCTGTTTATAATATTGCTGAAAGGTGGTGAAAATTAAAGTCTTCTTGAGAACATAACATAAATTGAGCTCAAATGGAGAATAGCCTTTTCTCTTGAGACATCATCAAATATAATGATTCTTTGGGAGAAGCCACTATTACCTGCATCTTGCAAAAGGAAAACCTGAAGCAAAAACAGTGCATGGCTTTCTCTGGACATTCATGTCAAGCCTGCATTTCAAAAAGGTTATTTGCACACCAATTAGATTTTTGCTGTGTTTAGTTATATAAAATGAAAATTTCCACCTCAGCTTTTAAATTTCAGATATTAATTTTACTTTAGACAAACAAAAGGGCAAAGGAGATGCTTTTCGTTGGTAATCTATTCTTTCTTGTGTAATCTTGTTTTCTTTATCACAAGATGAGGGCCAGTTCCTGAAATGCTTGGTAGGGTACCTTACAATCCTGTTTGAGGTGTCAAAAGTCAAGACAGTCTGTAAGAGTGTGAGAGAAACTTGTTGATGACTGGTAAGTACAGTTGTTTTAAAGCATACAAGTTCCCTTTACTGGGATGTGTTAACTCTAGCTAAACTCACTAGTGCCACCTATTGGAAGAGTATATTTTAATAAAAATGAAGTTGTAAGCTTAAAGTCTGCACTGTGGGAAAATGTTCCCTGGATGGCAATTTTCCTGCCAAAGAAAAACAAAATTAAGCCAGCTCACTAAAGGAAACTTAGGTGAGCTGTAAGTATTTTGTTTTGGGAGAGAAAAAGGCTTTCATTTTTCAACTTGATAGCAAAGAAAATATTAAATAGTAACAGAATACAAGGCCAATAAATACATAATTCAGAAGTAGGTTTTTCTACAGGTGGGCACAAAGCCACCTCAGTGGAGACTGTTTCTGGGGGTGGGAGCATACAGGGCTTCATTTATGGGCTGGAGGCTTTGTTGTTGGAGCTCTCCTATAGAAGGACCCAGAAATCTGCAGAAGAGGCAGGAATCACCACAGACCTTACCTACCCTTTTACAGAGAGGAAAAGTATCCCTTTTCTTCCCTCCTACTAATCAACACAATTTATTTGTTTATAAATTATGAAATGTCCCTTCTTACATTTCTTACCCTCATTCCTACTCTGCTCTACCACTGAAGTACTTTTTACATGTGGCATGAAATCTGTAGAAATATACTTCAGGGGAGGGAAATAGTATTAAGAAGATAAGCAACAAATAGGACAGTATGTACATATGATCTGTGTATGTGAATAAAATAATAAGGAGGAGGGGAAATAATTCTGGCAAGTGGCATAAACATTTTCCTGAAAGAAGTAAAATATAAAGCAAAACAACCAAAACAAATATCTATCAATAGAAGTTATGTTTAGGGAGAAGAGCAGGGAGAGAGGATTTTGCTTTTCATTTTATGTTTTTGTACTTAAATCTTTTCTACTAATATACCTATATTACTTTTGTTTATTAAAGAAAAATGCTAAGGCAAAGCTAATGTATACTGCAAGAATTCCAGATCAAGATCATCCTTAGATGTGAGCTATGCCAAGAAGGGGCCAAAGAGACTCTGGGAGGCTGACAATGTGTTTCATGATCTGGGAGCTGGTACCAGTAACAAAAGTGTGTTTAGTTTGTGAAAATTCAACAAGTTATGGACTTCCGGCCAAGATGGAGGCATAGGTAGACACACTGTGCCTATTCACACAACCAAAATAAGGACAACAACAATTTAGAAACAAAAACAACCAGTACCGACAGAAAATTGAACTGTATGGAAGTCCGCCAACCAAAGAGTTTAAGTAGACGTATACATCCAGACCAGTAGGAGGGGTGGAGTCCGGCGGCTGGGCGGAGAAAGGTTGTGGCAAAGTGGTGGCTGGCAGACCCAGCAAGGCAGCAGATTGTGGAGGGATGTGGCACACAAGGCGGCTGGCGAACCAGGTGATCCCACGTTAGCATGCAGATAAACCAGGTGAAACTAGGGAGCGAGACAGACCATGAAATCCAGGGTTCCAGTGCAGGGAAATAAAGCCTCAAAACACTGATTGAAAACACCTGTGGGGGTTGAGGTGCCAGGAGAAACTCCCAGCCTCACAGGAGAGTTTGTTGGCGAGACCCACAGGGTCCTAGAATGTACACAAGCCACCCACATGGGAATCAGTACCAGAAGGGCACGGTTTGCTTGGGGGAAACAGTTGAAGTGACTGAAATCTGGCAGAGAGCAGAGCAAGTGCCATTGTTCCCTCTTGGACCGCTCCTGGACATACAGAATCTCTACCCAGCAACTGGGTTGCCCCACCCTGGTGAACACCTAAGGTTCCGCCCCTCACTACAGAAAAAGCACGCTGAGACAAAAAATAATGGTCCAATTGAAAGAACAGATAAAAGCTCCAGAACAAATACAACTAAGTGATGAAGTGATAGCCAACCTATCAGATGAAATGTTAAAGGGATTTCTCTAAGCAAAGTAAGATAAAAAGCACATACAGTAAAATGACAGCAAACTCACAATTATTAACAACCACACCTAAAACAAAAAGAAAAACTAAGCAAACAGCTAGAACAGGAACAGAATCACAGAAATGGAGATCACATGGAGGGTTATCAACAGGGGAGTGGGAGGAGGAGAGAAGGGGAAAAGGTAAAGAGAATAAGTAGCATAGATGGTAAGTAGAAAATAGACAGGGGGAGGGTAAGAATAGAACGGAAAATGTAGAAGCTAAAGAACTTATGACACATGGACATGAACTAAAGGGGGGGAATGTGGGTGGCAGAGGGTGTGCAGGGTAGAGGGGAATGAAGGTGGGAAAATGGGACAACTGTAATAACATAATCAATATATTAAATCAATATATTTATAATATAATTAATATATTTAATCAATATGTTAAAATATAAAAAAATTAACGAGTTATATATTCAGATTTGTCCACTTTCCTACATATGTGTTCAGCTGGAATAAAAGTTTCAAAAATGAAGCCCAGAGGAATTCTTGGGTAGTATGATTATAGACCTTTTTTTGTTCTTTCTAGTTCCCTGTATTAAACTAATAAATGTTATCAAAATCAATGAAAATAAACTCAATTTTGGTTCTTTTTTCTAAATGTATATTTCAGATACATGTATTTATACATTATTGTAGTTAATGGAATTAGAAAAAAATTCCATATCACGTGTGCTGACAGTTCCCTTACATAAGTAGAAACTCTCCTTTGAGTAAGCCTACCTGGTGTTGTCTGGTCTCACATGTCCCAGCAGGGACTCATGGCAGGGCCCACAGCCAACACACTCAGGCTTTCCATCGCGGGTGCAAAAGCCCTGCATGCAGTGATGGGAGGCTGCTCAGCAACCAGCCAGTACAGTAACCACACTCTGAATCAAACTCTCCTGTTCCTCCTTGGAAAGGAGCTTCAATGGCTGCCCATCTGCTGGGATCTACAAGTTCAGATTACTTCTTCACCAACGAACATTTGAATGGGCTTGCAGATATTCTGACAGATAAGTTTTCAAATGACTGTGGCTGCCATGTCCTTTATTTGTAGCAGCCGCAGTATACCCTGCTGTTGGGGAACACATGCATTGTTTCTATCAGCTTCAGATAAGATGAGGAACACCAAAGACCCAGGTAGGGTTACAAGGCAGCCGTGTGCTTGACAAACATCACATTAACACCCGTTTTTGTTGTTGTTGTTGGGTTTATTTTCTTTTTCCCCTCCATGTTATCATCAACTATGCTAAATGTACAGGTTAGAACTTTAGTCTTGTTGCACTCAGATGGCAGATAAAGTTTGTGTGAAACTAGTAAGGGCTTTCTCTATCACCCCAATGAAAGGAGTTTCATGTACTAATACTAAATACTAAATACTTTGCTTTTGTAATTTTCTACTATATTATACTCTTCTTTTGTTCCTTTTTTATTTTTTTTTTAAGATTTAATTAGTTTATTTTTTAGAGTGAGGGGAAGGGAAGGAGAAAGACCAGGAGAGAAACATCAATGTGTGATTGCCTCTCATGTGGCTCTCACTGGGAACCTGGTCCAAAACCCAGGCACGTGCCCTGACTGGAAATCGAACCAACCACCCTTTGGTTCACAGGCCCACACTCGATCCACTGAGCCACACCAGCTGGGCCTGTTATATGTTTCTTTAAAAAAAAAAACAATGAATAAAAGTCTCACATGTGTTTTTATAGGTGGCAATGGACATTCCATAATGGATTTATGGATTTACTTATCTTAAAAAGAATAATGGCCTATCCTGGCATGATTTCCTAATTTTCACTTGAAAACTGCCTGCATGTGGAAAGTAGACTTCATACCAATGACAGAAAGAAGGAACAGTGTCACTATAAGAATTGTAATTTTAGCATCTGTCCTTTACTGAACACCTGCATGTGCCATGTGCTGAAGTTCTGCTGTCCTATGCATGAGGGCATTTAATTTCTGCTCCACATTATTCTTGTTAACAAGAGAAAAAATAGGTTCTGAGACAATTGATAACCCACCCAACATCACACAGGTGGTGTGTAAACAGCAGAGTGGATTTGACCTCAGATCTTTGTTATTCTGAATGCCTGCTTTCTTTCTTTATGTGATAATGTATTGTGATTGCCCTCGTCATTTTTGAAAGATTTGTAGTTAAACAATTTTCAGGATACTTGGTGTATTAAGTACATACTTGTGGGAAACATAGGAACTGACTACTTCACAACCAGCTCTAGGGAGCTGACAGATTAGGAAGCAAACTCTCTTAACTCTAGTTTAAGTTGCCTAAGTGGGTCATTGTGATGGTTACAGCATTTGAGATTCCTAGGGGCAGAAAGAGACTGAAAAATGGGTTCTAATAAAATTGAGTCTGCTGGTCTCTGTGGTGGTGGTGGTGGTGGGATGATTTTGTAGGATATAGATCTATTGTTTAAGATTGGAAGATCCAGCTCAAGCCATGTCAGAGATGCTGGGAAACCATATGGAGAGAAAATCCCCTTTGGGGTGCAGGTTGTGAGGTGGTGATGCTGATGTGAGCCCACTTTACTTGCTTCATAAATATCTGATCTAAAAGCACACAATCCCAGGCCAAACTGTCTTCTCCAATGGACTAAATTTACACACATACAAGAGCTGGATATCTAATGTGAATAGAGCATATTAATCTAGAAATGGTTTATTTTCAGGGTTGTGGTCACTGATAGAGGTTGGCTATCTAAGATGCCAGAAAATGAAAGGAGAAATGAGAAAACAAATACTCATTCTACTTAATCAATTCTTGGGGAATGGGACTTGTGTGTGTACATATTTTACCATAGTTTCATCATTGCTTAGCTTGGCATCCAACCTAGCGGCAGTACGAACTTTAAGAACTTTAAGGTCAAGTGGTAATTTGGTTCTAGAATTTGCCATAGGAATCCTGATGCCCACAGAAAGATGACTGTTTTGAACAGCGGATTTCTCAATGCAAGAGGTCATATTAGGCGGACTTTACAAAGTTTACATAACAAAGAGCAATTCTGTTAACTAAAATGATTAATTCCCGTCACTACACATCAAAAAGAACTGTTACAAAACATTACTGTCTGGGTTCACATTGCATAGTAAGGGTTTTTCACAAGTTCCATTTCCAATCACTCTTTTGACAACGCCAGAGGGTTTTTTGTTTGTTTGTTTTTTGAGGGGGTGGTGGTGAGCAGACATTAATTTCCAGAAGAATCCATGAATGGAGACTGAGTAGGCTATCATCCTGAGTGTGAGATATGTGGCACTGATGTGTGGCAGGAAAAAGACAACAGCCCTTCAGAGGAGTGAAGGCCTCCCAGGGATCTGGATTGATGAGAAATGCCCTGGCGGCACAAAGCCTGGCTTGTCCTCTTCAGAGACAATGGATCATTGAAGAGGCCCACTGCATCAAAATTCTAACTTGCTCCTTTAAGACATTTTCAAATTTTATATCTTATAGCTGACAGGAAAAGTGAGTAGGATAGCCTATTTTGTGAACTCCCTTGCAAAGAAATAGGCAGGCATATTTAACCAAAAGATTAGAAACCATACTTCTATCTAGGTTAAATATGGTTTCAAATTTTGTTTGAAGATGCTGTCTGCCTCATATATATTCTAGAAAGGCCTAACAATTTAGTGAGCCCACTTTCTGCTTCTTAAAAAATAGTGATAGAAGTATGAAAAAAGCAATGAAATCCCAAACTGAAAGACCTGGATTTAAGTTCTGATCCTGTCAATTATCTGATGACCCTAAATATGACACCTAATTTGTAAAGTTTTTACAAATTCCTCATTTGTAAAAAGAAAAAAGAAAAGCTATCCCTGAGCCTATTTCTCAGGGTTGCTGTGAAAATCAAACCAATAATGTATGCAAAGCTAATTTATTACAAAGAGTTTCAGAAACAGAAATGTTCATTATTACTAACATTCCTATATGGACATTTTTTCCTTAGAAGAAGATTTTGGGGAGGAGGTTTGAACCCGTAAGTCAGGATCTTTTGTTTTTGAGTAATCCCCTTGTTGGGCTATTGAATCTCTTCAGCTTTCTAATCTTTTGGTTAAATTATCTGCTTCCAAATAACTGTAATGATATTAATAACAGTGAATCTTAGGGTGGCAGAGAGACGATTTGGAATCTTTAACCAGATCCTTAAATTATCCTCATTTTCCAAAACAAAGTACATTGCACACTGATATGCTTTCTTTCTTTCTTTTTTCTCTTTGGCCAACTTAGTGAAAATGAATTGTCAAGATTGCTATAACTTTCTACACAAAAATTAATTGCATTAACCTTAGCACCAAGGACCTAAGACCTCAGCTACAAACAATAAAATTCTAAAACTGGAAGAAAAATGCTATGTTAACATTTAAAAGCTGCTGTTTTCTTTGAATTCCAGAATACATGTGACCAGGGATATGGGAGTCAAAACAAATGGCACATTAAATTTGGGTACAGCTTCCATGTATGTTTTATGGATTCACGTTTACAGAGCTTTGCAGGAGGAGGGGGCAGACATCGAAGGGAGGTAGTGCTCACAGCAAAGTTCTTCATGAATTGTTTTCATCCTCTTTCTTTGGCTTGTCATCTTCCAGAATTAAGTGGATATACCACACTGGACCTTAAACTTATTTCTGACAGAAATGCAATACCCTCATACAAATCATAAATGGGAAAATGAGAGTTTTCCATTTAATTTTTCTAGAATGGATTATGGAAGATGCCTAGGAAAGGTTTAAACAGTTGTTCAATGTCCTTGCTCTTGTAGAAATGATCTTAGGGAGTCACCTTAGTCAGCATTAGGAAAGGAACTTGCCTCTAAGTTCTGAAAGGCAGACACTGCCCTTTCCAAGGTTTGCAGGCATTTAAGACAGTCTCCCTTAGGAGATTAGGTAGCAAACCCCAATGTTCAGGGAAGGGGGCATAAGAAAACATTTTGTATGAGAAGCTTCCAGACCCATAGGAGTGACTTGCAGGTGAAAAGTTGGTTGGGACCTGAAACGGTGGTAGATGTTTATGCCCATATTGACCCAGTATGGGAGGGCTAGCTTCTAACTTGGATAAGGGCCAACCAACCTTGTGAATGGTGGCTGTTTTGCTGTGAATGATCAGCTTTATGCCCTGCCACTATAACATCCAGGTTAGGTCCACCTGACACCCCCAGTCAACTTGGCAAGTTTCCCCCTAAGGTGGTTTCTGGAGCTGCTATCACAGGAAATGGCAGGGTTGGGGGAGAGTAGGGTGGGTTCAGAACATGTGGTCTGGAGAAGAAAATTGGAACCTCCCAAATTGAAGAAGGGGATGATGCCATTATAGTTACATGCCTCTTCCAATTAGCATATACAGCTTTCTCTAACAAACTCTTATACTGTCTCCTTTTAAATTCTATTGCTTTGGGGACATAAAGGAAAGAATAAACAAATGGGATCTCATCAAAATAAAAAGCTTCTGCATGGCTAAGAAAACAACATTAAAATGAAAAGAGAACCAACTGTATGGGAAAACAAATTTGCAAATGATACCTCAGACAAGGGTTTGATCTCCAAAATATATAAAGAACTCACACAACTCCACTCTAAGAAGACAAGCAACCCAATTAAAAAATGAGCAAAGGACTTGAACAGATATTTCTCCAAGGAGGACACGCAGAGGGTCCAGAGACATATGAAAAGATGCTCAGCATCACTAGCCATCAGAGAGATGCAAATCAAAACCACAGTGAAATACCATTTCACACCAGTGAGAATGACCATCATAAACAAATTAACAAACAACAAGTGTTGGAGAGGATGTGGAGAAAGGGAACATTAATGTGCTGTTGGTGGGAATGTAGACTGGTACAGCCACTTTGGAAAACAGTATGGAATTTCCTCAGAAAACTAAGATAGAACTGCCTTTTGACCTGATGATTCCACTGCTGGGATTATAACCTAAAAACTCGGAAATACCAATCCAAAAGAGCCTATGCACCCCAATGTTCATAGCAGCACAATTTACAATAGCCGAGTGCTGGAAGCAACCTAGGTGCCCATCAGTAAGTGAATGGGTCAAAAAACTATGGTACATTTACACAATGGAATACTATGCAGCAGAAAGAAAGAAGCAGCTCCCACCCTTTGTGACAACATGGATGGAAATTTAGAACATCATGCTAAGTGAAGTAAGCCAGATGGTGAAAGACAAATACCATATGATCTCACCTTTAACTGGAACCTAATCAACAAAACAAGCAGGCAAGCAAAATATAACCGAAGACATTGAAATTAAGAACAAACTGACAGTAACCAGAGGGGATAAGGGGGGCAAGGGTGAAGGGTTTACCAGAACAACTATAAGGGTCACGTGGACAAAAACAAGGTGGGGTGGAAACAGGGGAGGAACAAGGGGATGGCTGGGGTGTTGGGGAGGGGTGAGGGGAAAGGAAGAAAACTGTATTTGAACAACAACAAAATTCAAAAGTATTTAATAAAATAAGAATTAATGTGCCATAAAGAAAAATAAATTCTATTGCTTTGAAATTCTTCCCTGAATTCCTCCCAATGCAAGTGAACTTGAAGTGATGCCCAGCCAGATGCACTACAACATGGTGTCTGCACCAGGTGCTATGCCAATTGAATAGCTTGACATGTTTTCAAAAAGCCAAACTGTAACTACCCCTCCCCCCAAACTTAACGTCTTTGTTTCTTTTAATGCAGTCTTACTCACATATTTTAAATGGTTCTTGTGTATAGTTTAAAAGACCATGGCTTATAGTTATTCAAAGGACACCTATCTCATGTTTATTTAACCACAGAAGCAGCTTCTTCTGACTATGTAATCAGTTATCTAATATATCATCTATGGACAAATTCCTCCAAGTACTCATTTTGTCTGCCCTTTAACTATGTCTGCCAATAGTCAGAACAGTTGTTCTAAGCAGCACCAAGACCTTAGTAGATAAAAGATAAAGCATGTGTTTGGTCTATCACCTTGATTACAACATGCTTTGATGTGATGATATGAGTTTACCTTGACCAACATTTGTTTCACCACTGCCACAGGTACTGTTTCAAATCAGAAGAAAGTCATTGACATGGGGAAAATATCCCATGAGTTCAAGATAACACATTGGGAACCTAGATTATAACTAGATTTTTGGGAACTAAAGTAGTAATAAGTCCCATGAAACAAACATGTAATATCAAGGCTAATGTATATTTAAACCAAGCCAAAATCAGTATTAAGCACCCACTCTGAGTAGGAGAAATCCAAGAACCTTGGTAAACATTGTTTCTTATTCTGTACACCACAATGTTAACAAGTTCCAATCAATATTTGTATTCCATTCATCAAACATTGGAAGTTCTTTCAGGGCGCAATGCAATCACACCTAAGTGTTTACCCTCCTCCAGGTTTAACAAAATGTTTCAGACAGATTATCAAAGAATGAGGACTATACAAATGTCTTCCTCTGATAACAGGACTCCACAGTGACTTGAGCAGCTCCAAGTCCTGGGAAAGTTTCCACAGCCTCCCACTGCCCTCTTCCACATGACTGCAGGAGGTTGGAGACTCTCCAAAGACTGAGATCAAGGTGACCATGCTTGCCCTTCCAGCATGAGTCCTTGAGGGGCCTTTGTGCCAGCATCTTTTTAATCCCTGATGATGACTGCCAAAGGTGGTTCTTGTTCCAATGGACTACCATGGTGCAGCTCACACAGGAAAGAGAAGGATATTCTTGTGCTAACACAACCCAGGTGCCCACAGGGTTCCAAGGTTGGGCAGCTTAGAGTCTTAGCAGAGGCATGGGCTTTGAAGGTACTCCATGGAGCCAGCACAGCAGTCCTGAGCAGCTTTTCTGGCAGAATTCTGCCTTGGGGTTGGACGGTGGTTTCCTGCTGTGTCTGGAGCAGGTACCTTGTTATGGAGGTAGTAAGTCTGGGCTTTGGCATTTCAAGAGCAGTCAGCTCTTGCCCTGCTGGTGGACTTTTCTGCATTGGCTATTCCACCCTCCATGATGGTTCTCCTTGAAACTTGGAGTCCAGCTTGAAATTCTAGGTCCAAGTCTGGATTCACTGATATAGGACTGTTACTTATTACTGTTGCTTTAGAAAAAAATTCAATTGTTTATCTATCCTCTGAGTGACTTGCTATACTACACTTTTAGCATCCCTTTTCTTATCTTTAAAAGAGCAGATTTTAATGAAGTCACCTTTTTTTCCACCTTACTTCTATTTTCTTTAATTTTATATTTAGAGTCCCTATCTCCCCTCTCATAGTGTTTTCTCTAAATGCTAGTTCACCAACCTGTGAGGGCATGCCAGGATGTTCCAGAGGAGCATGTCCTGAAAGCCCAAACTTACTGGCCATAGGTCTTGTCATCCTGGAATACACTTTCTCTTTTGCAATACTAACAACTCAACCTCTGAGCCTCACTTTTACACACACAGAGCCTCCAGCTCCACTAAAGTCCTCCCCACAATTATTTGAGGAGATGCATTTACCTCCATGGTATGTGAGTAGCTTCAAACACTAGTCTTTTCCTCCTGAGCAGGGAGCTTTTAGGAGGTGGTGGCTACCTTACCTCCAGGCCCTGTGAAAAGTCTAGCCTGCTTCTCTGGGAATAGGCTCTTACCTTGTTCTGCTACAAATTGTTCCCTGCCAAGAGCCACACTGAGCCCACCACACACAAGAGCTGTACAAGAGCCTGGGGTAAGTAGAGAAGGACTTTGCTCATTCATGATGCTCTATTTGTATTAGGGAGTCCCCAAGGAACAACCCTCAACTACTACTTTGACCCAAAAGTTAGTGAAATAGTATATTCAGTATCCACTCACAGTCCCTCTCTTTAAGATCCAGACATTTACTCAGAGGGCTCCTCCAGACATGTCACTGGAGGAGTGGTCAACATACCCTACCTGGAATCTTTTTATCCTGCTGATGGCTTGGTTTGTTATTCAGTTTGTTATGCCACTTTTATTTTTACTCTGACATGAGTCCTCTTGGTTGTAGATTAAAAGCCCACATTCAAAAAAAAATGTGGGGCTCCTTTCTGAGTTTGCCAGACTGGCCCTACCATGATGGAATACCAACAGTGGACAGGGGCATGACCCAGGCCTAAAAGGGAGAGCCCGGCTGCATAAAGACTTTGGAAATATTGGCAACTCTGTGGTCAGTTTGTTACAGGAGGATCTGGTAAAATTACTGGGGAGCAGAGAGGGGTCTCTGAGGTAGTGCAAGAGCCTGCCCAGGCCCTGGAGAAGAATGGAGTTGAGAATAGCCCAGAGGTGATGGGACTGAAGCTGGAGCTGGGGCATGATAGATTTTCATATCCCCGGGTAATGGGTAAATAAAAACTGGCACATAACACAGTAGAAGGAAGCTTGCATAAAGTTAGCACCAGGTTAGTAAAAATGTTTAGACAGAGGGAAAAAAAAAACCCCTCCTATTTGCTTCCAGAGCACATAGGATTTGGGGACTGAAGATTTATTTACATGGCGGGTGGGCAGGGTCTCGGCCCTTTTTCTTCCCCTCAATCATCTTGTTGTGGGGCGGAGAGCAGAGCTTTAGTGGGCCAGCAGGCCCTGGAAGCCACATGGCCAGAAGACAAGCCCCAGGACCATCCTCGGTGACTGGTGCTCTGTGGTCCTGCTCAGCTAGGCACACAGACACACCAGCAAGCCCATGGCCAAAGGGACAGGGCACAGGCACTGGGCCATTGGGCAGGAGTGGAGAAAAGGGCAGTGCACAACAAGTAGGACTCTGGCAAGCACATAGACTCCAGAAGGACTTCTGAAGCCAAACTGCCACCAGAAACCAGCTAAGCTGCCTACCTAATGATACTGCAGCTGCCTGCATTTCCCAAAGGATGATATTTTAAATGAAAGAAGGAATTCCAGGCACAGCTTTAAACTAATCTGGCAAAGGGTGATGGGGTTATTTTTCTTCAGCTGTTTTAAAATTAATGGACTCTGGGATGGAAACCTGCCATTCTTCCAAAATTGTGTAACTTTTGTGTAACCCCCTTTCCTTTTCATCAGACTTCTGCCTCTGCAGTTTGCCTATTGGGCAACAGGCAGTAGAACCCCAATTACTGTTCAGTAACAATTTCTGTACTCAACATTCTTCTTTATTCCATTCTTCTAATAAATCTTTTATTTTGCACAGTGGTTTTCCTTTTAGTGACTGATAGACAAAAACCAGTTTTATTGGGCCACAGGCCTCAGCTGGGTGCCCACACACAGTTTTCAATGGGTCCCTGGAGAAGATCTTGACATTGCCCCTGCCCTAGAGCAACAGGGGTTAGTGTTTGGTATATGGTCACATATTGTCAGGCCTAGAATGAAAGGGTAAGGAAAGGAATAGGCATGGTTTCAATGGGCCAACCACAGAGATGCTCTGTCTTGAGGAGCCTATAAGTGTGGTCATTGTTTAGCTTTCTGCCTGATTCACTCCTTCAACACCCATTCTATCAGGTTCCCAGTAGGTGTCGTTATGGGCTGCATTTTTCTTCTTCATTATTCATTCTTGGTGGTGAATGAGATGTGCTGGCAAAAACTGGAAACCTAATGGGGTGTAAGTCCATGGAGATCTTGGTTTTGGACCTCAGGGCATCTTAATCATTTAAGAAGGAATATTATTTTACACTGAAATGTTGAACAACTACCAATATACAGTATGTCACAAATCAGTAGTTGTAGAACTGCAGATATGGGGCCTTGGGATAAATTACCCTTGGTGACCACCTTTTAGGGAGCACACTAGACAGACATCTCTGATTTAGGACAGAGATGAGATAACACCTTTTATGAAAGGAGACTGTGAAGTTACCTCTTATGGGGACCCCTACAGAGAGAATAGGTATCAGTCTGGAACTGCCACACCAATGTCCTGTTTGGCTCATGCCAGGCAGTGAGTGCTGAGCCCAGCACAGACTGGGCTCTGAGCACCGGAGCTGGGGGTGCTGTTAAGTTCTTGCCACTGATGACCAAGGACCTGACTTTAAAAGATGAGGGTGAAGGATAAACTTATCTAACTCACAGCGACAGACAGTTATAGGTTGGATTAAACTTCAATCCAGAGCATTTGGGATTGCTCATTACAAAGTCGAAGTGTGCCTCCTCTGAGGAGCTGCTCAGGAAGACGGGTGATTCCAAGAAAAGCTGGGGGAGGGCCTAGGGACAAATAAACTTAAAAAATGCCTTGCCAATCAAAGTCAACTGAATTTCTTTCCCCAGGACTCCTCAGAGTTTTCAGTGTGAACATGTAATATCTGAAACACTGGAGTGGGGGCCCGAGAGAGACCCTGGAGTAATTTGCAAATATATTTGGAAAACGGAACCTTTTCCTAAAGGCACAACCCCAGGGGCAGGCGTTCTTGGAAAGTGTTTTGGAAAATACTGGCTTAGGGCTATGGTGTCATCAGGCTTGAATTATTTAGAGCAAAATTAATGGAGAGCAAAATGCCATTTTCTCTTTTTACTGACACTTGCATTTTGATTTGAAGAAACTTCTTTTCTTTAGTACTTTAACATTTTTGAAACTGCCATGCTGCCCATTAGAGAAAATATCTTAAGTGAAGCAAAACAGAAATTCAGAAAACAAGTAAACTTAACAACAGCAACAGCAACTCCAGTAGTCCCTTGTAATTAAAAAATACATGTTCTTATTAAGCTTAATAGGAGTCATTTAAAAAAAACCTTAATTTTGGATAATGTAGTTGTTTTCTTTTAAAAAACATTATTTGCATTGTATTTTTTAAAGTAAGCTAAACATAAAGAACTCTCTATCCATCTGTATCTATAGCTCTTTATCTCTCTGTGAATATCTATCAATCAATAATGTTTGTATAGTCCACAGACAAGGTACATGTATGTAACACTAAAAAAGAATTAACAGTAAAATATAATTTTGGTGGAGACATGAAAAGACAAAATGATGCAAAATACCTTCAGAAAGGAGGAAATATACAGTACAAATTGATCAATTAAAAACATAAATATGATCTTATGGTATTAAACCATAATTATTGATAAGTTATTAATGATTTGATAGAACTGCAGCAATTCAAAAGCCACCTGGAGACCTGGTTAATGATGTGATTTTCTGGGCCCCAGTCCTAGAGAGTCTGGTTCAGTGAGCCTGGGGTGAGGCCTGGGAACCTGCATCTTCAACAAGCTCCCAGGTACTTCGGATGCAAGGGCACTACTTTGAGAGAAGTTAGGTTGGAGGTTAAGAAACAATATGAGATATAGGAAGTGTATGACTAAGGCTTTAGATATGACACTCAACTACATGTGAATTTAAAGTAGTCAATATAATTCTGAAACATATAAAAATATGTATGTTTTATTATAAAATGTTTCTAGGCAGCTTTGGTTTTGTGGTGGGCATTACAGAATAAGTGGATGTGGTGGGAAAAACAGTCTAAACATGTGTCCTATTATTCTCTTCTGATGACAGCTGATGTGTGTCTTATGGCCCAAGTTTATATGCTTGTGAAGGAAAAGAGATTGGTCAACATTTTCAGTTTCAGGAACATCTTACATTTGTTCCATGTGTTGAGTTTTGTGATATCTAATGTTGCAAAACATTTTCTTCCATAAACACAGTTAATAGGGCAGATTACATGGGCTCTTCTGACAGAGTAGATAGATTATTCTCTTAACTTTTGATGAAATGCAGCAAGAGCATATGAAATGAAGTTTTCTAATGACATCTTCACAGCAGGTTCTGGGATTCGCCCCTAACTCTGCAGCAGCCATAAGAGAGTGAACAAGTTGCTGTGGCAACATTAGCTTTTAATAGCAGTAACTCTTGTGCACAATACCAATGAAAAAGGGGCCTCTTTTCTCCCAGAATAAGGATGGTCACTACTGCCTTGTATGAAGACATCGTTCTATCAGCTCAAAAAGAAGATACTTACGTGAACTCTGAGATTATTCACTCCACAGAATGAATCCTGGGCTTCTTTAATTAAAAAAAAAAAAAAAAAACCTTTAGAAGCAGTATCTTTCCACCCAATCAGTTGTATATCTTCGCTTTTCTCTGAACCTGATAATAGTGTGAGAAAAAAAGTGATAGCAGGCACACATGAGAGCTTAGTATATAAAATGTGAAAACAATATTAATGGTGGTGCTCTTCCCTTAAAATGAATGGACATACTGATTAGGGACTCCATTCCATGTCTCTTCCATCCTGCCTGGCAAAATCTGAAAGCATGATAGTTGAGGGAAGATTTGTACTTTCCCAGCATTATAATTTTCTTTCTCCAATAATGTAATTTTTGTGGCAATTTTTCAAATAACTGTATACTTTGGAAATTATTTTTTTCTTTGCTTTAAGGAACTGTTATTTCAGATAATTTTGATCCACTCTTCTGCCATCATAGCACAGATGCTGTCACAGGAAATTGAAGTCTGCACAAGCAGAAAACAATGACTAAGTGTCCAAAGAGCTATCTAAATTTCCATGGACTGACTAAGCTGCATTGTTTGAATTATTAACCACTGTTTTGTATATTCTTTTAATTGAAATTTTATTTTGAGAAATAAAGGTACATGTTTGGCTGTAATAAACAATACAATAATGTCATTTTTATGTACTCTTTAACCAGTTTTCCCCAATGTTGCCTTTTGCAAACCTCTGGTATAATATCACAATAAATCATTGACATAGATTCAATCTAGCAACCATACTTAGATTCCAGTTTTACTTGGACTCATTTGTGTCTCTCTGTGTGTATTTAGTCTTACATAATTTTATGCCTGCGTAGGTTCCTGTGTCCACCTCCACAGGCAAGATACAGAACTGTACCATCACCACAAGGGTCCATTCAGTTGTCCTCTTACAATACTCTTATCTTTCTTCTCCCTTCCTCCTGCAATTCCTAATACCCCTAGAAACCACTAATATGTTCCCAGTTTTTTAAGTTTTGTCCTTTCAAAAATTTTATGTAAATTAAATCATTAGTATGTAAACTTTACGGACTAATGTTTTTTCCACTTAGCATAACCTCCTGAAGATTGACCCAGGTCGTTGCTGTATCAATCATTTGTTCCTTTTTATTGCTGAGTAGCATTCCCTGGTATGTATGTACTACAGGCTGTTTCACCAGCCATCTGCTGAAGGATGTCTGGATTGTTTCCAGTTTAGGGCTATTATGAATCAAGTTATACATCTGTCTTAGTCTGTCCAGGCTGTTTTAGCAGAGTACCATAGACCAGGTAGTTTATAAACAACAAATACATATTCCTCACGTTTTTGGAGGCTGTAAGTCAGAGATCAGGGCGTCAGTGTGGTCAGATAAAGGCTCTCTTCCAGGCTGCAGACTGCCATCTTCTCACTGTGTTCTCACATGGACAGCATTAACCTTATCTAATGCTAATTACCTTCCAAGTACCCCACCTTTTAATAGCTTTGGGGAATAGGGCTTCAACATATGAATTTTGGGGGCATGATCCCCAGAATTTTTTAGTGCATAATGATAAGTTTTCACTTCTCTGGGATGTATGCCTAAGAGTTCAACATCTGGGCCTCATGGTAACTGCATGTTTCATTACATCAAATGCTGCCAAACTGTTTACAAGAGGGGGGTGTACATTCCCACCAGCAAAGTGTAAGTGATCCCATTTCTTCTTGTGCTCATGTAGCATTTGGTGTTGTTGCTATTTTTTATTTTAGCTATTCTGATAGATATGTAATGATAGTTAATTGTGATTTTTTTATGATAAATAGAGGCATTTATTGAAGAAGATATAAGATACAAGAAACATTGCACATAGAACAATGACACCTCGAAGTAGGCACCTTGAGAATCAAGTTACAGTTCTCCCAGTCACCATCAGCTGCCCCATCATATTTTCCTGAATCTCATCAATGGTCTGAAATCCATTACATTTGAAAAGTGATTTTAGTTTGGGGAAAAGCCGGAAGTTGCAGGGCTCCAAATCTGGGCTGTAGGGGAGTTGAGTCACCTGGGTGATTTGATGTTTTGCCGAAAAATCTGCATGAGACGTGATGTATGAGGCACACTGGCATGATGAAGCTGCCAGTCACCACTTGCCGATAGCTTTGGCCTTCTGAATCATCCAAATGTTCAAGCTTAATGCAAAATTTGGTGCAGACTTGTTGCTCTACTTGCTCAGTCATTTTGAATGTGACGACCACACAGTACACATATACATCCAGTAACATCTACTGCCACTACTGACTAATACAATGAAGTTGTCATTGTCTACACATGCTCATTCCAGTCCACTCTCCTTGGCTACCAGTTTACATCAACATGGCTCAAATCATTCTCATTATATTAACAATGGCTGGACTTTTTCTGGACATACATACATATACATATATATGCATGTATGTATATATATGTATATATGTATGTGTATGTGTGTGTGTGTATTCATGCAAATAACTAAGTGGCCATATCTGTTCACTTTCACAATGGAGCTGCAGTAGCAAATCTATCAAATACAACTGTCTATATATGTAAGTCTTTTAGTAGTCTCCTTTTGGTTTCATTGATACCAATGAAATGATACCTATTTGTATATTCTAATTTCAATAACAAATTAATAATTATAGCTTGTAACAATGATTAGAATAAGGTAAGGTAAATACTTCCATCTCACCCTGATTTTCTAGAAATGTTTTGGCTGTTCTGGATCTTTCTCTCCTATATAAATTTTAAGAAAAAGTTCATTGTTGTTCAATGTTAATTGTGATTTTTAATTTGAATTTCTTTTTTTAATATATTTTATTGATTATGCTATTATGGTGGTCCAATTTCCCCCCCTTTATTCCCCTCTGGCCTGCACACCACTCCCATCTGCATTCCCCACCCCTCTTAGTTCATGTCCATTGATCATAAATATAAGTTCTTTGGCTTCTCCATTTCCTATACTATTTTTAACCTCCCCCTGTCTATTTTGTATCTACCACTTATGCTACTTATTCCCTGTACCTTTTCCCCCATTTTCCCCATCCCCACTGATAACCCTCTATGTGATCTCCATTCCTGTGATTCTGTTCCTGCTCTAGTTTGCTTATTTTCTTCTCTTTTTTTTCGGTTCAGTTTTTAACAGTTGTGAGTTTGTTGTCATTTTACTGTTCATATTTTTGATCATTTTCTTTTTCATAGATAAATCCCTTTAACATTTCACATAATAAGGATTTGGTGATGATGAACTCCTTTAACTTGACCTTATCTGGAAAGCACTTTATCTGCCCTTCCATTCTAAATGAAAGCTTTGCTGGATAGAGCAATCTTGGATGTAGATCCTTGCCTTTCATGACTTGGAATACTTGTTTCCAGCCCCTTCTTGGCCTGTAAGGTCTCTTTTGAGAAATCAGCTGACAGTCTTATGGGAACTCCTTTGTAGGTTACTGTCTCCTTTTCTCTTGCTGCTTCTAGGATTCTCTCCTTATTTTTAATCTTAGGTAATGTAATTATGATGTGCCTAGGTGTGTTCCTTCTTGGGTCCAACTTCTTTGGGACTCTCTGAGCTTCCTGGACTTACTGGAAATCTATTTCCTTTGCCAGATTGGAGAAGTTCTCCATTATTTGTTCAAATAATTTTTCCACTTGTTGCTCTTTCTCTTCTCCTTCTGGCACCCCTATGATTCAGATGTTGGAACATTGAAAGTTGTCCCAGAGGTTCCTAAGCCTCTCCTCAGTTTTTTGAATTCTTGTTTCTTCATTCTGTTCTGATTGAATGTTTATGACTTCCTTCTGCTCTGAACCATTGATTTGAGTCCCAGTTTTCTTCCTGTCACTGTTGGTTCCCTATACATTTTTCTTTATATCACTTTTCATAGTCTTCACCTTTTCCTCTATTTTGCAACCATACTCAAACATTTCTGTGAGCATTGTGATTACCAGTGTTTTGAACTGTGCATCTGATAGATTGACTATCTCTTCATTGCTTAGTTGTATTTTTTCTGGAGATTTGATCTGTTCTTTCATTTGGGCCATGTTATTTTTTGGTCTTGGCATGCCTGTTACATAGTAAGGGGTGGAGCCTTAGGTATTTGCCAGGGCGGGGCAACTCATGGTGCTACGTTGTGATTCTGTATGTTGGGGAGGGGCCTCAGAGGAAAGTGTGCTGCTTGCCAAGTTCTCTGCAGATTTCAGTCACTTCCCCACTACCCATAAGCAAATTGGGCCCTTCTGGTGCTGATTTCTGAATGAGTGGTTTTGTGTATGTCCTAGGACCATGTGGGTCTCTCCAGTGAACTCTCCTGTGAGGCTGGGAGTTTCTCGTGCCACCTCAACACCCACAGACTTTTTTAGTCAGAAGTTTTATTTCCTGCACTGGAACTCTGGGTTGCATGGTCTGTTTCGCTGTCCAGTTGCTCCTCCTCGTTTATCCACACACAAATGTGGGACCGCCCTCTCTGCCAGCCACCACCTCACTAGGTCCGCCAGCTGTCGCCTTGCTGTGAGTCCTCTCTGCCCCAGCTGCCTGTCTCCACCCCTCCTATTGGTCTGGATAATTGTTTCTTCTTTAACTCCTTGGTTGTCAGACTTACATACAGTTCAATTTTTGGCAATTCTGATTGCTTTATTTTGTTTTTAAATTTGTTGTTGTCTTTCTTTTGGTTGTGTGAGGGGGTACAGTGTGTTTACCTATGCCTCCATCTTGGCTGGCAGTCCTAATTTGCATTTCTTTAATGGCTAACAATGTAAAACATCTTCCTGTATGATATCAAAAGATCCTTTTTAGTGAAATGTTTGTTCGTATCTTGACCCACTTTCTACTTGAAGTGATTATTTTTTTAATCATTGAGTTTTGAGAGATCTTATATATTCTAGATATTGGTCCTTTGTTAGATGTCTCTCAATCTGTAGCTTGTCTTTTTACCTGCTTTACAAGAGCTTTTTCAAAGAAAAGTTTACCTTGTATTTTAAAGGCATCTTTCTGAGGAATGAAAGTAATCTTTATACTACTTTTTAAACTATTTTTGTTTTCTAATGCTCATCTGAAATTTTTTTTATTGCTGACAGAGAGAGAGAGAGAAGAGAGAAGAGAGAAGAAAGAGAAATATTAATTGGTTGCCTCCCAAATGTACCCCAACCAAGGATTGAACTGGTAACATTTTGGTGCACAAAATGACACTCCAACCAAGTCACCAAGCCAAGCCTATACTAATTATTTTCTTGTCCTAATTAACAGTGCTGTTTACAGTATTCTTTGTTTCTCTTTATGATCCGTACCTAAGAATAGAGAGAATGCTTTTTCTTTAAGGGAGATTATTGAGGAAATAGTTTTAGAAGACAATGAGAAATTTCTTTGAGTGAATTCAACATGCTTCCTCAGCTTTAGCAGAACTAACCATAAAGATTATTCTGATCCAGAAAAAGAAAATGGATGTGATTTAAGCAGAGAAAACATGCTAGTGGCTGAGACATTGGGGTGCTGGTTGGTGTCATCAGTATAGAGAGAAGAAAACTCATTGTGGAGTAACACAAGATCAAACAGAGTGTTCAGGGAGAGAAAAATCTGGTAGTGAGCAAACAACTGGGAAAGGGCTGATTATCTAGACACTGAGAAGTCCAGAACCTCAGTCCATCAACAGCCATTACTATGAGAGGAAAACTGGTTCCAGGGAAGCAGGAGGGCAAGCCAGTCCCTGGTGGAATACTTACCCTGCGCTGGATTTGGGGGGATGTGTTTGCAGAGAGTTTAATTAATCTGTTCAGATTTAGATTTCAACTTCCTATCTCCTAATCTAGGTTCAAAATTGCTAAAGAATCTCATATTAGATATTTTAACTAAAAATATTTTCATAAGGTCTAATTTGTGGTATAATCTTTACCATACACTCTATGAAGATGTAAACACATATACTGTATATCTAGATGATTTTAGCACTTCTGAGCTGCATTAACAATATAAATTAGATAAAATATGTGGTTATTTTAAAATGACTTTCTCATTCTTTAAGAAGCTATTTAGAAATGTGTCAGTCTGTCTTACAGTCACACGCTACAACTTTCTGTTTTCTTTCTCAATGCTAAGACTGACCTCTAGTGTTCCTTTCTTGTAAGAAATAGTAGACTAAGTCTGGTTGTGAGTAGATATTTGGATATGAATTGCTTCAGAGGTCAATTCCACAGACATTTGTGACATACCGACCATGCGCTGTTCCCCAACGATGAAATTCTGCCTCATTCTAGAACTGCTTCAAATAGTGCCAGTCATTTCCAATGGCCTCTGTTTGACACATATTATCAAACTAAAAGACAATGTTATGGAACTAAGAGTGCAAAGCAAGGGCTGGTATAACACTAAATAAAATCACGAAGTAAAGGAAAATCTGGACCATCCCATTCACATATTTAAAATAGCTATTTCCTGAAATATTCACTCTTACAAACCATTCTATTCAGGTGTCAGTTCCCAACAAAAAGAGTTTCAAAGATATTATTTCTAAAAGATACCATTTACTATCATGGATGGCAGTTTTTTAAGAGAATGGTCTAATGAGTTTTTAAGCCTTTTATTAGAGAAGATTTCAAACCCTCACAGAAGTGGAAAGAATGGCACACTAAACCTCCTTGTGCCTGCCACCCAGCTCCAACAGTTATCACAGTTCTGCTGATCGAATTTCATCTGTACTTTCCTCTTTTACTCCAAACCCCTTTGTTTCCAGTAATATTTTAATCAGTTTAATGAATTGCCATATTTTGAACATTAAAATCCATCTTTCAGTGCTTAAAATCTTTAAAACATCATCCTAATATACTAAACTCTATTTGACTGAGAGGAAATAAACAAAGTTATAGCAGATTTGAGGCCAGTAAAAGGAAGGAGCTGTAAAGCCGCTATAAAAGTTAATGTTTAGCTAACTACTAACTATTAATAAGGCAAAAAAATGATGCCATCAAAAGACAGACAGACAGAATAAAAGAGATAGACATATGAGGAGATGGAGAGAGGGAAGAAGGAAGAGAAAAAAGAGGGAATGAAGGAGGTCTAAAGAATGAATAGAACCCTGACCAGTGTGGCTCACTCGGTTGGGTGTTGTCCTGCAAAGTGAAAGGTCATTAGTTTGATTCCTGGTGGGGTCTGGAGCATGGACAGGAGGCAACTGATGGATGGTTTTCTCTCATGCCAATGTTGCTCTTTCTCTTTTTCTCCCTCCCTTCCACTCTCTCTTAAAAAAAAAGTTGAAAACAAAAATGAACAGAATTTTTTTTACAGTTGTTTCCTCCAAGACACCTTTCCTAATAGAATTAATCACTACTTTTCTCTGCTTGCTTTTTATTATTCCATTCTGATTTATTTCAGATAAAATGATGCAAAGGTCTGTTTTCTCCAGCCGTTACATGCTTCTGGAGGGCTAAACTTATGTCTTTTCTCTGTGTATTGCCATCTTCCCTTGGGTAATTTCAACAACCTTCTTAGATGTCTCTGTGTCTATGCTGACCCTTACTATTTTCAGAGAGCAGTCAGGCAGATCCTGTGAAAACCGGACATGGACCACATCACTCCTTTCTTTAAACCCTACAAAGGCTTCCCATTCCACTCAGAGTGAAGCTCAGGTCCTTGTGATGGCCTCAAGCCATCAGGTATACTCTGCCACAGGGCCTTTGCACATCTTGTTTTCCTGCCTCGAACATTCTTCCACCAAATACCCACTTGCTCAATTCACTGAGCATTTTCAAGTTTTTGCTCAAATATTTTTTTTCCTTTCCCTAATCTAGCACTCCTCACCCTTCCTTCAACTACTGTACTTTACTCCATAGCAAGTATCACCAAAGTCTTTCTACCCCCTTGGAATTTATGCTCTGTGAACAGAACCTGTCTTCACTGCTTTGCTTAGAACTTTCACATAGTAGATATTCCAGAAGGATCCATGTGATGAATATTAAATAAATTGTGTCTTACACAGTGTGATCTATATAGTAGGCATATGATAAATGTTTGTTGGATAAGCCAATGAATGAATTCTGACCCAAACTTATTCTGAATGACAAAACTGCCTGAGAAAGTGGGGGAGAAATACTCAAATAGTGAAGCTAAATGACAGTAAATTTCAGAACCTAGAGCAAGGCGGTGGCTCCATTAACTCTGCAAAGTTGAGTAGTAAACCTATAGTATCAATCCTGAGAAATAAGTAAAATATCCTGCCTAGTTCTGTTCCAGTGTCCACTTCTAATGCTGAAAGTTGCATTCTATGATTTTCCTTAAAATTGCTCATGTACAAATTTGCCCCCAAACTGGCACACTCTCAAATGGATGTTTCGAAGCAGGCTTCTCCCTTACTAGATGTTTTCTGTTTGTTTCTCCTGTTAAGTGGCAACAGACACTTAATGTTTTCATCTTGGTCACCCTGTGGCAATTGCCTTGGGAACAAAATAATAAGTGTAGAAATATCCAGGAAAAAACACAAAGGCTCTTCTTAAGTGGGTGGTCAGTATTGCTTTAATTCTTCCTTGTAATCCTCACAAAGCCAAAGCCCTGTGAACTATTAAATTACCATGGGGATTTCCTATGGGCTCCTTGCCCCAACTGGTCCCAGGATGTTTTCAGCAAAAGGCAGCTTGGGTAATGTTCTCTGAACACCTGTCACCAGCTGCATACAATAATCTACATAGAATGTGAATGCAAAGGCCTATAATCAATTATGCAATGATCAGTTTGTCTCAGGCCTCCTTTAGAGCAATTGAACATTTCCTTTGCAGGCACATCAGAACACAGAAGAAAAGAAAGGGCACGAGAGATGGTGGCTGGCTCTCTACTTCCAGGCTCAGTTAAATGAGTCTGGGCAAATGGAGGTGATCAGTGGGTGGAAGAGAGATTTGTGTGATGCTACAGGCAGGGGCTCTGGGCAAGGCCTATGATAGCCACGCTCTGAAATGAGTGTGCATGTCTGTACATGAGTGTGCATTCAGTGAGCAGTTTTTTTTCTCCTCTGATGTTACACCAAGTCATATAGACTCTTGGTATTAGAACCCTGGCTTACCTTCCACACTGTATCTACTTAATGCCTGGCATGTTCACTGTAACCAGTTGTCCCTGTTGCACAGAACTGAGGGGACATAAAAATTCCATGGGAAAAGTCCTGGGCAAATGGGTACAAGTCGGTCACCCTGTATCATAGAAGTCAATACTTGCACAAAGTCTATTTTCAACTCATCAGTATGTGTACAACTGACCTGTGATTTCAAGAAGGACTAAAACCAACATCATGGATATTCAGAAAGCAGGCCTCCAGAGAAATAATTCCGGAGCTGGTGGTGTTTCAGGTCTGGGAGCATACATCATTACAGAGGGCAGTGTCTGTTAAGAATTTTCAAACAATAATATAACTGACTGAAAGCCAGCCTGCTTTTAATTATCAGTCTGCACAAGCAATTCTCAGTAAAGTCAGTTATCCCCAATTGCATGTTCCTCTGGTTGTGTGGGAAGGGTTTTCTTTTTAATTCAGGGCTTGTTATAGTTATGCTAAACCCTCTACATGCTTTGCTCATTTAATCCTCTCACCAATTTATAAGGAAAGTACTCTCATTTTCATGACTTTGTAGATAAAGTATTAAGAACTGAAGACTCTCTTGCTTAGGGCACACAGACAGTGGTGGATAATCTGCATCCCAGGTCCCTTTGAGATAATTCTCCTAACCCCATGCTCTTTTGCCTTTGCATCTAGCTCTCACACACAGACCAGGCTGAAAGCTAACCCTACATTCCACACCCAAATGGCAGGCCTGGAGGGGGCACTGGTGATTTGGACATAAGAGTTGCTTAACAAATATTTGTTTAGTAAGTGAGTGCATGAAGAAATATACCGGGTGAAAACTTTGGTGGCTTCATGGAGGTACCAGTTTCCAGAGAGCTCCATGCTCAATCAGGATAGAATCTTCTTCATGTTTCCATCAGTTGGGGGTTGCCACAGTGCTAAGGGTTTAGAACACAGGTGGCAAACACAAGGCCCAAAGGCTGAATCCAGCCCTCCACCTTATTTTATCGGGGTTGGCACCTTGTTTATAACTGGTGGCGGCTCCGAGCTTTTGCTTAACTGTTAAGGAGTAGTTACATTTATACAGTCCTAAAATTACATTTGGCCCTTTGAAGGCAGCCTCGAGGCTGATGTGGCCCCCAGTGAAAATGAGTTTGACATCCTTGGTTTAGAACATGAAGACTGACCTGCTTCCTGTCCCTGTCACTCTCCTTTCTAGGGGAGATGCTTACACCAATGGATATCCAATGTTGGGGACGAGCTGGACCAGGAAACACTAATGCCTTTGCAAGGTGCATCTGAAAATACCTTATTTTAGCTTATAAATGTATTGAATGGAAGTCCCAAAACTGAGGCAGCTTCTGAAGGTGTGATGTAGGCACTGCAACCATCAGGAATGGCATTCTCAAAAAGTCACACTGCCTGCAAATCTGACCTAATATGCAACAAGGCTGATGCTCCCTGCTCTCCCTTTGGACAGTCTAAATTGGAGACTTTCCCATGATTTTAGAGGTGGTCTTTAAACTGGTGATTGCCTACTGGTGTTGTGTGTCCTTTATCTGTTTAGTACACATGTTTTGCCTGAAGTGTTCTAAAATTTTTAGAATTAATTGATACTTTAAAGAATAGGAAGACGGCATGAAAACTTGCATTTCTGACTTCTCCTAAAACATTAGAAGAGCTGAACATACACCTACCCAGCAGCCCTGGCTGAGTCTACTACTGGCTAACTCCTGTAGACAAGGGATGTGTCTGTCGTTTCCATGGGTTCCACCACGCCCTCTCATTTATTCAACTCACTTCACTCATTTTTGTCACCTCTCTGCACCTGAGCTTGTAATCCTTGCTCCAGATTTGTGCTATGCTAACCACTAACCACCTGTGACTAGTTAATTTGTGTTTAAATTAATTAAATTTAAATGAGATTTAAAATTTCACTCCTCTGTTATACTAGCTACCTTTCAAGTACCCCTTAGCCACATGTGGTTAATAGTTCCCATACTGGGCAACACAGGTTAGAAATTCCCATCATTAAGTGAAGTCTGTCAGACAGTGCTGCTCTAGACATGAACTATTTCAGTCTTGGCTGGCACTGCTTACCCAACAGAATTTAGACCAAATAGATTTTACACCCTGAAAAGTCCATTATGGCAAGAGCAGAAAGAAGGGAGAAGGGGAGAAAGAGGAGGAGCAGGAACTGTTTTACATTGTTACTGTCTGTCAAGTGCTTCAATCAGGACATTCCATGAATTGTCTCATTTAATTCTTTCAACAGTTCTATGACATAAGGGAGATTATAACTTCCCGTTTCAAAAGATGAAAAAACGGGCGCTTAAGAGTTAAAAGTGCCAAAGGTCATACCACTAATGTATGGTAGAGCCAGGATTTAAACCAAGGTGTGTTTGGTCTAGAATTCATGCTCCTAATGATCATTCAATGAAGAGTCCATAGAAATGGATCCATATATCCAGTAGCAGTGATCTCACTGAAAAGCCAGGGGAAGGAGTGTAGTACTTTTGGTCCTCTGGGATCTTGCTGAAGCCTGCACCAAATTAGGACAATTAGATAACATATTTTTGGCCAATCTAAATGCCCACATCAATCGAAAACTAGAAAATGTTCTTTTAATATTGACGTTTATTTTTCAATTTTTTTAGTAATTCCATTTCTGCTTTCCTCCCTTGATTTGAGAATTCATAGCTGCCAATTATTAGCTGATTTTAAATATTGATAGCTACTCCATCTATCTTAAGAAGGGAACTTATTTTGCCAAATAAAAATGACATTTTTCTTCTTAACAAGGGTTGATTATTGCCCTGGCTGGGTAGCTCAGTTGGTTAGAGCATCATCCCAGTATGCCAAAGTTACAGGTTCGATCCCAGGTCAGGACACATAGAAGAAGCAACCAAATAATTGCATAAATAAGCAGAACAAGTTGATATTTCTCTCTCTTCTCGCCTCTCTCAAAGCAATAAAAAACTAAAACAAAAATAATAAAAATAAAAGGGTTTGTTATTAAATGTGTTGTTCCATTCTTATTAAGAAGTGTCATTTACACAAGTCAGCACTTAATTAATGACACTACATGACCAGAATAGGCAAAAAACAAATAAATATTTTAGCTTTTGCCTCTTATGTGGTAATAGGAATTACTGATCACTTGGAATAAGGGAAGATGTTAGACTAACTAATTTCTTTATGGATAAGAATTTTGATATGTTTTAATGTCTGTGGACAAAATAACTCTCATGGTACAGGTGCACAAACATGTTTTTGTTGCTCTTCTGTGTATGTATTAAAATTTTTTCTTTATGATGAAAATCATAAAATATGCTTTATTTGCAACTTTTCACTATATGATAGTACTTTTGTTCACTAGTATTGTTTTTCTTTTTTTGTACATTTTATTGATTATGCTATTACAGATATACTAATTTCCCCCGTTTGCCCCTTCCACCCAGTACTCCTCTTCCCTTCAGCAAGCCGCCCCCTTAGTTCATGCCCATGTGTCGTGCACGTAAGATCTTTGGCTTATCCATTTCCTATGCTATTCTTAACATCCTCCTGTCTATTTTGTTCCTACCAATTTATGTATTTTAGTCCCTACACCATTTCCTCCATTCTCCCCTTTCCCTTTCCCGCTGATAGCCCTCCAAATGATCTCCATACCTATGATTCTGTTTCTGTTCTGGTTGTTTGCTTAGTTTGTTTTGTTTTGTTCAGTTGTTGATAGCTATGAATTTGTTGACTTTTTAATGTTAATGGTTTTGATCTTCTTTTTCTTAAATAAGTCCCTTTATTAATTTCATGTAATAATGGCTTGGTGATGATGAACTCCTTTAGCTTTTACTTGTCTGGGAAGCACTTTATCTGCCCTTGCATTCTAAATGATATCTTTGTTGGATAGAGTAATGTAGGTTGTAGGTCCTTGCTTTTCATCACTTTGAATACTTCTTGCCAGTTCCTTCCTGCCTGCAAAGTTTCCTTTGAGAAATCAGCTGACAGCCTAATGGGAACTCCTCTGTAGGCAACTATCTGCTTTTCTCTTGCTGCTTTTAAAGTTCTCTCTTTATCTTTAACCTTTGGCATTTTAATTAGGATGCGTCTTGGTGTGGTCCTCTTTAGGTCCAGCTTGTTTTGAACTCTCTGTGCTTCCTGGACTTGTATGTCTATTTCCTTCATTAAATTATGGAAGTTTTCTTTCATTATTTTTTTAAAGTTTTCAATTTTCTGCTCTTATTCTTCTCCTTCTGGTACCCCTATGATTGAGATGTTGGCACATTTGGAGATGTCCCAGAGGTTCCTAAGCCTCTTCTCATTTTTTTGAATTCTTGTTTCTTCTTTCTGTTTTGGTTGAATGTTTATTTCTTCTTTATGTTTTAAATCATTTATTTGAATCCCAGCGTCCTTCCCTTTCCTGTTGCTTCCCTGTATATTTTTCTTTATTTCCCTTAGTATATCCTTCATTTCTTCCTTAATTATTTTGCCATAATCAATGAGGTCTCTGAGCATTTGAATCACCAGTGTTTTGAATTCTGCATCTGATAAGTTGGTTATTTCTATTTTGTTTAGTTCTTTTTCTGGGGTTTTGATATGCTTTTAAATTTGGGCCATATTTCTTTGCCTCTTCAATTGGCAGCCTCTTTTTGCTTGTTCTTGTGTATTAGGTAGAGTGGCTTTTACTACTGTCCTTAGTAGCATGGACTGTTGTAGAAAAGGCACCTGTAAATTGCGTGGGGTAGAGCCTTAGGTAAATGCCAGGGTAGGGCAACCTATTTCACTGCTGTGGCTCTGTGTGGGGAGAAACTCAGAGGGGACAATGCCACTGCCCGTCTTCTGGAGGTTTGACAGGCACTTGCCCCCTTTCTAGTCACTTCACCCACTTCCAGTATCTGCTTCCCTGGTGCTAAAACCTAGAACAGGTGGCTTTGCATATATTCTAAGTCCATGCGGGTCCTTCACGTGGAGAAAGCCTGGCAGTTTCTTCTGATGCCCGACATGGCCTGTTAAGTAGTGAAATTGCAGCTGTTTCTTCCACCACCTAACCCCCCACTGATTTTACAGCCAAAGGTAACCAGGGATTTATCTTCCTGATGCTGCATCCCTGTGCTGTGTGGTCTGGCCTAGAGCTGGGATCACTCACTCCTAAAATATCCCTCACAATTTTTATCCACCCCACATGAATGTGGGGCTGTCTCTTACACTGCTGAAGCTGCCTGTCTGTACCACTCTGCCTCTCCTCCCATCTCCACGACTCTGTCCCTCATACATGTCTGGATGAATGTGGCTTCTTTAAATCCTTGGCTGTCGGACTTCCACACAGGTCAATTTTCTGAAGGTTCTGGGTGTTTAGTTTTGATATATGGTTGTAATTCTTTTTATGGTTGTGTGAGGAGACAAAGCATGTCTACCTACACCTCCATCTTTACTAGCATTGTTTTTCACATGCATGCTTTGAAATTATGATTTACCTTTAAAGAATGCCATCTATAAAATTACATCAAGAGTTACCATTAACTGATGAAGAGTGGGAAATTTTTCATCAGGTAGAATTATTTTTAAATGTAAAGGGAATACATTTATGTGGTTTGTGTCAAGTTTTTTATGTTCTATATTTGAAAATTACTTTGTAGCTTTCTAAATTATAAACATTTATCAGAAATATTTTTATGACAGAATCTGCTTTTCCAGGGCCCATAATTATCATCAGCTTTGCTTGCCAATGAATAATAATGCTTTCATCTGGAGGCATTTATGCATGAATTGGGTAGGAGAGACTTTATTTCAGGGTGATTTACATCTTACTGCCTAGAAGATAGGGGAAAATCTTTTTTAAAAAATACACGAGATTTGATTCATAAAGTTTCTCATTTCAATTACACCACATATGATGCTGGTTCTCCTACAAATGCAATAACTTACATTTATCATACTTTCCATTTTTTTGATGGAGCTTTAAAATATCTCTGTTTCACTGTTCAGGTGCATATTCACCAACCAAATCTTTCACTAGTTTAGGAAGAGTTTTCTTAGGAGGAAAATATTTTACAAACACATTTCGATATTAAAATCAGACAGGAAAATGGTTTCTCATTGCAAATATACCCACTTAGTAGTATGTGTTCAGCTGACCAATTTATTTATTTACTCTTTCAGTTGGCATTTGCCAAGTACCCATGATGGGCCCTGAGTGTGCTCTATGCCAGTGCTTATCAAATTTAATGTACATATGAATCACTTGGGATATTTAATGGTATAGATTCTGGTTATGTAGAGCTTGGGTAGTGCCTGAGAATGTGCATTTCTATACCAGGTGAGGCCAATGTTACTGGTCCAGGAATCACACACTGAGTAGCAAAGCTCTTGGCATAGAAATACAGCCCTGCAGTGTGCTCTTGCACAAAAGGAAGAGAAAAGAATAACTGAAGACATAAACACAGTGGTGGGGTTTCACTTTTGGTACAATTTGAATAATTGTTATTTGACTAACTTTCCTGGAAATAACAACTCTAAACTCTGAACAAACCAAAGAAAAATACTGTCTAAAGGGATGAGAGAACAAGAACAAAGCAGGTTACTGTAGGGGTGTTGATACTTAGTAAAACTGAGAATGAGACTTGATGGGGTTCCTATTTTTTATGACTTTTAGCCTGAGGGCAGTCACTAGTCTGCTGTGTGACTCAACTCAAACTCAGAAAGAAAGCCCTGCAGTCTATGGGCTTACAAATCAGATGTCAGAGTTCACGATGAGTGCAACAATTTTGCCTGTGCCATTGTCCTTTTCTTCCTTCATTGATCAAGTTGGAGTGAGGTTATTCTGGGCTCATAGCTGCAGGGAAGGGGTATGTTTCTTGGAAGGCAGAGAAAAACATAATTCTTTCCAGAGCCTTGAGGGAAGGGACAACAATTCAGGACCTAGTCCACAGGCATGAGAGACTACATGATCATTGAAGAGCAAGACCTTTATACCTTCAATCTATTAAATAATATTAGAGCTGAGAAAAGAGGAAACCTTTGAAGAGGAAATAATGGAATCTTTGACATCGTGAGGCTTAACACTTCTTATCATTTCTATTGCAGTCATTCTGAGTCTGAATGCCTTGCTTAGATTATTTCTATAGCTTCCCAACAGGTGTACTTGCTTCTACTCTTAGCTTTTCCCAACCCCACCTGCCCCAGTCTCAAAGTGATTTCTGTTGTAACCTATGCCAGATCAGGCCAACTCCTCTGCTCAAAAACCTCCAAATGTTCACCATGTTACTTCCTGACAAAGCCAAAAAGTCCTTAGCAAGGGTCACAAGACATTACACACATCTGCTCTCAATCTGATTGCACTTTCTACTTCTACTAGGCTCTCTCTTGTTGACTGAATTGCATTGTCTTCAGTACATTGGATACTCTTCTCCTGGATATCTACATGGCTCATTCACTCTCCTTCAGGTTTTTATTCAAAATCACATTCTCTATAAGGCCTGGCTGAGACTTGCTATCCCCAACCTATTGCTCTTACTCTGTTTTTTTGTTCTTTTCCTATTACACGTTTGGTATACAGATGCTTTAGTTATTCATTTTTTATATTGTTTATTATCTGCCTCCTTTTAGAATTATGAAAAGGATCTTTGTTTTCTTCCTGGTATATCTGAAGTGTCTAGCAAAATGCCTGCCACTTGATTGAGTCCTAATAAATAATGAATGCATTCTGAACCTCTTCACTTTCTTATCAGGGAGTGTGAGTCGAGGGGAAAAAGAGAACTGGCAGATAGGATGAAGGGCATATGAGCAGAGGAGACCCAAACCCTTTTCCCAACCAGGACATAGTATTGGCAGTGTATTCTTAAAAATAAATGCAGTGTCTAGGTAGGGAATGTGTGATGTATCTGCATAGGGTTTCTGGGAATAATATCTGCAGCTTGAGAAGGACTGAGTGGCAGATGGCTTTATCCAAGAGTTTCTCACATGTGAAGCAGAAGGAGCTAGATGATTGCCCTTGTGGGCAGCAACAGTGGGAACTGCAAGACCCAAGGAAACTTGTAAATGGGGAAGGGTATATTATATGTCTTATATGTTATCTATGCAGGAGGGTAAATAGCTCAGAGGTTGAAACATAAAAAAAGATGAACAGCTGAAGATTATATGCTCCCCTAACCCTTGCCTTTACTAAAGGTTGGCAAACGTTTTCTGTAAAGGTTCATATACCTAATAGTTTAGACTTTGCAGGCCATATTTTGTCTCTGTTGCATGTTCTCTTTTTGTTGCTTTTTAAACTAGCCTTTTAAAGATGTCAAAAACATTCTAAGCTTTCACGACATATTGAAAACAGGCAGCCCAAAGGCTATAGCTCACTGATTCCGGGAAAAAGCAAGGTTCTCTGATGACACATATAGTGGACATTAAAGCAGAAGGTGCTTGGGAAAAATAAGAAATTTGAATTTTTTACACATTGAATTTTTGAACTAAGGTTCTGATTATGTAGAGTAGTTTCAGGCTAGGCAGGATATTATTATCCCTTGACTTAAGAGACCAAGAAGAAATACGGTCAGCTGCATCTCTGGCTCTAAGTTAGCCCAAGGGAGGAACTATATCTTGTTTGACAGTTCCTCCAGGCCCACCAGCCCATGGTAGAGTGTGGTAGCATTAAGGACATTCCAGTTATTAACTGCTGCATGACAAATCACTTTAAACATACAGTCTCAAAGCAACAACCATTCTATTATACTACAGAATTGCATGGGTCAGGAACTTGGGATGTTTTGATGGGCTGGTTCTTCTGTTCCTCATGACATTGACTGAGGTCACTTCACAGTACTGGCTGATAAGCATGCTGGTCTGGAAGTCCATGCTGGCTTCAGTTTGTGTGCCTGGAAATGGGCTGGAAGGCTGAACTTAGCTGGGACTATTTTGCAAGCAAGTCCTACACGTGGCTTCTCCAAAATGGTCAAGGCTAGTTGGACCTTTTCATGGTGACTTAGAGCTCCAAGAGTGAGTGTTCCAAGAAAGAGCATGAAATGTTGCCAGTCTCTTCAGCCTGGGCCCTCAATCTGGCATAGCCAAACTTTCAAAGCAGTCACAGAACCCACCCAGATATCAGAAAAAGGAAATTCTTCCCCTTTATAGATAGAAGAGTTATCAAATAATTTTGGCTATCTTTAATCTATCATCAAGTGAAATTTTCAATATTTTACCAAGAATGAGATCATGGTGAGTATAGTTTCATGGAATGACATTCATCTTCCCCAGTGCTACCAAGGCACGGGGGAAATATCACCCTAACAAGAAATATACTTTTTAATTTCTTAGGAAACCAACCAAATACTTGTTATTCTATATTCTTTTGTAATTCTTGGTACCAACTGCAGTGAGTAAAAGCAAGTAGAATTGATTCATATTATGATAGAAATTGGAAATAAAAAGGTAAAAAAAAAAAGAATTCGGAAGTAGCATTATTTTCCTGTATAAGGAAGGCAGAACAAAGCAATTTATTCCAAACAAGAGAGAAACTGACATGTTCCTAGATAGAATGAGAAGACAGCAAACTCAGATTAGGAGATGAACAGCAGTAGAACGAAGTAGGGTTAGAAAAAAAATTTCAGTCATTTGAATATGGGAAAAGAAGGAATCAGGAAAAAAATTATACTTGAAGATAAAGAAGATGAAAAAAGATTAAACTTTAGTTCTTTTTTAAAAAAAGATTTTATTTATTTGTTTTTAGAGAGGGAAGGGAGGGAGAGAGAGAGAGAGAGAGAAACATCAATGTGTGGTTGCTGGGGGACATGGCCTGCAACCTAGGCATGTGCCCTGACTGGGAATCGAACCTGTGATGCCTGGTTTGCAGCCCGCACTTAATCCACTGAGCTACACCAGCCAGGGCAAACTTTAGTTTTAATGATTTCAATAGATGTTAAAATTCTTTGTAAGGAACTCAGAGAATATATGAGAATAACTTACTGCAAGACATAGAACTAAAATTTGAGCGGTGCTCTTTTAGTATGACTTAGTAGGGAAAAATATTTAATTTTACATTAGTAGTTATTATTATTTTTCTATGCTTGAAAAAGAACAACACAGAAGCGCCTACATTCCCAAACTAATCTTGAAATACAAAAAAATACAAAAACAAAAGGACAACCCCCATCGCAGGCATTCCACCAGTATTTTTTTTCAAATACAGTTTATATTCAATATTATTCTGTATTAGTTTCAGGTGTATGCATAGTGGTTAGGCAATCATATGCTTTACAAAGTGGTCCTCCTGCTTTTTTAGTACCCCCCCACCTGTCTCCATACATAGTTATTACAATATTATTGACTACATTCCCTCTGAGGTCATTTACATCCCTGTGACTATTCTGTAACTACCAATTTGTACTTCTTAATCCCTTTCCCTTTTTCACCCAGCCTCTGAACCCTTCCTTTCTGGCAACCATCAGTCTGTTCTCTGTATCTTTGAGTCTGTTTCTATTTCCCACCAGTATTTTATGCTGCCTCCTACTTTCCTCACAAACTTCACCCACTGTGAAAAAAAATGAGAAAAATCTATTTTTTGTCTGCCCTACAGTTGCTGCTGCATTTCCTTGTAGATGGAAGTGGTTTGTTCTCTGATGTTACTGAATATGCATTTGAGCAGTGAGATCAGAGAAGCCTGTGACCAAAGGACTTTCCCTTGGAAACAGAGCCTAACAGAAACAGCAGGCCCAACACAATTAATCTCGGAGCAGCAGGGGTGAAGGGGGCAGCAGCTGGAGCAGCCCTAGAGAGGATAATACATAAGCAGACAGGCAGTGAGAAAGAAAATCCATCCTGTTTTCAGGAGTCTGAAGAGACGGCCGGGTCAGGAGTGTATATTCATTTCACAAACAACAACACACCGCCTGACATAATCATTGTACTTCTTCCTCACGTGCCCTTTCTCACCCTGATTTTCTCCCTTGCCCTACTCTGGTACCCTGATCTTTTTACTCAGATCAATATTCAGAGCTCAGTGCTTAAAAAACCTATAATAATCTGGGTTTGCACTTCAAATGTTGAGAGTTTGTGCCTTCTTTTTCAAAGGAGAGCAGAAACTACTACTATCTACTGCAACCCAATTTTGTAGCTTAAAATCTGACATGTTAAAGGCAAGAGAAGAAAGAAAAGGCAGTGAGTACACATGTGGAGAGAGAAGACTGGATGTCATAGCAATAGCAATAAAAGAGAAACTTGATAGCCCCCCCAATAATCCACACATAAGTAATTTATTAAGTGGCAACCCACAACCCCAAAGGGTCAAAATAACTCCTGAAATTCCAGAGAGAATAAATTTTTCAGCTGCAATATGCCTTGGTCTCCAATATTGGTCTCTAATATCTCCAGATGGATATTAGACTGAGGTTAAACCAAGATGGAAACCTATCTATTTAGTGGTAACAAAAACAGTTCAGTTTCACAGGACTGACTTTTTTGAGGTCAGAGCTCTCAATGTGACAATGATGGCTTCTTTGAAAGACTCAGTTGTGAATCAGGCAAATGACTAAATCAGGCATGGTCCTGTAAATATTGCTTATGTATGACAGAACTTTCTTGCATAAATACAAAATACTGTATTTTTATAGGCATGAACTGATTCCATGATTCTTTATAAAGAATATCTTTGTAGGATATGCATAGTGTGTGTTCTAGGATTTACATGTGTTTATCATAATTAGGCAAGATATAAGATATGGGGAGGGGAGGAGCTTTACACTAACAGGAGAAAATATGTGATGGGCTTCAAAGAATTATAGAACACTGGAGCTGATAAAAAGAATCTTAGAGATTAGGTAGCTCAATCTAATTTTACTTAATACTAGAGATAGTTAATGATTTTACTAATCTCACACACCTAATAAGTGTTGGAGTCAAGACTTGAATCTGGGTCTCCTTCCTCCAAGTTAATTTATCTTAAACTATGTTAATATTTTAGCTCCCATACTTCCATGATATTGATTGTTTATGTTGTATCAATTGGGGTAATTGTAAGATTCTACAAAAGACAAACTCCAAAAACTCAGTGGTTCAGCAAACAAATTCATGTGAAGTCAAATACAGGTAAGTGAGTACCTGTCTAGTGAACTGGAAAACCAGACTTTCTTCAATTTGAACCACCACCATATCAACAGCTGGTGTTAAATCACCACATCAGCAAAAAAGAGAGTGAGGATTTCCACACCAACTAATAAATGCTTCCACCTGGAAATTTTATTATGCATTATTTCCACTCACATTTCATTGGCTAGAATTAATCACATGCCCCCATCTAAACCATGTACTTAGGAAGGAGACAAGAAATGAACATGGATGAACACTTACTACCTCTTCCACACATGCACTCCTGGTTTCAAAAAGCACACAGTAAAGGAAAGTATAAATGTGGCAGAGTGCAGTGGCCACCAGAGATGCCTGATGCTGTGGTCTTAGGAGCGGCCAGAGGTGCTATGGAGTGGGCCAGGCAGGGACCTCTTAAGCTGAGCTGACTGCACAGGAGCCCACACCAGAGGTGGACGTCCTAGTCACCTCTGGATGTCCTGCGGTCTTGGAACATCTTAGGCTCCATGTACTACTTGAAGCTTTCTCCCAAGCTTGTATTGTTTGCAGCAGAACCTGCATAATATCTTTATCTGTAACCTTCCCTTAGTTCTTAAGGATTCTGAAGCTTTACTGTGGACCTCGGATTTGGTGAAACAACCATCATGTCTGTGAGAAAGAGCAGCAAAGTGCTGCAGCACATCCATTAAAGAATTAGGTGCATCCTGCAAGACAGCTGGATCTTCATCGGTGATTTAAGCCTTTTGACAAATATATGGAAGTCACCCTCTGTGATTGTGATGAGTTCAGGAAGATAAGCCAAAGAATGCGAAGCAGCCAGAGTGTAAAGAAAAGTGGGTCTGGGGTCTGGCGTTGCTGTGTGGGAAGAACTTAGTTTCCATGACTGTGGAGGGACCTTCCCCCACAAAATATTGGCATTGCTCAAATGCCATTTGCAGAGCTGCAGGAGGTCCTGGAGACGGCAGGGCTGCTGGCAGAGGAGTACCAGCTGGTGTTCCAATTCCATAGGCTCCTGCAAGATTAGCAGGTCCTGTGTAAGTGGTAGGGGGACCTTCCCAGCAGGTAATGACTCCAAAAGAACAAGGCACTGTCACAGCTGCCACATTTGCTGCCATTGCCAGCATGGTTGGAGCCCCATTTCAGTACCCACTAGGTCCGGGGATTACCTCCAAACCCATAGACAGGACAACCACCTTCTCCAGATATTATGTCTCCTCCACCTGATAGGAGACCATCCTGCTTGAAGAACACCAATAGGCATGCTTCCTCTGGGAATGAGACCTCATCCACTAGGAATTAGAAGTCCACCCCTCCCCTCCAGCAGGAATGCATCCACCAAGACCCTGGGATATTATTGATTCTTAGTCACTTTTTTTCCTGAAGTGTGTCTTGTGAAACTGTGTGGAATAATAGTGAGCTTTTGTTCCCTTTTTGCTGCACTAATATTTGCTAATAAATGCATAGAGCAATTAAAAATGTGTGTCGAAGCATTTTGGGTGATTAGAAGGTAAGAATTAGTCAAACACTCTTTCTACTAAATTCTTATTGATGTATGAAGTCCTAGCAAGAAGTACTGAGGGCTTACAAATTTATCTTTTTTCTTACACTCTAAATACCCAAGTCAGACCTCACAAACAATATGATCCAAAATATTGGCCACCCACTTTGTCTGTAAAATTCTATGCATCACCTCTCCAAACTGGATCTCTCTTTCCAGGTCATTTTGTGGCTTAGTTGGCCCCATGTCAGGGGAAGTTGTGTCTCCTATAAAATGGATACAAATATTTGTGAAGCTCGTGGACAGCTGCTCTAAAACTAGACTAGAGTCAGGCCCTGTAGGGCATGTGCTTTGCTGACACATGGCATGTCCTATTCACATGGTCCAGTGAGCCCCTCAAAACTATCCAGAAAAACTGCAAAGTTAGTCATGAGCTATTACAGCTAGTCATCTGCTTCTTGTTTTCCTATTTGTGGTTTTTAAGACACAATACTTTTTGCCTCCTCATTCATTTTGTTAAAAGGAACACTGGAGTTCTGTTTTACCAAGTACTGTAATACTAGAAAAACAAGAATTTAAACTTTCTGATGGAAATGCTTTTTGAATTGGTAGTAATATTGAAGTCTTTCATTCATACCCACACACATTCACGCACACTCAACATCTTTAAAATAGGGCTTCTCAGTCTTGAATGTGCAATCGCCCAGGGTCTTGGTTAATTACAAGTTCTGATCCAGAAGGTCTGAGATGGGTCCTACAGTTGGCTTTTCAACAAGCTTGCAGAAGATGCCAATGCTGCTGACCTTCCAGTGGGTCATCTGGCTGGAGGTGACTCTTGCAAGTCCTGTGCACTCCTTTTCAGAGTATCTGGTCCCTGTTTTGGTGTTAAAGTCTCTAAAGGATTCCCCCCTGTGCTGTTGTTTATGTCTGTCTACCCTCATTCTCTGCAGTCAGGTGTCCAGTGACACTCACAGATATGGAGGAACAAGAGGTGGGACAAACTCTGGGTGTAAGTTCTGCTTCAGAGCTCCATGGCAGACTGGGATCAGGCTGAAGCTAGTCTTTAGCTGAAACCACATCCTTACCCCATCCTGTGTCAGCATAAAAAAACATCCAGACCTTTAGAGAATTTTTATGAGTTTATTTGAGCCAAACTAATGACAATTGCTGGGAAGTGAAACCTCAGTAAATTCAGAAAATGTTCCAAAGAGTGTTGGTGAGGATGTGGAGAAAATAGAACCCTCCTGCATTGTTGGAGGGAATACAGACTGGTGCAGCCACTGTGGAAAGCAGTGTGGAGTTACCTCAGAAAATTAAAAAAGGAACTGCCTTATGTCCCAGCAATTCTACTTCTGGAAATTTATCTGAAGAAACCCAAAACACTAATTTGAAAGAATATGTGCACTCCAATGTTCATTTCAACATTATTTACAATAGCCAAGATTTGGAAGCAGCCCAAGTGTCCATGAGTAGATGAGTGGATAAAATAGCTGGTATGTTTACACAATGGAATACTACTTGGCCATAAAAAAGAGAAAATTTTACCCTCTGACACAGCATGGATGGACCTGAAGAACATTATGCTAAGTGAAACTAGCCAGTCAGAGAAAGACAAATACTATATGATTTCATTTGTATGTGGAATCTAATGAAAAAAATGAACTGACAAACAAGATAGAAACAGACTCACAGAGAATAGGCTGACAGCTGTTGGGGTGGTGGGGGGGTTCTGAGGGGTAGAGGGACTGAGAAAAAGCAAAAAAAAAGACAAAAAATGGCAGATTTTTTTCATATCAATAGTGTATTTATTTGTATAGCTGAATCGTATCCCATGATATGGATATATCATAGTTTGTTAACTACTTACCTCTTGTAGAACATTTTCAGTGTTTCTAGTTTGGGGCCATTGCAAATAAGCTGACATGAACAATCATGTGCAGGATTTTGTGTGGATTTAAATTAACATTTCTGTGGCATAAATACTTGGGGGGTGTGATTACTTGGGGGAGTAATATAAATAAAAATGTATATTCCTACTTTAATGTTTATTTTCCTTAGGTTCATCTGTTTCTCTTTATGTAAAAGTCTGTTTAAATCCCTTCTTACTCAAGAATTAGCTATTCATGTGAAATAATCTAATGTGGGCCCATGAACAATTAAAAAAAAAAAAAGTAAAAACAGCTTGGCCAGTAAGATTTGCAAACATAAAGTCCATAATATTTGTCTTGGAATTTAAGATCATTCATAATTATTCTTCTAATTGTGGAAAGCTAGATTTCAATCTTAGCTCTCTCCTTAGTTCTTTAGTTGACTATCTTGGTAGTTTATATTTCAGCTAGCCAATATACATAATACTACATATATATGAGCTTGGAGAATATCCATGAGTTTGAAGTGTCACCCTCATCTCTGGATTATATCCTGTTTCTACTCTAGTCTAATTTCTAATTCCTGATTTAGGTTTTCATGAATTAATCTGCCCCTTTCTTCCAGATTTGACATTGTGTCTGTTACTTTGGCTTCTAAAGTTAAACTCACATTCAAAATTCTGGTTTGACTGGCTCCCAAAGTTCTATTATCAATTCAAGCTAAATTGGAAAGGCAACCTAGTAAATCAGTTCCTTCAAGACTGTTCTGGGGCTGAGTTAGGACCCAGAAAGTTAAGGCAGGGTTTGATTCTGCACCATCTTAAGCAATTTAGTTAATATTTCTGGACTTCAATTTCCTCATCTGTATGTGGTCTCCTCAGTTAAGAATGGCAGCAGTTTTGCAGCTTGTTTTACACATTAAAATCAAAGGGGGAGATGTGGGCAGCAGGAGGGGATTACATGAAATCCACTGGTGGCAGACTAAGAGGCAAGAGAAAGCAAATCAGGGAAATCTCTGGGATTGGGTAAAGAAGTAAAATGGAGACAAATATGTCTTTTATATAGGATAGTTCATAGCTAAAATTTACAGTGCACAGAGATGGTTTTCAAGGAACAAGGTAACAATGAGGGGTTCTATGGTTTCTGCTCTGGTACATGGGTGTGACCTGAGGGGTCTGGAAAAGGAAATTAGTCTAACATTCCAAAGGTATGTTACCTTAAGTGCA
The DNA here is from genome assembly GCA_004024845.1 of Tonatia bakeri. Classification (NCBI taxonomy): domain Eukaryota; kingdom Metazoa; phylum Chordata; class Mammalia; order Chiroptera; family Phyllostomidae; genus Tonatia; species Tonatia bakeri. The sequence goes on from PVIA01003085.1 coordinate 55,755, forward strand.
AAAAGGCAATAGACAGGCTCACTTAGGATAAACACTGACCTTTGTCAAGGAAGATACAGGCCTAGGATATGACTACTCATCATGACCCACTTTTAGTTAGAAATTTTGATATCCAGACCAGCATATGTGGTTACTTTTGGTCTGTCAGTTCAAAGGCTCTACAATGCTGGCCTCCCCTGAGCTTGTCAGGTTTAGGATGGGGCTCCTTTCTCATCCACACCTGTTTTTCTTTCTTCCTTAAGTGTTTCTTTGGAGAGCACTGCCATACACTTCCATATAAACTCACCTTCAGCTATGCTTCTAGGAAATCCACCTAAGACATCTGTAGACCCCACTTTGAGAAGCAAATCTAGAGAGGTTAGAATAGCTGGAGCAGGTGTAGAGGATTTGTGATCAGCAGCTTGGGTTTTAAAAAATTAATCAACTCTTTTTAGTTATTATTCTGGTAACATTAGGAACTGCTACATGTACTTTAGTAAGATTAACTCATTGAATCTTCATGACAGCTCTCTGAAGTAGAAACTGTAATTCACTCCATTTTGCAAATAAAAAAACAAAGAGATCAAGTAAAATGTCCACAGTTATCTACCTAGAAAGTGGCAGAACTGGGACTTGAATCTAGATACATAGTTCCACAGTCTATGCTGCCAACAGCTAATTGCCCACTTCCTTTTTCTGTGACTATGGCCTATACTTTCCTGGTCCTGCCATGTCTCATCTGTAAAACAGGGATTGTAATTTCTACTTGTGAGATTATTTAAGGATTAAAGGAGGTAACTACATGAAGTACCCAGTACAGAGTTGGGTACATTTTAGGTATGTTCTTGACCTCATTAAAATAATCTTTTTGGTACTAGGCTAGAATAATGAAGCACATGGTACAAGCACAATGAAGAACATCTAACATGGAAAAAATTATTAGTTTATAAAAATGATGTTGAAAAAAAAAAGATGTGGGAAAATCTTAAAACAGGATGGTAAGACAACTAAAGGATCAGTAAAAGTGGAAGAAACTACCATCCCTAGGGCCAAGAAGAGAAAGAGAGAGAGAGGGAGACATCCTGGTGTCCTCCTTTCTCTTGTTTTCTCTCTTGTCAGTACCTACCATGTGCTAATGTAGCCAGAGGCCAGTTGGGATGGAGTCTGGAGAATGTTGTGAGCAGAAGCAAGCTTGTGCAATGCAAAGCAGAAGAGAGGAGGCATGGTGAATGCAAACCTGCATGATTGATACCCCTGCTAGTTTCACTGACAGTGACAAGGGAAAGCCAATTGAATAGGGGAACCCGGGGACACTCTGGTTTCTCTAGCTTCCAGCCTAAGTGTGAGACCTGTTGAGTTCTGCCCTGCCTGGTCTCAGAAGACTGTAACCGCCCATGGGTAAGGCTGAGTAAAAGGCCTCTGAACCAGGAGACACTAAGGAGATAAAACGTATTTCCCTGGCATGAACGCTGTCTGTTCTATGCCGGCCCCCAATGCTTGATCAGTTAGCCAATGATCGGTAGGATTTCCCATGGCGGGAATCGCCTAAGACAGGCATGATCACATGGAGGCCTCAGGAAAGGACTTGGGGGGCTGTGGAAATGAAGGGGTGATCGACATCGACCCCTGCCCCTTCAGCTTTGCCAATGCCTGAGTCCTTGAGAAATCCAAGTTTCCCAGCTGCCTTTGTCTCCTCTGCCCTACTCAGGCCTGCAGAAATAACAGGGGCGGTGCAGTGTAGACCAGAGTCGGCAGATCCCCGGGGTAATCAGACCTGAGACATAGAATATGAACAATCCTGTAAGATCTGCTTGCTGGAGGATGCTCTTTAATTAGAATATGAAGGCACGGGGAGGAAACAAAACTAGCCTTTTAGGTCCTGTAGTCTTTTTAAATGATAAAACCCCCAAATCTTAGAATCCCAGCAGGGGATCTGCCACTCCCTTTCAAAGCTAACTACTTGTTTTATCTTCCTTAACTGTATCGGTATTTTTTAATGAAAGCCTGCTTGGGCAGGAGAAGGAGACGCTCTCCACTAGAGAGGGTGGCCATTTCGTCCCTATTTCCCCACAGGACTCGGTTGTCTATGTGTATGTTTTTCTTGTGTTTCCACAAGCATCTGCAGCGATGGATACTGCTGGCCAGTATCCTCCACAAGACCCACTAAGCTAAAGAGTCAACAAATACAGCTATTGATCTGTTATAATAGAATGATTATTTTAAAGCCAACCAAGTTCTGTTTCATGTGATAGATTATACCCAATGACATCTAACATTTTTATCATCCTGTGATTTACCTCCAACAGTCTATGAATTAAAGAAAAATTTACCCTTAAAAGACTAAATGAGATTTTAAAAGCTGATTCATATGTTTATCCAGGGTGGGCAATTTTAAAACTGAGAGTCAATCACTATTTTGAGAAGAGATCATTCAAAGGAACCAAATAGTAGTAGAAAGAAAAAAACTTATTATATTTATTAAAAATAATTTTAATATTAGCTACATGTACAATATTTATTGCATTTGATGATTAATGAGAGAAGAGGAAATTTGTATTTGTGATGACAATGGCTTTACTTAAACTAAACAAACCAAAATAATAACAGTAATGATTCAGTGACTATTTCCTATGTATAAAACTGTGCTAATTGCTCTGAAGCAGAGTTTCTCACTCCTACAGTTGACACTTTTGGTTGTATAATTCCTTGTAATGAGGGTTGTCCTGTGTAGTGTAAAATATTTAGCATCATCCCTGGCCTCTACTCACTTGATGTACCCTTCCCTGAGTTGTGACATCAAAATTGTGTCTAGAGACTGCAAAATGTCCCTTTGGGAGCAAATATCCCTTTGGTTCAGAACCAATGCTCTAGTGGCATTAACCAATTATTATGTCCAGAGTACAAATGAGCAAAATGAGGCTTACAGAAGTTAAATTTCTTGTACTATCAGCTTTCAAACTCAGGTCCAACTCTAGACCTGCTACTGAATCTCAGCACTGTGCTTTCTTCTTTTGTTTTACTCCCGATTTTCTGAGAAGTATTTGTGGATGAATTTTTTAATTTGGAGAAACATCAGGAAAATAGCAGCAACTTTTGAGAATTGAATCTACAGCAAATGATTAAGTGAATGTCTGATTAGATGGTAGTTTTACAGTGTTTAGATCACAGAAATTCAGAGTGTAAGAAGCCTCAGAGCTAATCTGTTTCAGAAAATGCTATCACAGACACACAAGTTTTTAAAACAATGCCTGACAGCACCTGGTTCATTTCAAGTGAAGAAAGAATGTGCTGAAAAGCCTCCCTATTTTTGCGTGTGCTATGATTCTCATTGTATCTCCTTTCTTTATAATGTTGTACCACTGTAGTAAGCAATCAATTTCAAATAATGCAGCCAAGGTCAGCTGTTAGGGAATAACAGGTTCTCTACTAACACCATGTAGGAATGATTTATTGCGTTTCTAGAAGAAGGGTCTTGACATTTTGAAAATGTAATGTAGTGCAAGAATAATTAAGGCAAAGGTAGACTGCTGAACAATTGATTAGCATTGTCAGAGAAGCCTGATTAGCTTCAATGCTTCAAGAGCTGATTTTGCCAGCTATGAATTAAAGGTTAGTAATTAAATTCATGGGCCATGGCTGCTGTCTCCAGGTGGCATTTCACATAGAAATATTTGTGTTTGAGAAGACAGGCGAATAAAGCAAAATTGGTTGCCTCTTTCTAACAATCTTTGGTTAAAATGTCTTGTCAGACATAAAGGAAAAAAAGTATTGAGTCAAACTTGTTCATAAGTCAAGGTATTCCTTATTATATGCAATAATGTTTTTAAGAAGCAAGTTCTACCTTCCAAGTGGACAAAATCAAGGAGAGTTTAATAAAAAAGACTTCATATCAGAAGGGAGAGGGCCGGGAATGGGTAAAAATGGTGAAGGGATTGAGAAGTACAAAGTGATAGTTACAGCCATGTCCAGGTGGCTCAGTTGGTTGGAGCATTGTCTCATGCGCAAAATGTCTGGGGATTCAATTCCTGGTCAAGGCACACACCTAGGTTGCATGTTTGATCCCAGCGGGGGCACCTATGGGAGGCAACCAATCAATATTTCTCTCACATTGATGTTTCTCTCTCTCTCTCTCTCTCTCTCTCTCTCTTACTTCCTCTCTCTCACTTCCTCTCTCTCTCAAGTCAATTCCACTGCTGGGAATATACCCTAAGAATCCTGAAACACCAATTCAAAAGGACTTATGCATCCCTATATTCATAGCAGTACTATTTACAATAGCCAAGTATTGGAAACAGCCTAAGGGCCCATCAGTATGTGAGTGGATTAAAAAACTCTGGTACTTTTTCATCAAAAATGAAATACTATGCAGCAGAAAAAAGAAGGAATTCTTATGGAACTGGAGACTATTATGCTAAGTGAAATAAGCCTGTCAGTGAAAGACAAGCATCATATGTCAATTATAACTGGAATGTAATGAATGAAGTAAACTAATGAGCAAACTAGAACCCAGAGACATGAAAACATAGAATGGACTGACAGCTGTAGGAGGGGAGGAGAGAGGGGGAGAATGGCAGTAGAAAATGGAAGGGATTAGTCAAAGAACATATATAAATGATTCATGGATGTGTACAACACAGTGGGGATTGACTGAGGGAGTGAGGGGTGGGTTGAGTGGAGGAGCACAAACGGGAAAAAATTGGGATAACTGTAATGAAATAAACAATAAAAATAAAGAAATTAACAAAAAGTAACAATAATGACAATAACATTTATTAAATGTTTACTCTGTGACAAGCCTTCAAAAAATCAATAAACATATTTAAAAAAATATTTGTAGTTTCAGAATAGTCACAGGAATGTAAAGTACAGCATAAGGAATACAGTCAATAATATTGTAATAAGTGTGTATGGAGCCAGGTGGGTACTTGAAATATCAGGAGTACTACTCAATAAAGTACATGATTATCTAACTGCTATGCTGTATGTCTGAAACTAATACAGAATAACATTGAGTGTAAACTATAACTGAAAAATAAAAAAGTATTCATATTCATCATACTTGAGGGAATGTTTAGTTATGAGTCATCTGTTGTTTTCTCCATCCAGTCAGGCAGCATTTTTTGAAAGCTTCCCCTTTCCCTTCCTTGTCTTCCCATCCACGTACTTGTAGAAGCAGTTATATTTACAAAAAATCACTTCTCTCCTCTGGCCATCGCTGATGGGTCTAGGGGTACATACAATACACACTAAGGGCTCAAACTAAAGCATTCAGAATTCTTCCCTGGGGAATTTTTTTTTTCATTCTTTGTTTTTACATATATTCACAGACTATATAATCATCACCATAATCAATTTTAGAACAGTTTTAGTCACTCAAAAAAAATCCCATATCTATTAGTAGCCCTTCCCCTTTCTTTCTCTTCCTCCCCCACCCCAGGCCTAGTCAATTGTTATGCTACCTTCTGTTTCTACAGATTTTTCTATTCTAGGCATTTCATTAAAATGTAATTTTATATATATATTTTTTGTGGCTGCTTTCTCTCAGCATAATGTTTTTGAGGCTCATCTTTGATTTAGCATATTTCATTCATTTTATGGCTAAATAACATCCCATTATATGGATATACCATATTTTGTTTACTCATTCATCAGTTGATAAACATTTGGGTTATTTCCACTTTTGAGCTGTTGTGAGTAATGCTACTTGCTATGAACATTCATGTATAAGTTTTTGTGTGGATGTGTATTTTCATGTCTGGGTACATACCCAAGGTATAGAATCAGTGGGTCATATGTTTTGAGGAACTGCCAAAGTGGCTGTACCATTGTATACTCCTATCAGCAATGAATGAGGGTTCTAACTTCTCCACATCCTCACCATCACTTATTATTGACCATCTTTTTTGTTTTAGCTATCCTAGTGGATGTGAAGTGGATTCATATTTTGGTATTAATTTGCATTGCCTTAACAGCTAATGATGTCAATCACCTTTTCATGTGCTTATTGGCCATTCATACAACTTCTTTGGATAAATGTTTATTTAAATTATTTGCCCATTTTTTGATTGAGTATTATTGAGTTGTAAGAGTTATTTATATATTCTTTTTAAATTTAAATTTTTTAATTTTTTAAAAATTATTTTATTATTGTTCAATTATAGTTGTCTGGATTTTTCCCCCACCACTCCCCCCACCCCAGCCAAACCTCCCTCCCTCCCTTGCTTTCACCCTTCCCCTTGGTTTTGTCCATGAGTCCTTTATAGTAGTTCCTGTAAACCCTTCCCCCATTGTCCCCTCCCCCATCCCCTCTGGCTATTTTTAGATTGTTCTTAATTTCAATGTCAATATATTCTTCATACCAGTCTCTTATCAGCTATATAATTTGCAGATAGTTCCTCTCATTCTAGGTTGTCTTCTCTTTCAGCAGAGAAGTTTGTTTTGAGTTTGTTCACTTTATTTTTTGCTTTTGTCACTTGTGTTTTTTGTGTCTCGTAAAGAAACCATTTCCTAACTCAATGTCACAAACATATACTCATGTATTTTCTTCTAAGAGTTTCATAGTTTTAGCTCTTACATTTAATTCTTTGATTCATTTTGAGTTAATTTTTGTGTTTGTGTGACATAAGGGTCTGACTTCATTCTTTTGTATGTGGGTGTCCCAGTACCATTTGTTGAAAAGACTATTATTTCCCCATCAAATTATTTTGGTACTTCTGTAGAAAGTCAGCTAACTACAAATGTAAGGGTTTATTTATGAATTCTCAATTCTATTCCATTGATGTATGTATCTGCCTTATGCCAGTACCACACTGTTTTGATTACTGTACCTTTGTAGTAAGATTTGAAATCAGAAAAGATAGTCCTCTTTGTTCTCCCATTTCCATATCATTTTTGGCTATAATGGATCAGTTGCATTTCCTTATGAGTTTTAGGATGAACTTGTCAATATCTGCAAAATTAGCATTTAAAATTTTTTTAAAGATATCTCACTGTTTTTTTTTTAAGATTATTATTTATTTTAATTTTTAGAAAGGGAAGGGAGGGAGAAAGAGAGAGAGAGAAACATCAATGTGTGGTTGCTGGGGGCTGTGACCTGCAACCCAAGCATATGCCCTGACTGGGAATCGAACCTGTGATGCTTTGGTTCACAGCCTGTGCTCAATCCACTGAGCTATGAGCATCTAGAATTTTGTCAAGGTTGTGTTGAATCTGTAGCTCCTGGGGACTGTCATCTTAACAAATATTGCCTCAAATCTCTGAAGATCTGGAGAAAGATGAGATGTTTTTCCATTTATATTGATCTTTTTAAATTACTTTCATAATGTTTTACAGCTTTCAGAGGACAAGTTTGTACATGCTTTGTTAAATTTATTCCTAAGTAATTTATTCTTATTATGCTATTATAAATTCCATCTTGGAAACTTAAAATAAGGATTAAGCAATCTCAGCCTCAGTTTATCTTGTCTCTTGAATGGCAGAAATGTAAGTCTAGCTAATGTTAGTGGCCATTTCTATTTTATGGCAGAAATACAAAGACCCACAACATAAACCTAAAACATAAAACAGATACAGAAATGAGAGATGAATAAAGACTCCCAGGATTTCTTCTGGTAATAGAGGCTCTGATTTTAGCTCAAATTTGAGGCCAGCTGCATTTCTGTCCTTTATGACATTCTTTGGTTTTTGCTTAAACTATAGTGCATTTCTGCTATACTCAACTAAAAATCCCAAATAATACAGTATTAACATGCAAAATACAGAACCTGCTTGTGTTGACAGAGAAGAAATGAGTCATTTCAATGTTGAAATGCTGTTTTATGGTTACCATATATCCTGTGAAATTACCCAGACACATTAAGCTTTTTGGCACTAATCATATTAAACTACCCAAATTATCACAGAAGTGCCTAAGGTATGATGACTAGTTCTGGATTTATATAATTGAGCAGAAGTTTCAGTGTTTACCTCTACTGGGCAGATAGTGTACAAAAATGTGATAGTTGTTGGAAAATAGCAATATAAAGTGAAACAGTTTTTAAAATCCTTTAGCAAAGTCATGAGTCTAAATCCTCTGGTATTATTTGGGCAGTAAGCCAATAATTCTCAAACTTGGTTTTGATGCATATTTGTCACCAATTATCTTAAAGAGTATTTAAAAGTTTTCAAAACACATTTAGATTTAATTTAATCATTTTAATGTACATCTGTGATGTGTACATGATACTTTGAGGTTATGTCATTAAATCCTTACCCTACCATGTGAATCATATAACCGGAAGGTTAACATTCTAGTTGATGTATTTTATAAATGTGCAGAAAGCATTTTTAAATGCCACAATCTTATAGCTAGTAAACTCTTCAAATTTTTTTCTATTAATAGAGCCATATAAGATAGGATTAAAATTGTTCAAACAACTCTTTGATATAGTAATCTGGCTTCAGTAAAATTATGCTAAGGAAATTATCAGGGATGTGCATTGAGGCTGTTCAATAGTGCATTACTAATAATAGTATAAAATAGAGAGAGAATAAAAGTACAATACAGATTACACACATTAATTTTAGTCAATTCTTGTAATTAAATGTTACAGTGCCATTAAGAGTCATGTTTTAGAATTTTTAATGACATGGAAAAGTTTTCTCAATACAGCAAGTGAAAACGCATAGTATTACATAATGCTCTAGTTTGCTAAAACAAATTTTATATGTTCCTCTACTTATGCACAGAAGAAAAATGTAGAAAACTAACAAATTATCTTGGATGATGGGAAGGTTATTTTATTCTTGTGTTTGTTTGAATTTTCTACATAGCATTTATTATCTTTCCCACAGGAAAAAAATGAATGCTAGCTCATAAAATTTACAAAGAATAACAAATAAGGTAGATGACAAAGATCTCTTCAGGAGACAAAACACTCTGTTTAATAATACCTGAATTGAAGGACACAGTGTCCTATACTGGCTCAGCTACTGAGTCCCTTCTATAAATTAGGAGAAGGGGGGAAGAAAACCTGTCTTCTTATGTGGCCGTTTATAATAACTGTCCTATCTACTTTTCAAGGTTGTAAGGAGGAGCTAACTTAAGAAGCTACTTTGAAAAATATAATAAAAGTGTAAGACATGGTTATTAATGATTATTTATGAAATAACAAGTTGTAATAAAAATGTAACATTGTTGTTTAGTAGATATAACTGCTATTATAACTGCTTGCTTTTAAAAGAGGCAGTGAGAAATGTATACTAATTAATACTATATACTGCCAGAAATTAGTTTTTTAATTTAGTACTTAAATATTTTATGAAAATATTAATCACAATATGGAAAAGCCCATAGGGTAATTCTAAGTATTTTGCTTTTTGTAATAACACCAACAGCTGTCTCTAGCTTTCAGAAACGCCCAATTTGTCACTTAGACTTCCAAGACCAGTATCTTCTCCAGCTTCCCAGAATCACTTTGGGCTCTATGACCCAAACAAAACATACCAAACTTCTTCATCCACTCCTTTGGCCCTGCACCAGTGAAAGAGGAGGTATCAAAGAGCCTACAGATCCCTTCTTTTTGGTCCCCAATGAAAGATTAAATTAAATCACTTTCGTAGGGAAGAACCAATTTATTTTCTTTTTTGAAATAATATATATTATTATATATATACCATGACATAACATCAAATCTCTTCCAATGACCAACAGTCAAGAGTCCAGTGTATGGCAGTCTGAACTCAGATCATCACATAATTGAGTTATCCTCATTATGTCAAATTCATCAGTGAAATCAAGCTACATACACACAGCTAACATTTAATAATAGTATACTAAGTGCTAAAAACTATTAAGTGTTTTTCCTTTTGCAGATGAGGAAACTGAGGAGCACTTGATCAAAGTCGTACAACTTATAGAGAAGGAACCCAAATAAAGATTAGTATTTTCTTCATGTGTATTTCATACTACCTTTTACGATGATTTTGGGAAACTGACTGCCTGATATGGAGAGATATTTATTTCTGTAAGAAATAAATGAGGTGATTATACCTTCCAGCTAGCCAACAAAGCAAGACCACACATACACTTAGTAATTATCAGAACAAAAAGCTATCTGAATATTCACTTCTAAGTTTCAGTTGGTGATCATAACAATATTTCATTGGGCTTTTGGGAATTTAGCAGTTATTCCATGGGCTACAGTGGTGATTAGAGGAATAAAATTAAAGAATGCACCACAACAAGAGGGAAATGTGAATATATTATATGTAGATTCTCAACACAGTGATAAATGAACACATAAGAGATGATAAAAAGGTATGAAGAGTAAACAAAAAGATTCCAATTCTAGTAATGGCCAAATAGCTTTCTCATAGACAAACCCTCATGCATAAATATAAACATAAAAAGCAAAAATCTGGAGGCACTGGAGAGTGACAAAGAGTAGGTGTATATCATCAGAAAATCACCGCTTGGAAGAAAGGAATGGTACTGGGTGAATTTCCTGATCTTTTACATCTTTCATCTTAATGGCAAACTTTTCTCTGTGCTTTTCTGAGTGGTTAAAATTCAGACAAAACATCTGTTGTCTTATTGGCTTGAAGAACTAGAGGACAAAGTTCAGAGCAACTACAGGTGATGAAAAATGATAAAGAAATTTTTGAAAGAAGAGATTCAGAGAGGGAGAGGACCAATTTCTATGTATAAATTCTGCCCAAATCTCTGACTGATGCCTGAACTCTGCATATATGGGGCATAATCCAAGAAGCCCAAGTGAGGCTACAAAAGAGCTGACTAGGATTTCAGTGGCAACCTACTGCAGAGGAGACAGACATTACAGGTAGAGTAGAGTTCAGTCAAGTCAAACACTACTTTAGGAGAAAAATTCAAAACAATTCAGAAGAACATAACAGAAAGCATAGACTCTCTGATAATAATTTGCAATATTTACAATCAATAGAAAACAATTTATAGACAGACAAAAATAAATCCATGCATATACAGGCAGTTAATTTACTACAAAAGAGCCAAGAATGAACAATGGGGAAAGGATTATCTTTTATTTTTAAAAATATTTTTAAATTTTTTATTCATTGATTTTAGAGAAAGAGGAAGGTGGAAAGAGAAATATCAATTTGTTGTTCTACTTATTTATGCATTAATTGGTTGATTCTTATCTGTGTCCTGAATGAGGATTGAACCTGCAACATTGGCGTATCTAGATGACACTCCAACCAAATGAGCTACCTGGCCAGGGCCAGGATTGTCTTTTCAATAAATGGTGTTAGGAAAACTGGATTGGCATAAATGAAAGAATAAAACTGAGTCACTATCTTACACCAGAAACACAAATCAGTTCAAAATGGATTAAAGACTTGAACGTAAGATCTGAAACTAAAATTCTTATTGGAAAACATTAAGGTCTTCTCAACATTGGCCTTGGCAATGGCTTTTTAAAAAAGATTTGATTCCAAAAGCAAAAGCAGTAAAAGCAAAAACAAACAAGTAGGACTACATCAAATTAAAAACCTTCTGCTCAGCAAAGGAAACCATTACCAAATGAAAAGACAACCTATGGAATAGGAGAAAATATTCCTAAACCACGTATCTGGTGAGGGGTTAATACCCAAAATAGACAAATAAAACATGCAATGCCATAGGAAAAAACTCCAAGTAATTCAATTTAAAAATGGGCAAAGGACCTGAACAAATGTTTTTCCAAAGAAGACATACAGCTCTGGCTGGTGACAGCCTGCAAATCAAATGGTCACTGGTTTGATTCCCAGTCAGGACACATGCCTGGGTTGCAGGCCAGGTCTCCAGTAAGGGGCATGAGAGACAAACACACATTGATGTTTCTCTCCATCTCTTTCTTCTTCCCTTCCCCTCTCTCTACATATAAATAAATAAAATCTTTAAAAAAAACAAAAAACAAAGAACACATGCAGATGGCCAACAGGAACATAAAAAGATTTGCATCATCACTAATTATCAGGAAAATGAAAATTAAAGGTGAGATATCATAAAGGTTGGCTATCATAAAGAAAACAAGAGATACCAAAACTGGCAAGGATGTGCAGAAAGTGGAACGCTTGTACACAGTTTCTGGGAATGCAACCTGATACAGCCACTATGGAAAACAGTCTGGAAGTTCCTCAAGAAATTAAAAATAAAACTACCATATAATCCAGTGATCCCACTTCTAAGTATACACACAAAGGAAACGCAACCATTATCTCAAATATCTGTAATACCATGTTGATTACAACATTATTTGTAGTAGCCAACGTAGGGAAACAATAAACGTGTCCATCAGTGTGTTAATGGATTAAGCAAATATAATAAAATGTATGGTTATATATATGTACATATACATATATATGTATTTATAATGGAATATTATTCACTGTTAGAAAGAAAAATCCTGCCATTTTTGACAATATGGATAAACATAGGAGGCATCGTGCCAAATGAAAGAAGCCAAACAAGGACAAATACTGCATGGTATCTCTTATATGTGGAATCTAAAGAAAAGAGTCAAATGCACAGAAATAGAGAGTAGAAAAGTGGTTGCCAGGCGCTGAAGGTGAGGGAGATAGGGAGAAGTTGGTAAAAGGCCACAAACTTTCCATTGTAAGATAAATAGGTCTGAGGATCAATGTACAACTTGGCGGCCTAGTTGATAACACTGTATTGTATAATTTTAATTTGTTAAGAGAGTAGAAATTAACTGTTTTCACCAAAAAAAGTAAACATATGAGGTGATAAATACGTTAATAAACTCTGTGGAGGAGATTTCTTTCACAATGTATACATATATCAAATCATCAAGTTGTGCACTTTAAATATCTTACAATTTTGTCCATTTTAATGCCTCAAGAAAGTTAAACAAGAATGAAATATAAATTCTATTACTGAAGAATATAATATTAAAAATAAAATTCACTGTTAGAGCTTAGTAGCATATTAGAGATGATAGAAGAAAAACTAAATAAACTTGTTCAAGTTAGCCCTGGCCAGTGTGGTTCAGTTGGTTGGAGTTTTGTCTCATAAACTGAAAGGTTGCAGGTTCAATTCCCAGTCATGGCACATAGTTAGTTTGCAGATCTGATCCCTGGTTGAGGCATATGTGAGAGGCAATCAATTGATGTTTCTTTTTCACATAAATGTTTCTTTTCCTTTCTCTATCCTTCCTTCCCCCTCCCTAAAATTAATAAGCATGTCCTTGGGTGAATATTTAAAAAAATAAATTGTTCAAGCTAAAGAAAAGAAAAAACAATAACTGGAAAAAATTTAAAAACAAAGCTTCAGGGATGTATGAGACAATATAAAATTATTCAACATGTGTACAATTTGAGTACCTGAAGGAGAAGAAAGGATAGGACAAGCATCTTTAAAGAAATAATTCTAGAAATTTCCCCAAATTTGGTATAAGACATTTAGATTCAAGAATGTCAGCAAACCAAAAGCAGTATAAATATAGAGAAAACCATACCTAGGCAGATCATAGTCAAAATTCTGAAAGCTAAAAATAAGTAGAAAATCTTGAAAGCAGCCACAGAAGATAGTGCATTACCCACAGGGGAATAATTTAACTTGCTGCTGACTTCTCATCAGAAACAATGGAAGCCATAGGACATCTTTAAAGGGCTAAATGTTAAAAAATCCAGAATTCTAGATTCAGCCAAAATATTCCCCAAGGCTAATAGTGAAATAATGACATTTCAACTAAATAAAATAGAGAATTTGATGTCATCAGACCTACACTATAAGATATGACAAAAGAAGTTCTTCAGATTGAAAGAAATGGTATTCAATGGTAACTTACCTCATCAAGAAGGAATAAGAAGCACTGGAGATGATCTATCTTTTCCCATTAATTTCTTTAAAATACTATTTTTTCTTTACAGTGTCTTCAAAGTATATGTATTTGTTTAAATAAAAAATTAAAACTTAGAATGGAGGTTCAAATATGTGTATATGTAATGTATACAACAATTATGCTATAATTGTTGAGGATAGGGTGATAAATATTACATTATTCTTACCTTACAATTTATGTGGAATAATACAATAATAACTTTAAGTAGATTATGGAAAGTTAAGGATGTATATTGTAATCCCTGAAGCAACCCTAAAAAATGCAAAGAAATATAGCTAATAGGCCAATAGACAAATTAGTTTAGAATTCTAAAATAATATCCAATTAATTCGAAAGAAGGCTGGAGAGAAGTACAGAGGAACAAAAACAAGTGAACAAAGAGAAAATAAATGATAAAATGGTAGGGTTAAATTGAACTATATTAGTATTTCAATTTAAATGGAACAAACAATCCAATTAAGGGGCAGAAATTGTCAGAATAGATAAAAAAAGCAAACCCACATGCTGTCTGCAACAGACACATTTTAAATATAAAGAGATTGGGTAAAATAAATGAATAAAAAAGATATATCAGATAAACAGTAAGCATAAGAAAGTTAGAATGAATATATTAAAGTGAGAGGAGGGCAAAGGGGGAAAATCGGGACAACTGTAATAGAATAACAATAAAAAATTTAAAAAAACAAATGAAATTAAAAAAGAATGAATATATTAACCTTAGACAAACTAGACTTCAACATAAGGAGAGTTATCAGAGATAAATAGAAATAGTTCATGATGGTAAAAGGGTACAGTCATCAAGAAGACATAATACACATAAATGTAAATATGCCTAATAAGAAAGTATCAAAATATACAAAACAAAAATTGACAGAATTAAAGAGGGAACTCAACATATATCCACAGTTGTAGTTGGATATTTTAACATTTTTCTTTTAGCAATTGATAAAATATTCCATCAGTAATTTGGTGAAGATGTGGAAGATCTGAATATAATGTTAACCCTTGTACTAGTTATAGACCCTTTTAAAACATTCCTCACAACAGCAGAATATATACACACACACACATATGTATGTATATATGGATATGTGTGTGTGTGTATGTACATATATATATATATATATTTGAGCTTACATGCTTATCCATGTACCGCAGCCATTCAGTGATTCATAACACAGGTCTCAACTAATTTAAAAGGATTATAATCATTCATAATGTATTCTCTGACCAAATTGATATTAAATTAAAAATTATCTTTAAAAACTATATAAGACCCAAATATTTTAAATTACATACCACACTTCTATATAATTCAATTATTAAAGAAGAAATAATAAAAAAATTGGAAAATATTTCTACTAAATGATAAGGAAAGTACAATATATCAAAATAAGTGGAGTATTGCTAAATGAAAGTTTATAGCTTTATATTATTATATTAGAAAGGAATGCAGACATAAAACCAATGATCTAAATTTCTAGTTAATAAACTAGAAAAAGAAGAGAAAATAATCCCCCAAAATAGGAGAAAGAAAATAATAAAAATTTGAAATCAGTGAAATATGACACACACACAATAGGAAAAGTTAACGAAACCATATTCCTAACTTGACTGGTGTGTTGTTTGTGTGTCTGTGATCCTAGGCTGCAAAAGGATAGTTATGGAATATTATAAACAGTTTAAATTCATAAAACCCAACAACTTCAGGAAATAGACAATCTCCTTAAGAAATACAACTTACTAGAAGTAATACAAGAGGAAACAGAAAATATAAATATCTTTATTTCTACTAAAGACGTTCAATTCATTGTCAGGAAAACTCCAAAACCCGATAGGTTTATTAGTAATTTTTATCAACTATTTAAGGAAGAAATAATACTGTTACCAGTTGGAGGGTTCTTGCTTCTCTCAGGATAGAAATCAAGATAGTAGGCAAAACGGGTTTCCAGAAAGAAAATGTTCATTAGAAAGAGAAAGAAAAGTTTGATGCATCAAGGGAGCACATACCAGAGGAGAGAATGGCTACCTGAATTGCTGCTGGGGCCTGGTTCATATAGCGCTGGGTTTCTTTGAAATCCTGTGGGCAGGCTGGCATTGACTCGCACAGGGGCAGAGGAGATATGCCCTCTGTCATGCGATATGTTTCATTAGCATCTTGGGTCTAACTCAGAGTTAGGTGGCCTCCTACAATACCAATCCTACACAAATAATTTTTAGAAAATAGAATAAAGAGACTACTTCCCAACTCATAAGGCTAGCATAACCATGTTATTAAAACCTGACAAAATATCACAAAAAAAAATTGCAGAGAAATATCTCTCATGAACATAGACTTAAAATTCTTAACAGAATCCTAGCAAATTGAATACAGAAACATATAAAAGAACACTATATCATGACATAGTGGGGTTTGTTCCAGAAAGGTAATGTTGGTTAGCATAAAAAAAATCAATATTGTAATCTGCCACATAAAATCAGGTGAGATGGTTTATCTGTATAACAAAACATTGTATTAAAAAGATGGCATTTCATCTCTGTATAGCGTCCCGAAGAGATGTTTGTCATATATTGTTAGTCGGGGATGGGAGAAAGGGCAAAAACCAATAAAGTAAAATGTATACAGAATAAAGGCTGATGAATTTTATCATTGTTGTTAAGTTTTAAATAATATGTACATAAAGGAGCTGCCTCTTGTTCAAAGTACAGGTGCATTCTTGGTAAATCTAAGAACAATCATTTCTAAAGAATCTGAAATGATTTGTTTATGAGTCTGTATGGCAAGGCTAAAATTTTGTCTTTTAAAATAATATTTTAAAATTCATTTTCATTTAAGTACGCAAAGAAGAATTCAAGTTCCTGAAATTTAAGGGCTGATATCAATATAGAAAATGATAGCAAAATTTCAGTGGTATATATGAATAAATGTGATTTACTCCTCAGGGGATTTCACCCTGTTTTATCAGGTACCACCTACTGGTAAATAGACCAGAAAAAATGACAGCAGCTAACTGATTGAGGGCTTACTTTTTACCAGGAACTAGTATGAGCACTTTACATGCACTAGCTGATTTCATTTTGCTTTATTCTCACAATGCTAGTACTATTATGTCCATTGTACAGATGAAAAAAGTGAGGCATAGAAAAGTTCAGTAACTTGCCCAAGGTCACATAGCAAATAAAATGCCAGAGCCAGGATTTGAATCCAGGAAACTGGCTCCAGAACTTGTGGTTAAAAAAAAAAAAGGAAAGAAAAAAGCAAACCAATGGTTAGACATGACTGAAAAAACAGGTCTTTGTACATTTCAGGATGTTTTACCTCAAATTGTGAAGACTGAAGTGCATTATTTTTAAGCCCAATAGCCTGGAAGGCAAGTGTTTAATTTAAACTTATCCATCCAACTAGTTACTTGAGAAGGAAATTAACACTAGAAGAAGAATAAAAATTAGGTGAAATACAGGAAGGAAGCAGCAATGAAAGAAATCAGCTTCTGTCAGAAGAAACTCAAAGAAACTCCATGAGAGGCATGGGCATATCACAGCCAATCCTCAACTTTCAAGAGGAGCAGGAACCAAAATCTCCCTGAACACCTCCATTCTGGAGTTCACCCCAACTTATGCATCTGAGTGACCAGCATTTCAAGCTCCTTCAGACACTTAAGAAGAGTTTCCAGACTTGCATTAACTGGGCCAGTGTTGAGGTAGGGCTGGGGATACAGAGGAAAAAATTACAGTTTTATCTCACGAGCCATTTATTCCCAGTCAAAGGTGTTCCATTGCTTCCCAAGGCACCTGTGAAGCATTTATTCAGAATCTTTTATGCATCAGGAATGTAATATCTGGGATAAAAGCATTAGATGAATTCCAGTTTTCAGAAGCATGTGGTATGAGTCAATATTAAATATTGCTATTATACTGGTCTTGTGTTCAAATTAAATATTGAGATTTCATCAGCATATATGAGTTATTATTCACCTATGATTTCTGCTTATCCTTCAGGTTTCAAGATAAATACAAGTTTCATTATTTTTCCTTCATAATCTTTATTAAAGTTTGCAATTGTAGTGTTGTGACCTGTCATATTCATTATTTGTTTAGTTGCTTATTGTTTGTCTCCTGAGCACCAAGAGCCAGGAAATTTGCCAGACTTATCCAGCACTGTGTCGTCATAACAGTGTCTGAATCTCAGAACAATATGCGATAAAAGAGGAGCTTAAATAAATGACTGAATCAATGAATGAACAAGGAAAGAAGGAAGCAGATTTAAACGTGAATGTAGAGTGGTCAGTAAGCCTCAGTTACTAGGTAGCTGACTCATGACCAAATACTAGTTGTTTGTCCTGCAGTATGTAATTCTACTATATGGCTTAGTGAAATTGTAAGCAATTATATTCATATGCTCACTGCAATCTTTTGAATTTTTGAAACTGGAAAGATCAAGAGTATAAATTTTGAGAATCCTGTATGCAGCAAGTCAGATTCTAGTGCACATAAGAATTTCATGGTTAGATTTTTAAATGTTCATTTCCAGCTCTGACAATGGTGCACTCAACTAAAATCAGTGCCGGGAATCACATCCTGACTCTGGAAAGACGAAATGAACCTGGGGAAGATATGTTACTTTTTGTGAGCCTCTCTGCATGAGCAATATGCGAGGACTAGACTAAATAAAGTTTGCCTTTCTTTCTTGTAATGGCATTATACAATTCTATGGGTTCATACATATTTGAGCACCATGTTAGGCCTTCTATGGAGTAGAAAGAAATATAACTTATAGTTTTCCTTCCTAAACAGGAAGAAAATAATTTAAACAATACAAAAGCTAAACAACAAGATCAAATAAGAATTTATGATGATCACATTTCTTGTGTACTAAGGTGTAAATCTTTCCTTCCACATTTAATGTTTTTAAAAATTGAGATGTGTATTATAACCGATGTTAACAGAAACCTTTAAGGAAGAGGAATAAATCGTGACATAGGTATCCTCCATCGTGTATTAAGTGAACCATTTCTAGAAGGTACACCTTAGTTAGGGTGATTGTGTGACTCTTACTTGAAACTCAGACAACTAAGACTTGCCTAAAAAGTCTGCTAAAATGATAATACTGTGTTGCAATACTGAAACAAATATTTATTGGATAAGGGGAGGACTGTTGTCCCGAATAAGCAACACAAATAAAGGCAGTAGAGTCTGCTGAATTTGATAGGATAACTTGAAAGAATTCAAAGTGAGGAGAGGTTGGCATGTTTGATTTATTGACCTTGAAAAGTGATTATACAGAAAGCCTGCCCTTCAAAAACCTCTCCCATTTTTAAGAGAAGCTAAATATGTAGTTAAACTTAAGAGGAGAGCAAAATGATGTGCTCAGTCAAGTAGAAAATGCAGGAGAATCCCCAGTATGCTTCATTATGCCTTAAGGTTATTCTTTGAGGAAGTAAGTCAGTAGTTGCCTGGGGAGAACCATTGGTGGGGAGAGAGCAGGAGGGATGTCCAAGGGGCACAGAGAACTTTTGGGGGTGATGGATATGTTTATTATCTTGAGTATAGTGATAGTTCATGGGTATACACATATTTCAAAACTCATCAAATTATTCACCTTAAATATGTACATTTCAGTTATACCTCCAAACACTGAAAACAAGCTTCTGTCAATAATAAAGATACTACACAGATCATGGCCAGGGGGACGGATTATCAAAGGCAGCATGGTATGAGATGCTATGCCAAAGTGATTCAGGAGAATCTCCACACTCTTCATAACATCTGAGATCATCATGACTTTCATCACCAACATCAGCATTTATTAATTGTTCACTTTGCATAAGCAGGCATTCTACAAAATAGTTTGCTTGTATTATCTTCTTTAATCCTCCTACCACAAAAGATTTATCTCACTATCATTCCCATTTTACAGATGTGGGAAAACAAAGTCATAAAGAAGTTAAAACCTACCCTGGATTACAGAACTAGTAAGAAGAAGATGCAAAGTTTGACTTGGTCAGGGCCAAGTCCTTGACCCACTAGTCTAAGGGGTCCTTAGCACTCGGAATAGGAGACTTCCAGGTTGCTATTTGATAGGATTTTTCATATTGCTAATTAAGGATAGAATAAATAACAATGATATGTTTTAAAAACTTACATATCTTGCAAGGCCTCTATGAGTATGTCAAGACTGACATGTTGAAGAGCAAATGCCAACTGAAGGTCTGCCTTGACAACAGTGTGCAGGGACTTGAGTGGGTCTGTGGCCTGAGCAGCATGCTGTTAGGATTTCCACGGGAGGTGAACAAGGGGCAGAACTGCCTATCTTGGTTATTTCATTACTTTTTAAGAAAAAGAGGTGATGAATCAAAGGTGTAGAGGGACTTGGAAACATTGTAAATTTCCAAATATCTTGCTCTGTGTGAGGTATATATTTTTGGTAGTTGCTGTTTTATTTTTACTGTGGTAAAATACTCATAACATTAATTCTAGCACTTTAACTACTTTTAAATATTTTATGTACTTTTAGTGAGAAGGGAAGGGAAGGGAGGAAAAAGAGAGGGAGAGAAACATCATTGGGTGGTTGCTTTTCATGTGCCCTCTTCTGGGGACCTGGCCCACAACCCAGGCATTTGCCCCGACTGGGAATTGAACCAGCAACCCTTTGGTTTACAGGCCAACACTCAATCCACTGAGCCACATCAACCAGGACAGCATTTTAACTTCTTAAGTATACATTTTAGTGCATTAAACACATCTGTTGTCTTATTTTTAAGGTATTTATTTCTAGGGAGACAGCATGCATTATGGTTAAGGGTGTGGGTGCTGGAGTTAGACGGGCAGGTATTTGGTTTCCACTACTAGTGTACAACCTTGGACAATTTAATAACCTCTCTATCTTTCAGTTTCCTCATCTGTAAAATGAGGCAACTTTCGTTGATAAAGACCTACCAGACAGTACTGCTGCAAAGAGTAAATGATATGATGTATGTAACTTGTTCAGCGTAATTCCTGCTGTAAAATAAAACCTTTCACTATGGTATAGAAAACATAGTTCTAATTTTGTCTAGCATTTCTGTGAGCCAGAGATTCCTAATCTGGGGCATGTAATAAACCTGAGGGTGTCATGGATTGGGCTGGAGGAGAACTGTGGTTCTCTCAATGATGTGCAGATTCATTTGTCTTCTCCATGTGAGTGTTTGGGAACCAGGCACATGGCTTTCCTTCTATTCTCAAAGTTAGAAGTGCAAGGTAAAACCAGAAAACTAATTAGAGAAATACCTATAATCAGATCAATCTTGCTCCACCTGCTACTCAGGGGCCTATCATCATTGGCCTAAGTCTCATCTTCCCTCTGTAGAAGAGCAAAATGCTCATTCTTTGTCCCAGGGCCATGGTGCTGAATGGAAGGCAGCACAGTTAATATCCCTGCCGTTGTGGCCTGCAGTCTGTATAACCGTACCTACTTTGTCCTTCACTCCTAGAACAGTGTAACTGCAAACTGAACGTCCCACGGGCTGGTAGGGTTGCTGGTGGGAGTGTGAAAAGCTAGTCAAGGGCTCACAGGGTCAAGAGGCTCTGCCTCCCTGTGCCCCACATGCCCGTCTATATCCTAGCTTCACATGGTACATCACCCATGCCTCAAACAGCATTTTCATGTGCTTGCAGATTACTTGGGGATGTTGTTAAAATGTTGACTCTCACTCAGTAAGTCCTGGTTTGACTGAAATTCTGTATTTATAACAAGTTCCCAGGGGACTACACTTGGAATATTGAGGCTCTAATCTCTTCATGCTATAATTATTAGTTTATTTGCCTGTCTCTGGGTAAAGTGAAGGCAGGAAGAGGACACTATTTGATTCTATTTCCCAGGGGTTTAGTACAGAAAGGACGTAGAAGTTGAAAGTAATTATTTATTAAGTGAATGAAAGGAAGGGAGGAAGGAAGGAAGGAAGCAAGGAAAGGAGGGAAGAAAAAAGGAAGGATGGCAGAAAGGAAGGAAAGATGGAAGAAAGAAAGAAAAAGAAAGGAAGGAAGGAAGGAAGGAAGGAAGGAAGGAAGGAAGGAAGGAAGAGAAAGAAAAGAAAGAAAGAAAGAAAGAAAGAAAGAAAGAAAGAAAGAAAGAAAAAAAAAGAAAGAAAGAAAGAAAGAAAGAAAGAAAGAAAGAAAGAAAGAAAGAAAGAAAGAAAGAAAGAAAGGAAGGAAGAGTTGGAAGGAAAGAAAGACAGAAGGAAAGGAAAAAAGAAAAGACAAAGAAAGGAGGGAGGAATTGGGAGGGAGGAGAAAGAGAGAGATACACAGTAGAAAAACAAGGGCCTTTTCTCTGAAGGCATGAAGGTGTTTTTCCAGGTAGCTTTTCCAGGGAACCTTCACAGATACTTTCCATGTACTTTTCTGCCTTAAAAGAAAAAAAATTCCTTTTTTTCTGGGATTCCAGGAAGGCTTTCTCCTGAGCCAGAAAAAGGGGAGGAAACAGAAGTTCCCACACCAACTGCTAATAAAGAAACTTGAAGTTGTCAAACACTGATTCTGAAAGAATGAGAACATTCACTGTGTAATGACATTTATCATGCAAAGTCCACAGTAGGCATAACAATCTCCAGGACACAGAGACACACAGAGCCATTTCACACATATTGTTTGAGAGCAGGCTGTTCTTTGGCATACAATACAGGTTTAACTTAGGGAACTACTGCAGCCTTGCTGCTAACTCATGAAAAGGGGAGACTAGGGGAGAAGGAGGAAGGTCCTGGGAAGGTACGTCACAGGCACAGACATAGAATACGATTGAAAAGTTCAATCAACTTCTATTACTCAGATTACACCAGTTGGAGACAGCTGTAACCCCAGGAGTGACCACGTATTACCTTTCCTGCTCAGAGTCACTGCTGTGTTTACTTGTGAGCGAATCATTTCACAGACAGAACGTGAGTGCCATCAGTGGGAATGCTGTGCCCAGATGTCATACTATTTTGTCAGGAAATGATGAATCACCAGGGAGCCCTCACATCCACTTTCCCATGACCTTGGAGCAACAAAGGGCAGCTGAAGAATGATTCTGGGCATTTGCTTTCCCTAACAAAGCCACAGAAGGCCCAGATTAAGCTGGCCTCTTTGAAACTTAAAAGGAACCAGGAAAGAAATGCAGACCTTTCTTGAGTTTGGCTGAGTCTGCTTGTAAGTTTCATATTTTTAAAGAAAGTAAAAATTGCAAAGATAGTATTTAAAGAAGCATTAAGAGACACATGGGGAAAAACAAGCCTTAAGCACAAGTTCTCGATGCAGTTAGCTCGCTAAACATGGTCTTGATCGTTATAATCCATCTTTTACCACCATCTCAGCAAGGGCCACAAAACCTGGAAAAAGAAACCCATCTTCACCAAACTTCAATGCTGCATGAAAGTTTCTGGGATGATGATAATGGTGATGATAACAATTAAGTTGCAATTGAAGCTTGCCATCAAGTGGGTGCTCTAGGTATTCATATATTAAGTTGTTTACTCCTCATATAAAATTGGTGATTATTTAAACTCATCTTACTGATGAGGATTCTGAGTTTAAGTAACTTACCTAAGTTACATAGCTGGTTAGTGGAACAATTTACTTAAACTTAGGGAATTTCACTGGAGGACATCAGCTTCCCCTCAACATATAACACTTTTATTGAGATATAATTGATATATAACATTGTGTACATTTAAAGTGTATGTTGGGAACCACCCTGACTGGTATCAGAAGCTGTGACCTCCACCTAGGCTAAGGCTGAGGGAACAACCTTGGAACCGTAAGCCACCAAGGAGACAAGCTTATCTCCCTGGCAGGAGCACCGCTTCTGCTCCTTTTACTTCACCCTGCCTGGTCCCCAATGCTTGGTCGGTTAGCCAATGATGGGTAAGATTCCCCAAGGGGGGAACGACCTAAGACAGGTATAATCACATGGGAGGCCCCCAAGAAAGGACTTTGGGGGCTATGGCAAAAAGAGGGTGATGGACCCTCACCCCTCGGCTTTGACAAAGCCTGACTGCTCATGGTCTTCTAGAAAATCTCCTTATCTCTTGGTTGCCTTAGTTCCCTTGCTCCACCTAAGCCTAAAATAATGACAGGGTGGTGCAGCCCTGTGTTGGAAAGGGCAGGTTCCCTGGGTGATCAGGCCTAAGAAAGAATATGTAAAATCCTGCGAAACCTGCTTTGTTTAGAATGCTCTCGGTTGAATGAGAAGGGTCCGAGGAGGAAGTAAGTTTGTTCCTCAAAGTTTTACAGCTCTTTGATTCTGACTCAAAATAGGCCCTCAGAGTTCCTTGTTATTTGATGCATACTTCCTGGCAATGAGCTTTACCTGAATTCCTGTGTAAACGAACCCAATAAAAAGCCTCTCCAGTGGGGGAACGGTGCACTCTCCCCTAGGGATTCTCTCCCCTAGGGAGGGTGGCCCGGTGCTCCCCACTAGAAGGAGTGGCCAAATTCTGTCCCTACTTCCCCACAGAACTTGGTTGTTTCTGTGTATGTTTTTCTTGTGGGTCGACAAGCAATCTGCAGCTTTCCTCGGTCCCTACCTGTCTGTCAGTGGCTGCATCAGGTGTAAAGTGTATTGATTTGATACATTTGTATATTGCAACCTGATTACCACAAGCAATTAGCTAATGCCTCCATCACATCACATAATCATGTCTTTTTTTTTTTGTGATGAAAGCATTTAAAATCTACTCTTAGCAACTTTCAGATGTGTAATACAGTGTCAACTATAATCAACAACTGTAACACCATACTGTTCATAGCATCTCTAGAACTTATTCATGTCCTAAATAATTTCTTCCACCCATATGCTCCTGGGAATCACCATTTTACCCACTGTTTATATCAGTTTGGCTTTTTTAAGGTTCCACATGTAAATGAGATTATACATTATTTGTCCTTCTCTGTTTGGCATAATACCCTCTAGGTATATCCATGTTGTTGCAAATGGCAGGATTTTCTTTTTTCTTATGGCTTCATAGTATTCCATTGTGTGTGTAAGTATACATATATATGTATATGTGCATATATCACATCCTCTTTATCCATTCGTCCATTAATTGACACTTGTGTTGCTTCCATATCTTGGCTGTTATGAATGATGCTTCCATGAGCATGTGCTTTGAATTCCTCCTTGCACTGACAATGATGATGCTAGCACACTAAATGCTGTGCTTACATGGCATTGCAGAATCTATAGTATTGACTTCAACCATCTAGGAAGTGTCGCTCTCATCTCTAATATTTCATAAGAATATGAAATAACCATTGCTTCAACAGATGGATGAGTTTGGTCAAAATGGTTCAGTCTAAGTCAATCAAATAATGAGTGCCTGGTAAGTGCTTATTGTGGCACCAGAGAGGAGAAAAAGTGATAGGAAAGGACATAACAGACACACATGCCATGTCTTCTAAAAGATGTGTTTGAACTAAAGATGTGTCATCCTAGAGAGGCCTTGCCAGGAGGGTGTATCTATCTCACTGAAAGGATGCTCCAGCATCTTTCAGTCCTTCCATCGTTAACAGCACCCCAAACTTATCTTGAAGATCTAATCTCCCATTCTCCCTAGATGCACATTTTTGTTTTGATGTAATGGGGCGGATAAGTGACTGGAGCTATGACACTTGGAGACAGTCTCTTGGGAATTCAAATCTGAGCAGAGTAATACAAAGACAAAAATAAAAAACAAGAAAAAAATAAAAAATACTAACATCAACACAAACTGTATATCTCTTGGAGAAGGTATTAATTTGATTATTAACTGGATCTTTAGATCCTAGAGCTAACCTGCTGTGTACCCTTCTGGGTCTTGTACTCTACTGGTGCTTGGATTCTGTGTGAGCTCCTGCATGTCTCAACAAACTTGTTTTGTGACTAAGTTGCCCAGTTTCAGCTGCTTATAACCATATAACCCTAACTGGTACACCAAAATTACACATTTGGTTATTCTATAGACAAGTTAATAATATTCTATAGACAAGTTAATGCTGAATGAGTCACTTTACAGGTCTCTGTTGGTCGTAAACAGCAGTGATCAGGCAGGATTCAAATAAATTTGCTGATGAAAATCAATATGACCATATTTTTTAAAGAAACATAGCATATTAGAAATGTCCACCAAACTCTCAAACTCTCTATTTAGTCATTTCATTAACACAACTGAGCACTGAATCAAGAATCAAAAGACCTTACTGCTAGATCCAGCTCAACCACAAAAAGACCATGTGTCCTTGGGGAAGTTTACTTCCTCTCTCTGAACTTATTTCATATGTGAGCTTAAAATCAAGGCAGGGAGGGTCCTTGAGTATTTCTTTTCTGTCAGAGATCCTAAGGTTCTACATAAAAGAGCTGTACTTCAGAAATTACTGAGGAATTGAGTAGATGCATCTTAAGACCTTTCCCCCCTGAAAATGGACATTTTTCTCACATGGATAGGTAAGATGGAGTTGAGGTTCAACTTGACTCCTTGAGTAGAAATCTGAGGTATGCATATTACAGATGATTGCACTGTCATGATCTTTGGAGAAGAGCTCTAAGGGTAAGAATTATTAAATAGCTCTCCCATCATTTAACTGATATCATGTTATGGACCAACCCCAAGGAGGTCAGCAACAAATGTAATTTAATTTTTACCTATGAATAAATGAGTTTTAGATTAATTTAAATCTTCAAAGGAACTTTAAGTAAAATTTATCATAAAGCTTATGGGGTTATTTTGTTGGCAACTATTCAAATTTTATAGTTTCAAGGTTCAAGCATATCACTACAGAGAAACAAAAAATTACATTTCTCATTTGAAATAAACAGTTTGAGACCTGAAATGTATTTATCTTTTCATCATATTTCCTCATGTTATACTCCTGACTTCCAAAAGCCATCCAAACCACATTTTTTCTAAAGCTATTCCTGACCTGTTTCTGTTTGTTCTAGCGTTCACTTTTTTTGCAATTTAATGACATCATTTCCCAGCCCTGTTGTCAGCGGCCTTCAGCTGATCAAAATGGTCAGTTCATATGGTGAAAGGCTAAAATCAAAGGATTCAGATCAATTCCATCAGAGCTAAATCCATCAGATAGGATGAGAGAAACTAATTGATGAGAAAAATTTATTTCTTCCAGGTATCTTGAAAACTTAGAATACAAACATAAATTTACTGACATATATTCTTTTTTTTTTTTTAAACATCAATGTGTGGTTGCTGGGGGACATGGCCTGCAACCTAGGCATGTGCCCTGACTGGAAATCGAACCTGTGATGCCTGGTTTGCAGCCCACGCTCAATCTACTGAGCTACACCAGCCAGGGCTATTGACATATATTCTTATACCAATGTAGCTTTTCTTTCAGAAATAATTTTAGATGACATACTTTCCTTGATTGTTATTTTTTTTTTCTGATTTCATTCATTGACATCAAGATTGAAATTAAGATGAAATAAAATATGTGGAAATTCTTTTGCACAACTTTGGGGCTTTACAATAGATGTCACATCTTGAGTTCTGACATTGAACCAGGCACTGTGATGAATTGTGCTTAAATTCCATCATTTAACCTTATTTCTCTTTAAATCAGATGCTATACTATTGCATTTTCCTGATAAGGAAACTGAGCTTCAGTGTAGTAGGGTATGTGCCCAAGGTCAACAGCAAGGAAGTGGTAGAGCTAGGATTTACATCTAAGGCTATTAAGATTTATTATTTTAGTTACTCTGCCATGTTAATAAATTCAGGGAGAATCTGAAGGAAAAAGAAAGCAGACTTTGCATTTTTGAAAAATTAACTGAAAATTATGCCAAAGGGAAAAAACCCATTTACTCCTTTAAATGGCATTAGTCAACAATAACTGCTGATGTCTTATCCAAGAACTACTCCTGATTTTGCATTTGATCCAATAGTGTGGAATCTTCCTGGGCTAAAGCAGAAGGACAATTGCATCACTAATGTTGGCACCTAGTCATTGAGAGGTAAAATCTAGAGGTGTTGTGACCTAAGCAGAGATCTTTGGGACAGCAACCACTGTTGGCTTTGAGTAGAGATTGCATTTGTAGGAGGATCTGCCTGTGCGGTCTCCTCAGGCGGGGCCACATATATCTCCAGAGAAAGTCGACACTAACCATTTGTCAGCCATGGTCACATGTGCTTGCTGTTGCCATGCTTTATCCTTTTAGTCAAAGCAATAATTCCTCATTGTGAGAGAGCAACTGTGGGGTGCCAGGTGTTGATATTTTAGAAACATGCAGTGGTAGCAACAGCTGTGGTGGCAAATTTCAATTTTTTCAGCCAAGCTGGTAGTAGCATAGTATGCCAGATGCGATTAAAGAGTTTCAGTTATGAAGTCTTTCCATCTCCACCATTTGTGATGACCTTTATCTGAAAGATTCCCCACAGAATTTACCATTGTTCTGAGGCATGACATATCAAAAAGAGGCTGCACCTCCTGATTGCTGTCAAAGAAATCTTCAGGTTTTCCTGTACTGAGGCTCTCCACCACTGTGCTTGTTCTCATTGTCATTATTCCTCAATCTGTCCACCTTCATGTCAATTCAAATTCAATGTGAAATTTGCTCTTGCTTTCACTTTCCTGTGGAGGGAAGGGGTGTGGGCATCTGTCTTGAGCCTCACAAGTGCTGTCTATGGCATAATCATTACTGCTTTGGGTCATAATTATTGGTACGTTCCAATTTAATTAAGAGAGAAATAATACTTTAAAGAGATTTTTTTACAGAATCTTTTGTTTCTCAGGTGAAAGCAGGGCAGAGCCAACAGAAATCAGCATTACAGATTTTTTAATAGGAAGTAAAATCAAGTCATCAAATAAAATGAAAATTCAGTTCAGTTCAGGACTAGTGGGACATAACTTTGGTATTTAATAGTTCAGCTTGGTGCTGTGCTCATACTGGTACCTAATCTCTTTGAGAACATTATAAAAGCCATGAAGTTCTTTCCACAAAAAAGATGCAAATATGCTTAAAGTTTGTGTACTGTAGGGTAAACAAAATCAGTCTGGCTGCCTCACCCAGATGTCTGGGGAATTAAGATAAGTTCTTTTCTCATAGCCTTGAGACTAGGTCCAATATACTGTTCCCATAGCCTTGAGTGGGCTCACACATACAGAATCTCACTGTATTATACAATATTTTGGCTCCCTGCTGGCTTTGTGTGGATTTAGTATATAAGAGAATTAGAGGCTTCTGGCTCAGGGACATATGGCTTACAGTGTGCATGGTTTGCCCACCCTTGAAAGAGGCATGTCAAGCAAGCCCAGGGCTCCATACATTTTCTTCTGTCCGCCCAAATCCCATGTGAAAATATCCAGCCTTGAATGGTTGCAACATATGTACACTTTCAGGTTTTCATGGATCTAGTGAAAGCTTTTACATTGTAGGCTATAGATCAGTGCTGTCTAAAAAAACTTTCTGTGATGGAAATGTTTTGTATCTGCACTGTCGAACATGGTAGCCATGAGCCACAGGTGACTACAAAGAAGCTGAAATATGACGAGGCCTGTACAGAAAGTATCCAGCCATGCACGATAACATGAAAAATAGGGACATTTATTGAAGAAGATACAAGATACAAAAAAACATTGTACATAGGACAATGATACCTCAGTCTCCTTCAAAGTAGGCACCTTGGGACCTCACATAGTTCTCCCAGTTGCTATCAGCTGCTCCATCATATTTTCCTGAATCTCACTGATGGTCTGAAATCTCCTCCCTTTCAAAGGTGATTTGAGTTTTGGAAAAAGCCAGAAGTCATAAGGTGCCAAATCTGGGCTGTAGGAGACTGAGTTACCTCAATAATTTGATGTTTTGCCAAAAAACTCTGCACAAGACGTGATGTATAAGTGGGCTCATTGTATTGATGAAGCTGCCAATCACCAGCTGCCCATAGTTGTGATCTTCTGAATCATCTAAATAGTTTCCACAAAGGAATGTTCAAGCTTAATGCAAAATGTGATGCAGATTCATTGCTCTATTCGCTGGGTCATTTTAAATTTCACAGCCACACAGTACATGTGCTCACTCAATGGCGTCTACCAGCCCCACGGACTAGTACAGTGAAGTTGTCATTGTTTGTGCATGCACATTCCAGTCCACTCCCTTTGGCTGCCAGTTTACATCAATATTATGCAAGCCATTCTTGTTATATTAAGAATGGCTAGATATACATTTGTTTTTCTTTCTAGACTCTAAATTGTATTCTATTAATCTATGTCTATCCTTAGGCTACTACTACCCTACTATGGCTTTCTAGTGAACTTGATATTGAAAAGTATGACTTCTACAGTTTTGTTCTTCTAATTCAAGATTATTTTCACTATTCTAAGTTCTTTTCATTTCCATAGGAATTTTAGAATGAGTCTGATAATTCCAGTAAAGAAACAATCCAGTAAGGACTTTTATAGAAATTCTGTTTAATCTAAAGATCAGTTTGAGGATTACTGCCATCTTAACAAAATTTCTTTAAATCTTCTGCCCAAAAACAAGATTTTCATTTCTAAATATATTCACTTGAAATTCTTCTCCAACAATCATGTTTCACAGCATTTTTCTTTCATTTATTTCAAACTTTTTTACATTCATCTGCTAACAGAATACTTTTCAAACTTTAACATAATGGTAATTATTATAATAATATTTTTATGATAACTCAAATTATTTCTCATTCATTTACTTAACAATATTTTGGTGTGCTTGTTATGTTCCCTATACTTTTCTGAGTATTCTAATTATAGTAATTTGAGTCTTCTCTTTTTTTCTCATGATTCCAGCTAAAGGCTTGTCAATTTTGCTGATCTTTTCAAAGAAACTTTTAGTTTTATTAATTTTTGGTGCATTTTTATTTTATTAATTTCTGCTCCACTGTTTATTTTCTTCTTTTTGTTTGCTCTAGATTTAGTTAGTTCTTCTTTTCCCAGTGTCTTAATATGGAAAATTAGGTTATTGATTTGAGACTTTTATTCTCTTTTAACATAAGCAATTACAGTTATAAAATTTCTTCTGAGAACTACTTTAGCCTGCATCTGATAAGTTTGGTATGAATGTTTCATTTTTATTCATCTAAGTATATTCTAATTTCCCTTGCAACTTGTTTTTTGATCCATTGGTTAGTTATACACATAGGTTCATTTTTGAAGTGTAATTTGGTTCAATAAATTAATTATGAAAGGAAAACATATCAATTTCTCACCTGTTTTATTTTGATATTTAAAAATTAGTCATTTGGACTCAGGAAATGAACATATTCTGTAATTATCATGTAAATTTCACTGCTACATCTTTATACAGGTCCTCAAGCTTTCACATGGGCACAAGTCACCTGGGGGATTTGCTAAAACACAGATTCTGTAGGTCTAGCATGGGACCCAAGATTCTGCCTTTCTAATAAGTTCCCTGCTGGTTCAGAGAACATTTTGAATAGGAAGGCTCTGGCAACTGCCTGGAATTCCCTTTCTATTTATTACTTGCGATTCGGTGCAAATGGCCCTTTCCCTGAACACTCCTGACCTTGCCTTTGTCCTTGTCCTCAGGAGTGCATATTTTTTTCTTTAACCTCTAGCACTCTCCTTTTACTGTTTATTTCCACTTGTCCCATTCTTATTTCTTTATATATTGCTTTCTCCCAAAGGACCATGAGACTAATGAGAGCAGAATCTCTGTTCTCTTCGTGACTTTATTGTGTGGTTTAGTATTGATGGCTCAGACTAGACGCTTATTAATTATCCATTGAATCAATAAAGATAACTCACACTTAATATGTATCTGCTATGAGCCAGTGCAGTGTCAAATGCTTTGCAGACAGCATTTAACCATCAGATCAGCACTATGGGGAAGATACTGTTATCTCCATTTTGCAAATGAGAAGTAAAAGCCTTGTTGGTGCTTATGATCAGTTGAGTTTGATTCTGGTTTCCTTAGAGAATTAACTCACTCCGATTTAACCACACTGAGCAATTCTCTGAGGAATCTAACAAATGCTACATTTTACTTGTGTATATTATGACAGCCAGTTTAGAAAAAGAAAAACAGCAATATCTTTTCTTCTCATGCTTTCCCTGGACAGTAAAATAAGATGGGCAGTAACATTGCTGTTGCTACTCTAGCCCTCCCCTTCCCTCTTTTTGCTCGGTTGGTGCACTCGCCTGCATCTTTGTCTCCTGTCTCCAGATCCCTCTCTTCTGTGCTTCCTCCAAAATGTGGACCTTATCATGTCACTGGCTGAAGTTTTCAATTACTCGTAGTTGCCCAATAAGACAACGTCCAAATTCCTTAAGTCAGCTTACAATCTTTCTACAAGTAACTTGTCTGGCATCTTGAAGAGGATACTTCTGAAATTACTCTCTTCCCACTGATCTTAATGCCCTTATCAACCTGCTCCTTGCCAACTCATACTTCAGATTCAGTTCCTATAAATTCTATTATGAAATGATCTCTGGACTACCCTGGGCTTGAGGCTTCTTCCTTTGTGCTTCTTTGGAATTATACACATACCTCTGATATAGTTGCCACATTTTATAGTAGTAATGTATTTATGTTTTCATTACTGGACAGTGAGCTCCTCAAGGTTAAGAAATGTCTCATCTTCCTATTTCCAGCACATAGTACACGACTTGGCATTCAACAGATATTGTTGAGTAAGAAAAATTGGTCAAAATATAAGTGGTTTGGGCCTAAAACACCTGACTATTAACCTTATATACAAACAGAGTTCTTTCATTTTTACCCAAAGCTCTCCATGTGTCTGATATGGAGCAAGTATCACATCTGCTGCTAAGTAGTTAGAGTGAGCATGGAGTTGTGAATTACTCAAAAAAGGCACATTCATTCATCTTTGCATCTCTTGGCTCACATAGGACAGTTTCTTGAACATCGAAACTATTCCACAAAGATTTGCAGAACTGAAATGAACTTAACTACCTTCTTGGGTTTTAGCCAAGTTATTATAAAGCCCCCCACTACTCTGGGGAAACAATTATATCCTAACACAGGGGTGAAGGGTCTATTGCAATGCTTTGATGTTTCACACTGTCACATTCCTACAGTAGGAGAGATGTTCAAAACAGGTGGGCGTACTGTCTACTCTGATTACATTGCTCTGTACCTGCCAGAGAATGGCAATAGGGTGCTGGGGGCTGCCCTGCCTGGTCTCAGGAAGCTGTGACCCCCTGTGAATTAGGCTCAGTGAGAGACCTCTGGACCAGGAGCCACTAAGGAGACAAAAACTTATTCCCCTGGCATGAACGCTACCTGTTCTGTGCTTGGCCTTTAATACGTGATCAGTTAACCAATGACAGGTAAGACTCCTCAAGGAAGGATCGACCTAAGACAGGTTCTGATCACATAAAGGCCTCTGGAATGAGACTCACGAGGCTGTGGAAATGAAGGGGCTGTGGAAAGGAAGGGGTGACCGACATCAACCCCTGCCCCCTCTTAGCCTGAGTCTTTGTACTTAGATGTGAGAAATCCAAGTCTCCTGGCTGCTTCTGTCTCCTGCCCTTCTCAGGGCTAAGCAAATAGCCAAAGGGGCAGCTCAGACTGGAGACGGCAGACCCCCAGGGTAATCAGGCTTGGGACATAGAATATGCAAGATCCTGTGAGATCTGTTTGCTGGAGGATGCTATTAACTTAGAATTTGAAGGCACAGACAGAAAACCAAAACTAGCCCTTTGAGCCGTGTATCCTTTCATATGATAAAACTCCAATCTCTGCCCAGAATCACAGCAGGAATTCTGTTAGCATCTTTGTAAGTTACCTGTCCCCTTTGATCCTTTCTGCCAGACTGTGAATCCACAAACTGAGTCTACTTTCTCAATAAAAACCCACTGGAGTAAAGGAACAGGGCTCTCCCCACTAGAGGGTGTAGCCACGTTCTCTGTATCCCCACAGAATTATGCTAAATTCTGTGTATTACACGTGTTTAATGAATATCCGAAGCTGAGATGAATACCACGGGATGGCCAGGGCAGTATTCTTTCACAATAGAGCAAATGTGAAAGAAGACAAAAATCAGCTGAAGAAGCAGTAATGATTCACAGAGGGAAATATATTTCAATTTGAAATGTGCTGATAGCTCCAATCTCTTTTTCTTTTGTTGTATTAGAAGTGAATTTGTGGGTGAATATCAGAACATGGCTCTCCTAAATGACTTCTTTTGCAGCACAGCAAACACTCATCGACTTCTAGTCTGTCTGAATTTGGCTGTTCCAGAGATTCCATATAAATGGATTCACATAATATGGCCTTTGGTATTTAACTTTTTTCATTTCGCTTTCCAAGGTTTTCAAGGTGCATCCATGTTAGAGCACAATCAGTACTTAATTCCTTTCATGGTACTATATTTCATTCTATGATGATCCCATACCTTTTTTAAATTTTATTGTTGTTCAATTTCTTATTTATTCACTTTTTAGTTATTATGATTAATGCTTCTATTCAACTACAGGTGATAGTTTTCATTTATATATCTAGAAATGTAATTTCTGGTTCATATAGAAACTATGATTAACTTTTTCCAAAATTTAAAAAAAAATTCAATTACAGTTGACGTTCAATTATATTTTATATTAATTTCAGGTATACAGTATAGTGTTTGGATATTAAAATTTACAAAGTGATCCTCCAATGAATCTATTACCCACCTGGAATCATACATAGTTATTACAATATAATTGACTATATTCTCTCTGCTGAACTTTATGTCTACTTTGTAACTACCAATTTGTATTTCTTGATCCTTTCACCTTTTCACCCGTCCTCCCATCCCTTCCCATCTGGTAACTATCAGTCTGTTTTCAACATCTATGAGTCTGTTTCTGTTTTGTTTACATTGTACTTTAGATTCCACAAATAAGCAATATATGTGGAAATTCTACCTGGTAGTAGCTACAAAGTCATCTGTGGTTGGTAGCTACCTGTGCTGTGCCTGGAAGCATGTGGGGAAGGTCACACTACAAACCAAGATGGGTTGCCACCAGTACTGAGACCACTCAACAAAAGGGCACCTTGAGACTAGCTGCTGCCATTCAGCTGCCTTTAAGGCTCAGCCTGGAAGAGGTTGAGTTGGTTGATGTGGGGTCTTAGGGAATCTGCAGAGTGGATTGAGTGGGATTCACCAGATTAATGCAGATTCATATTTGGCCATGTGGGGGAGGGCTCAACACAGGGAAGATGGCACCTGTCTATTGGCTGAGTTGGAGGAAGGCTCAACACAGGAAAAACGGCAACTTTCCCTCCAGTCCTTGCTCTGAAGCCACATGACTCAGTTTCTCTTTGTATGCCTCCCCTCCACCCCCGCCAGAGCCCTGAGTGAGTGCCTAAAAACAAGTAATTCTGTGCATGGGCTCTTTAGGAGGATGTCTAGGTTTCCAGCAGCTTTCTGTTTCACTCAGAAAGACGGAATTCTTGCTGATTTTCATGTCCAGCTGTCATGGCAGGTCCTCTTCCCTGCACCAGTGCCCTGGTCTGGGGAGCCCAATGAGTGGATTGGACACATGCCTCCTCTGGGGGGACCTCTGCAGCTGAGGTCCCAATTCTCACCCAGCTCACTTGGGTTTGGGGCCAACCCCTTTTGTGTCTTTACTTTTTCTATCAGTCTTGACATGGCTTCTTCTTTATATACTTAGTTATAGAACTTATGTTCAGCTAGTCTTCACATGGCTCTCCAGGTTCACTGTTCTATAATTTAGTTGTAATTACAATGTGGTCATTGGACAGGCGAGCACAGTGTTTACCTACTCTACCATTTTAACCAGACCTTTCTAGGTCTAACTTTTTTATGATTTACCAAACTCTTTTGAAAGTGGTGACTGCATTTTACAATCTTGCCAATAATGTGTGAGCTATTCCAATTTCTCCACATCCTTGCCAATAGTTGCTATTATTTGTTTGTGTGTTTTTTTTTAAAGATTTTATTTATTTACTTTTAAAGAGGGATGTGAGGGAGAAAGAGAGAGAGAGAAACATCAATGTGTGGTTGCTGGGGCCAAGGCCTGCAACCCAGGCATGTGCCCTGACTGGGAATCGAACCTGCAATGCTTTGGTTTGCAGCCCGCGCTCAATCCACTGAGCTATGCCAGCCAGGGCTGTTTGTGTTTTTTAGACATTTGTGTCTTTTAGACAACTGTATGTTAAGTGGTATCTCTTTGTGGTTTTGGTTTGCATTTCCCTAATGATTAATAATGTTGAGCATTTTCATGTGTTTATTGTTCATATATGTCTTATTTAGAAAAATGTCTATTCAAATCCTTTACCCATTGGGATATTTATAGTTTTATTATTCAGTTATAAAGGCTGTTTATATATTCTTGATACAAGTCCCTTATCATGTGGGAGAACTTCATCCAGCAAAGCTCCCCTGGCTATCATGGATGAGAATAAGTCTACCAAGACATGATCTGCTTGGGGAGGAAAGGTGGCCGATCTCTCTGGAGAAGGGCCTCAGACACTTCCTTCCCTGCATCTTTATTGAGTTTAGCTCACACAGAGATACATAGTATGCACATAAAGCTCATCAACTAATGTCCAAAAAGCTATAGTCATAAAAAAACTGACGTCATTTACAGATAATAGTTGAAGAAACACAGGGATTGTCTCTGGGCAGTCTTGGCTTTAGCTGGTGTCTGATTCATACCAACAGGGCAGAGCAAACCTCAAAGGAAACAATGTACATTCTTTCTCTGACCAGATTCACCCCCAGGAGCTGTCTGTTCCAGTACAAGGCTGCAGCTGCCTTTGGCATTATTTTCAGGCTGAGTCATATGGGGAAAGCAAAGCAGCCAAGAGATTAGGAGAATTCTTACAGGTAGAATGAGGACCCAGGCTATGACAAAGCTGAGGGGTGAGGGTCTTTCTGCTCTTTCTCTACAGTCCCCTAAGTCCTTCCATGACAATCCCTTTGTGACTGTGCCTGTCTTAGGTTTTTCCTCCCTTGAGGAATCTTACCCATCATTGGCCTAACCAGTCATCTGCCCAGGCCAAACAGGGGAATATGAGAGAGGGGATAGGTTTTGTCTCCTTAGTGGCTCATGGCCCCAAGGCATTTTCACTCAGCCCTGGCTATGACTCTTTTGTCCATTAATGAGGCTATAGTCCCTGAAACCAGATAGGATGGCTCTCAACATTATCGTATACAAAGTCTGTCTAGAAAAATTCAGCCATTGTTAATGTAATGAGAATGGTTTGCATGACATTGATGTAACCTGGCAGGTAAGGAGAGTGGACTGGAATGCACATGTGCGAACAATGACAACTTCACTGTAGTAGTCAGTGGGGGCAGTAGATGCCATTGAATGAGCATGTGTACTGTGTGGCTGTCATATCCCAAATGACTGAGTGAGTAGATCAATGGCTCTGCGTCAAATTTTGCATTAAGCTTGAACATTCCTCTACAAAAACTATTCAGATGATTCAGAAGGCTGCAGCTATGGGCAACTGGTGATTGGCAGATTCATCAAGACAACACACCTTCTCATGCAGCACATCTTGTACAAAGTTTTTTGGTGAAACATTAAATCACCTAGGTGACTCAGCCCCTCTACAGCCCAGATTTGGTGCTCTGAGACTTCTGGCTTTCTTCAAAACTAAAATCACCTTTGAAAGGGAAGAGATTTCTGACCATTGATGAAATTAAGGAAAATACAATCGGGCAGCTGATGACAATTGGGAGAACTGTAGGAGGTCCCAAGGTGCCTACTTTGAAGAGGACTGAATGTCATTGTCCTATATACAATGTTTTTGTATCTTGTATCTTTAATAAATGTCTCTATTTTTCATATTACATGGCTGGATACCTTCTGGACAGTCCTCAATGATTTGCAAAGATTTTTTCTATTCCAGGGTTTATATGGATAAAGCCCAAATATTTCTAATGTTGATGAAGTTCAATTTATTTTTTCTTTTGTTATGTGTGTTTTTGATGTCACAGCTAAGAAACCATTGCCTGATTGAAGGTCATGAAGATTTATTCCTATGATTTTATAAACTTTTTTATAATTTGAGCTCTTAAATTTAAGTATATCATATATTTTTAATTTTGTGTATGGTGTGAAGAAAGGGTTGAACTTTATTTTTTTTGTAAGGAGATACCCAATTTTCCCAGGACAATTTTTTGCAAAGATTATCTTTTGCCCATTGAATTTTCTTGGCACCTTGTCAAAAATCAGTTGACAATAAATGAAAGTGTTTATATCTGGATTTTTTAATTCTATTTCATTGATAACTATTTCTATTCTTATGAAACAGCACATTGTCTTGAATACTGAAGCTTTATAGTAAGTTCTGAAATTGGGAAATGTAAATTATTTAGCTTTGATCTTTTTAAAGATTGTTTTTGCTGCTCTGGGTCCTTGCATTTTAGATGACTTTTAGAATGAGCTTTTGCAAAAATGGCAGCTAAATTTTTATAGGAATTCTATTGAGTCAGTAGGCAGTTTGGAGAAGTATTACCATATTAACAATATTAACTTTTTGTGTGAACCTAGAATTTCTTTAGGTCTTTCTTAATTTCTTTGAATGATATCTTGATACTTTTCAATATATAAGCTTTGTACTCCTTTGGTAAATATATTCCTAGGCATTTTATTCTTTTTAATGTTATTGTAAATGGAACTGTTTCTTAATTTATTTTTTGGATTGCTCTTTGATAGTAGATAGAAATACAATTAATTTGAGCTTGTATTTCATAACCTTGCTGAATTTCTTGAATGCGACTGTACAATAAAAATGAATCATTTAAAGAGGGGAAAGATTAGCATCCCCCTCAATTTTGTACAAAGGATGTGGGGACTCTGGGAATCTCCAGTGAGGCCTAAAGACGTTCATCTATAAATATGATGCTCATTGGCATGAGAAGAAAAATATGGGAACCCAGCAAGCTTAAGGTTTTGGCAAGATGGTGCACTCAGCTGGTGTGTTTAGAGAAAATGGGTAAAATATGATATGATTTTGTGCTATTTTTGTGCCCCCAACCCAATCTGTATGTAGAAGCCCTAATCCCAAATGTGGTAGTATTTGTATGTGGGCCTTTAGTAGGTAACTAGGTTTAGATTATGTCATGAGGGTAGAATCCCTATGATGGAGTTAATATCCTTTGTAAGAGGAAGAGACAAAATTTCTCTCTCTTCACTATATGCAGACATACTGAGAAAATGATTATCTGCAAACCAGAAAGAAGACACCAGACACCAAATCTGGCAGCACTTTAAGAATTAAATGTTTGTTATTTAAGCTAAACAGTCTTTATACTTTGTTATAGCATCCCCAACTGACCATGACTTCTTGTTGGTTTATGGTTGAGACTTTAAGAAAGAAAGGCAAATGCGTGAATACAGAATTTCTCAGCAATTTTAAACAACACCAATTTTAGAGCATCAAAGCACCAAGAAAATTAGTTGACACTGCACTAACACTGAGAGATTTTTGAACTGGTAGAAGTTCTAGTTTGGCTCTTAATGCCATAAGAATAGAAAATGAATCCTAGGGCCTGATCAGCTGGGGAGAGAGAACCAAATCCCTGCATGAAGCTGGGCCCTGAAAAAGTATAACTCCAGTGCAAAGAGGACTAATAATCTCCATCTGCTAGCTCAAGGGAGAGAGAGGGAGCTTATTTCTGTGCCCTGGATTTGAGTGGAAAAAAAATAAATAAAATTTCTTGGGAAAATCAAAACTCTGAACTTCCCTGGGGGGTCTGATGTACAGCATCGTAATTATAGTTTTCAATACTGTGTTGTATACTTGCAAGTTGCTCTGAGAGTAGAGCTTTTACTATAACAATGACAATATGGTAATTGTGGGAGGAAAAGGAAGTGTTAACATTTATTGTGGTAAACATTTTGCAATATATGTACATGTCAAACTTACATAGAGTTTATGTCAATTATATATCATTAAAGCTAGAAAAAATCCCAATTCTGAATTTACAGCCCTTGTGGATTTAGAGTGAAACTGTTTGCTACTTAAGCAGAACAGGTAACTACCCCCGCCTCCCATTGGGAAAGTAGCAGAAACTTATATGGCCCTATAGTACATCTGGGTTATCTGAGAAGGGACCATAAAACCCACCCTGCAAGGGCACTTCAATTGCCTAGGCCATATGGGATTTACATACATATACACAAAATAAGCCATATTGAAAACTAATACACAACCATCCATAATAAACATGGGAGGAACTAACCCATCATGAGCAAAATTCAGCAAATAAACAGAAAAAAAAATGGAAGAATTAGCATCACAAAGACTTATGATAAATCTATAATAGTGACAATAAGTCAAATTTATTTGAAATGAATAAAGTGATCAAACAAGGAGTAAAAATCAAAAGGAAATGTACAAATAAATAAGAATACTTGTAAAATAACTCGGTTAAAGATGAGAGAGCAAGTTTCAAGCAATCTGGAGGGATTTGTGGGTTGAAGGAGAGGGTAAAGCAATCTGAGCTTAAAGAATGTATCTCTCTTGCAAAACTCCGGGCTTACCATGGGAGCGTAAGCGGCGAAGAATTATTTTTGGAGGTATCTTTGAGCTCGCTGAATAGACACCATGAGCAAAGCTCACCCCCCGCCCCCCGAGCTAAAAAAATTTATGGACAAGAAGTTATCACTGAAATTAAATGGTGGCAGACATGTCCAAGGAATCTTGCGGGGATTTGACCCCTTTATGAATCTTGTGATAGACGAATGTGTGGAGATGGCAACTAGTGGGCAGCAGAACAATATTGGAATGGTGGTAATACGAGGCAATAGTATCATCATGTTAGAAGCCTTGGAACG
Source organism: Tonatia bakeri (assembly GCA_004024845.1). Classification (NCBI taxonomy): domain Eukaryota; kingdom Metazoa; phylum Chordata; class Mammalia; order Chiroptera; family Phyllostomidae; genus Tonatia; species Tonatia bakeri. Next base: position 96,362 of record PVIA01003085.1, read on the forward strand.
AGTATAGAGAATGGTTGCGTCCACCAGAGAAACCATCTGCTTCCACGTCCCCTCCGCACATCTCTCCTTTTACTAAAATATAAAAATTGAGTCTTGTACATCTTCACATTGAACTTTTGTTAAATAAATTTTTGTACTAGTCAAAAAAAAAAAAAAAGAATGTATCTCTCTCAGCAGTCCTGTTTTAGTTTCAGTGTATCAGGAAACATATTTTTTGATAAATGACATTTAACTCATATACTGACACTTTTATTCCAAATAACTCTAACAGCTATATTTCTTTAACTGTTAGCAATAAGTTCTATAATTAGAGTATCATAATAGATCCTGGATCAGAAGTTAGAAAATGATAACCAGGTGTTGTAGCCACTTAGTTGTTTATGCTTTGGGCATTCCATATGGCTGATGGCACCTCCTCATTCACTATAGTGGCCCACTTTACTTCAGCACTGGATATCATTGGCTGAATCAAATCCATTCCTTCCTTACTACTTTCTATTTAAAATAACAAATAAGACATAGATGGTGTTCTATTTTTTAAGGCTTTCCTCTTTTAGAAGCTGGTACAATCTCCCAATTTAAACATATTCAGGTTGTTATTTCTGATATTTTCATATTTCAATGGAATTCTTCAATGACAGTGATCTGTGTACAGTGACTTATAACCTTTTTGGCTATTCAATTATTTGTCACACATTTCAATAAATCTATTTTACTTTTCTTCTACTGTGAATGCTACCACTTTGTTTCTTATTCCCTCTTTCTCTTCAAAATCACTAAGGTCATTTACTATCTAGCCCATTTAAAAAACAAAAATATGCTGACTATTCTTTAAGAAACTTGAGGTTGCTTATGAATGCATAAATGTCGTGGACCCTCCGAGCGTGGGGACCCCCCTGAGCGTGGGGTCCACGACGTTGTAGCTGAAACAAAAGAAATTCACACGGCCTACAGAATCCTGTGGGAAAAAGGGTGAGTGGCTTTTCTCTCAAGGGGAGCAAAAGCCTCGGCCCTTACTCCAATGAGCTTTTATTGTCTTACTGGGCACACTACAAGAAGGTCCTCATTAACTATGCACAGGCTAACTTTAGGTAGTTACCTTATACAGAAAACAAATAGAGGATGCTGGTAATCACATCTGAAGAGGGATATTTGCAAATGAAAAGGCACAAGTGGTAGAACTGGTTACACTGGTCCTTGGAAGATTTAGGATGGTTTTTAGGAAGTTTCTTTGCAGTAAATGTTTGCCACTGGGGGCTGGGCCCACACCACGCAGTATGGTCCACTACACATACAATGTATTTTCCCTTACAGAAAACCTAATTCTCCCAAATGTTGATCATTGGACAAACTTTACAGCTAATCTTTAAGTAGGGTTCTCAGTATTCACATTTTCACTTTGTTTTCTTTAGAAATATCCCTGTAACAATTCAAATTAATAGTTCCTCAGTGTCCTTTCTTTATACTTTACATGAGGACAAATATTATTTTTCTTAAAGGATGCCAAATTCCCTAAGAGTTACAATAAATAGCATTTTCTCCAGGTTCTCGATGATTTTCTTACTAGAAACTCAGGCAAAGAAAGTAGTCATGTACCAATAATTGAACATTTAGGTATTGAAAATCTCACCATTTGCAGTTAGATTTGCTGAATAACATGTTTACTCATGGGGGTGTTACAGAACAACAAGGGGGGGCCTGGGACAATATACTATTACCCGAAAGGAACCCCCAGGTTTGTTAAGTCTGCTGCCAGAGGAAAGATGTCTCTCAATGCCAGAGATTCGTGAAAAGGAAATGTTTATTTAATGCTATACAAACTTAAAGTAGTGACCTAATGTCTTCATCAAAATCCTAAAGTCCCTTAAAACACCCACAAACATACACAGTCCTTCCTCCCCCCTTTGCCCAGTCTGGGGTACCGTATCTCAGGAAAGGAAATAGAAGTCCATGGCTCAGGCAGCCCTTGGTTCTTCCCAGTAATCTGTCTTGGCTGGGAGACCTTCCTTGGTTCTCGGCACCCTCGGCTGTGTCGCCAGGATCTCTGCTAAAGCCAGGTGGTGGTTCCCGCTACTAATGCTGCGGAGGTCCCCACTCTGGCAAAGGTGCATGGTCCTCTCTCCACCACTCCAGCCACGTGGTCCTCCCTTTCCCAGGGCCACGGGAGCCCCCACTCAGCCAAATCCATGTGGTTCCCTCCTCAATGACTGTGATCCTTTCTGCACTGCCACAGCCACATGGTCCCCACCCCACCCCCCCCGCTCAATGGCTACAAGGAGGGGGATCGCCATTCTGCCAAAGCTGAGTGATGGTTCTTTGCTAAAGTCGTATGGGGATTCTCTCTTGCAGGGCTGCAGAAGTCACCACTCTGCTAAAGTCCCAGTGGTTTTCCCTCCCAGGTCTGAGGGAGTCCCCACTCTGCTAGAAGAGCATGGCTCTCCCTCGCTGGCTGTTTGTCTGGGTTTAAATCCCCGCACCAATCTTCCTCTGCAGCCCTATTTCCCACTCCTCTCACACTTGGCCACACCTGCCCTCAATCTCCCATTCTTTCCAGCCTTTCTGGCTGCCATTGTGGGTCTGGGCAGGTGTAGCCCCATGTCATGGAGCCAATGAACTCCAAGCTCCCACACAGGTGCTGTAACTTGGGGGATCTACCCCCACCCAGTTACATCTTGGTGGGGAAGTTACTTCCATTCCCCTGGCTCAGAGCATGGCCACAGCTATTTAACATATCTGTGTAACCAGTCAAACGTTATAGATATGTTAAATGACCACACTAGAGGTTAGCTGCAAGGCTGTTGCTATGTGAAACAGCTCTCAATGGCCCTGCTCCATTTGTCCCTTCCCCCAACCCACACCTGGGGGGGGATGGGGGGGTGAGGACATCCTAATATTTTCTGAACACCTTGAGTTCTGGACCCCATTCCAAATCCCTATTTGGGGCTCCCCTCTTGGCTGCACCCTGTAACAGGGGCAGACAGGTCAGGCATTAGGAAGCATTTACCAACTTCTCCTGCTGTAAAATCATTAAATGTAACTAACCTTTCTACTCACAAATAAGTCCTTTCTTAATCCAACAAGAAGTGGATGTATTCTGTCAGAGAAGAGCCTGGGTCTCCATGAATCCCTTCTTTTATTGGGATTGAGACTCTAATATAGAAGCACCTACATGACTATGCTAAAATAAAATGGAGTTCTAATTCTTTATTTTAAAATAATCTGTATGAAGAACTTCCAGAAGTACAGAGTAAGGGCCTCTGAAAATCTGCTCATCTATAAAAGCAATGATAATAATGGCAGAAATTGTCAAAATCAACTTTTTCATAACTCTGAAAATTAACCAGAGGCTTGCAACCACCAAGGACTGTTGGGAAGGAAGAATGGTAGATGCTCAGTAAGAACAGTGAGATTTGTGGCATTTCATCTTGTCCTAATCCTAGCCTTTGCACCTCAGTCACGGTAGCCTTTAAAACCAACATCTTCACAACCAGCATAGCTGTGAAAATCAGTAGCCTAGCAGTTAGTGAAGGGGATAAAATGGGCTTACAGCTGCCCAAAAGCCTTATTACTAGAGTATTTTTTACATTTGACCTGTTTGGTAGCTCCCTGAGAAACCCCAACTTTCAGTTGGTGCTTATTTAAACTGAATCAGAACTTGCCCAATGCAAAGAACCTTCTCTCCAGGATATTTGTTAGACACAGTCAGGGGGAATTATTTAACCTCACAGCTGTCTGAGGTAAAATATCAGTTAGGGCAACAAAAGCCAGACCAAAAAACCAACAGGAAAAGCAGAGAAATGAGATGTCCATAGGGGGTTTTGAAAAGTTCTGATATAATTCAAGGGGATATAGAAGACCACATGCTGTATAGGGCTGTATACATGTGCACAAAATAATTGAGATGACACTAGTCTCTCACCTTTAGCTGACCGTAAGGTTCTGCACATCAAGAAGAAAAGGCTAATGCAGGGCTGTACACTGCCTGCAGTGAAGGTATGTCTCGACCAGCACACAGAATTCCTAAGTAAAGGCTGAGAGACTTATTTATTCAAGGAGCTTAAGGAAATTTCTATCTAATCATTAATTGACTACTGAACTGACCAAGCTGAGACTTCAGTGGCCACACATGTTAGAGAATACATATGTTTCAGCATTAGTTCAGGGAAGTCACTAAACAAACAAACAAACATCAAAAGCAAAAACAATAACAAATAACAACAATAAACCCTAAAAATGGGAATCTCATTACAAGGGTTTCAACATTACATTATATAAAATATCTAGTTTTCAACAAAAAATTATGAGACAAAAAAATAGAAAATTATGGGTAGTACATGGAGAAAGAAGCAGTCACTAGAATCTATTCTTGAGGAAGTATATTGAATGTAATGGACAAATACTTTAAGTCAGCCAATCCAAAGAACTAAATAATACAATATCTAAAGACCTAAAAGAAAGTATGTATATCATATATCTACCAAATAGAGATTATCAGTAAGGATATAGAAGTCATAAAAAAGAAACAAATAGAAATTCTGGAGTTAGGAAGTAATTAACAATAAAAATACACTGGCATATAAGAGTTGGTAGGACAAAGAATTAGCAAACTTAAAGATTGATCAATCGAGAGTATCCAGTCAAAGAAGAGAAGTAAAACAGAATAAAAAATTTAAGAGACTTAGAGACCTGTAGACCGCTGCTATATGCATCAATGTATGCTTAATGGGAATCCCTGAAAGAGAGGATGTAAAGAAAGAGGCAGAAAGAATATTTGAAGAAATAATAGCTGAAAACTTTCCCAGTTTGATGAAGAAAGTTAATCTATAAATTCTAGAAGCTCAATAAACTCTCACAAAAATAAACTCGAAGAGATACACACTTGGAACATCATAACCAAATCATTAAAAGCCGGTGACAAAGAGAGAATCGTGAAAGTAATTGGAAAAGTGATTCATCATGTACAATATATCCTCAATAAAATGAATAGCTTCTTTTTTAAAAAAATTGGAAACCATGAAGGTCAAAAGGCAGCAGATGACATACTCAAAGTGCTGAAAGAAAAGGACTCTAAACCAAAAATTCGATATCTAAGAAAATTATCTTTCAGGAACAAAGAATTTAAGACATTATCAGATGTTTTTCAGATGTCAAAATTCCTTGCTAGCAGACCTGACGTACAATAATTACTAAAGGGAATATTTCAGGCTGAAATAAAAGGATGCTAAACAAAAATGTGAAACTACATGAGAAAATAGAGAGAACCAGGAAGGGTAACTACTTAGGTACATTTCCTAAAGCAGAGTGATGATTTTTTGTTGTTGTTTATAATACTTTTCTTCTCCTGATTTAAAAGCCAACTGAATAAAGCAATAACTATAAAACTGTGATGATTACCTTATAATGTATAAAGATGTAATTTGTATTACAATAATAGCACAAAGGGATAGGGAGGAAATGGAGCTATATCAGAGCAAAATTTTGTATGCTATTGAAACTAAGTTGGTATTAATCTAAACTAGATTTTTATGAAATGTGAATTGTAATTCTCAGGGCAACCACTAAGAAAATAACTAAAAATATATAATAAAAGAGACAAAGAATAGAATTAAAATGGTATACCAGAAAATATCAATTTAACACAAAAGAAGTCAGTAGTGGAGGAACACAAAAGTATAAAAGGATGTAAGACATGTGGAAAGTAAATAGCAAAATGGCAAGTACAAATTCCACCATATCAAGAATTATAGCCTTGGCTGGTGTAGCTCAGTGGATTGAGCATGGGCCTGTAAACCAAAGGGTTACTGGTTTGATTCCTGGTCAGGGCACATGCCTGGGTTGTGGGCCACTTCCCCAGTTGGGGCACATGAAGGACAACCAAACATTGATGTTTCTCTCCCTCTCTCTCTCCTTCCTTTCCCCCTCTCTAAAAAATAAATAAATAAGATCTTTTAAAAAAGAAATATTTAATGTAAATGGATTAAACATTCCAATTAAGAGGCAGAGACTAGACTAAATGGATAAAAAAAACCTATGATCCAGCTATATGCAGTTCACAGGAGACACACTTTTGATTCAAAGATTTGAGCAGGCTGAAAGCAAAAGAATGAAAAATATATGCCCAGCCAACAATAACCAAAAGAATACTGTTGTGGCTTTAGTATTAGACAAAATACCGATTGTTAATATAAAAAATACTTCATGACAAAAAATATTACTGAGACAAAGGACATTTTATAACAATAAAGTGATTAATCCATCAGAAATACATAACAATTACAAACATACATGTATCTAACAACAGAGCTTCAAAATACATGAAGCAAAACTGACAAGACTAAAGGGAACAACAGTTACACAATAATAATTGGAGACTTCAGTACTTCACTTTCAATAATAAATAAAACAAGCAGGCAGAAAATAGGCAAGGCAAATAAAAACTTGAACATTATAAAACAAAAACCTAACACTCTTTATGATAAAACATTCAACAAACTAGGAGGAATAGAAGGGAATTTTCCCAAAGTGATCAATGTTATCTATGAAAAACTTACAGCTAATGTCATACTAAATGGTAAAGGATGAAGCGCTTTTTCCCTAGGATCAGAAATAAGACAAGATGTCCCCTTGGCACATTTATTCAGCGTTGTTCTGGAGGATTCAGTCAGGGAAGTTAGGCAAGGGAAAAGAAAAACATTCAGATTAGCGAGGAAAAAGTACAAGTATCTCTATTTGTAGAACACATGATTTTGTATGTACAAAATCCAAGGAATCCACTAAAAAAATTCTACATCTAATAAGTGAGTTCAGAAAGGGTTCAGGATACAAGATGAATTGAAATATCAATTGTATTTCTATACACTAGTAATGAATAATTTTAATATAAAAATTAGACAATTTTATTTATAATGGCATCAAAAATAAGAAAATGATTAGGTAAATGTAACAAAAGAAATATGAAACTTATCACAAAAAAATATGAAACATTTTTGAAAGAAATTTAAGAAGACCTAAATACACGGGAGGACATCCCACATTTATGAACCAGAAGACTTAATATTGTTAAGATTGCAATACTCGCCAAATTGATCTATAAACTCAATCTATTCTCTGTCAAAATCCCAGCTGATACACTTATAGAAATGGAAAAAGGTGATCCTAAAATTTATATAAAAATACAAGAGACCCAGAAGAAACAAAACAATCTTGAAAATCGCAAGTTTTTTTGAGGTAATGGCAATGTGCTCTGAAATTAAATTGTGTTGATAGTTGCACAATTCTGTGAATATAATTAAAAGGCCACTAAACGATATACTTTAAAAGGGTGAATTTTGGGCATGTGAATTATATCTCAATACAGCTGTTTTTAAGAACGCTTGTGGCAGACAGATCAGGTTGAATGTACTGATGGTATAGAGTTTAGTTTGCTTTCCTTCTGTTTCTTTCACACTAAGAGATACTGATGTATTTATGCTTTATTTAGAATAATTGATCCAGAGTTATTTTCTGAAAAATGATATTCAATGACTGAGTTCAGCATAATTAATCATTGCAGAAATGGGTATTTCTAAGAATTTTTCAGGAAGGCTTTAATGAGCAACCTTAAGCAGATGTGGTCAGTTCTGGCCCTTTAAATGTTATTCAGTGGAACAGTGATTTTAAGGATCTTTATGAAAATTATAAAAGGTCTTATTTTGCAAACTGTTCAATGTATAAATAAAATCATCAATAGAAGTTCAGAACTGTTGGAAGCAGACCAGTTATGAAGGTTTTTCACCCTCTTGGTTAAAATCAAGCATCATCCCTATTCCTCAATGCCAGATGTTGGCTTTTGTAAGATAAGCTCATCTGGACTCCTAAATTATAAATTGCTGACTTTCAAAACACGAGGCTAACAAGCTTCAGAGGATAAGTAGTGAAATAAATGTTAAATAAATGGAGAGCTTCAGGTCTAACTCTAATTTCAGTTTCCATTTCCCTGCTTGCTTCTTTTTCTACTTAGATTAAGTAGATGAAGAGAAGAAGAAGGAACAAAAAGCCTAAGACTATTTGGAGAAACCAATTATCACACACTGTAAGATTCTCTTAAGGTATCTTATGTCTTTTAGAGAGAATATTAAAGAAAGGAAAAGGATTTTGCATAGCAAAGTTTAGAGCAGAAACATACCAATACTCAGAAGCTAGATATTTAGTTTAGCTAAATAAAAAAAAATAAAAGATGATATTTACTTTGAGATAATCCATTTAAGCCCCCTCTCATGGACAATTGGCACCAGGATCAGAGTCTTCACAGGGAGAAGTCACCTCTAAACTTGTCTATCAGGCATACCATCTATATCAGCTAAGGTTAGTGCTGTGCACATATTAGGAATGAGGACCAGTGAGCCAACTGAAAGAAGACTGTGTTAACATGGGTGGAATATGTACAGACATATATAAAGGCATGACCTAGAGGATGGAGGGACTAAGTATGGGAATTTTGTGGAGAACACATAAAGGGATCATTTATAAAACTGAAAAATGGCCCTGGCCAGTGTGACTCAGCTGGTTGGAGCATTGTCCCATACACAGGAAGGCTGTAGATTCAATTTCTGATCAGAGCACATACTGAGGTTGCGGGCTTATTTTCTGGTCTGGGTGCATATGGGAGACAACTGATCAATGTTTATCTTTCACATCAATGTTTCAATCTCAATCTCTCTCTCTCAAAGCAATAAAAAATACTTAAAAAACAAAACTGAAAAATGATGTAGCTGCCACTTACTGAACATTTCCTACATCCTAGCTCTTCAAAAATATTGTCTTAGGAGGTTGATGCCATTATCTCTATTCTAAATAGAAATAAATAAAATTTTAGGGGGATTTATTAATAAACACAAGGTAACTAAGTTGATAAGGTTTACCTGGGATATGTACCAAGATGTGAAATTCAAAAGCCCATGCACTTGACCATAATCCTATATTGCCTCCCAAACTAAAAGCAGATTACCCTTCATTTGTTTTCTGGTTCCAAGTAACTACTAATAGTCTGTAGAATATTCTTTCATTCCACAAATATTTATTAATGAGCCTACTATGAACTTGGATAGTTTTTAAAACACTGTGTGTACTTTGAATGCAAAAATGAGTTGGATGAGAAGACAGACAGAATTGCACTGTGCCATTTTAACTGCTTTGAATTAGTACTGTAGCTGGATTTCATGCTAAGTTTCTCTTTATCATTAGGTTTATTACCAACTATCAGACAAAAACTCTGAATGATAAGAAAAATAGTCATATTTCTGTAGCACAATGATTTTACATATAAATATTCTTATAATTGTATCAGGGTGCAGCCAAGGGGGGACCCCAGTAGGGATTTGTAATGGGGTCCAGAACTTGGTTTCCAGGAAATATTAGGAAAAAATATATATAGGATGTCCTCACCCCTACAAGTCTGAGCTGGGGGACGGGACACTTGGAGCAGGGCCATTTAGAATTGTTTTGAATAACAACAGTTTTGCAGATAACCTCTAGAATGGTCATTTAACATATCTATAACCTTTAAATTGTTCCATGGATATGTTAAATAGCTGTGGCCTTGCTTCGAACCAGGAGGATGGGAGTGACTTCAACCCATGCTGTAACTGGGAGGCAACTCTCCCTGGTTACAGAGCCTGCGTAAGAGCTTGGAGTGATTGGCTCCATGCTGTGGGGCCATTCCTACCCGGACTTACTATGGCAGCCCATTAAAGCTGGAAAAATATGGGAATGCTGGCAGCTGTGGTCAATTGTGGGAGGAGTCGGACATTGGAGGAGCAGAGGAAAATTGGCACTGGGATTTAAACCCAGGCATAGCAGTCTTGCGGTGTCTTTTTGGGACTACAAGGCTTGGGCAGAGAAGAACCACAGACTTCTATTTCTTTTTCTGAGATACGGTACCCTGGACTGGGCAGAGGGGGAAGGAAGGATTGTGTGTTTGTGGATATTCTAAAAGACTTTGGGATCTCAGTGAAGACATTAAGTCATTACTCTAAAGATTGTATAACTCTTTACATAAATAATGCTTTTCCTTTTCACCAATCTCTGGTATTGAGAGATGTCTTTCCCTGGCGGCGGGCAAGGTGAACCTAGTACCGGTTGGCGAACTCTCATAGCACAAGGGTGGGTCCATTAGGCAATAGTATATTGTTCTGCTCTCTCTTCCCTGGGTCTGTTCTATAACATGTTCACTTGGATTATTATATAATACACAGATTTTTTTTTTTTAGTTAACTTATAAGACAGTTATTGGTCTTCTGATAGCATTTTAAAGGGGAAACTGAAGAGATAGATAGGTTTATAATTAATTCTATTATAGAATAATTACCAAGGCAAAGTAGATGGCTGATAATGTTTATGTTACCATTTTTGTTTTTCTCCATCCTAATCGCTAATGTGTGTAAGATGAAAAATTGTTAGCCCAAACTCAGGCCTATAAAGATGGAAAGTACTTTGTGGTGATGCACAGAACAAAAATACTTTGTCCTTCTTTAAAAATCCTTTGCAGCTTTAAAACTTTCCCACGTGCATAGTGGAAGAAACTCAGCTTTTATCTGACAAGGTCCTTTAAGAAGTTTGACCTCTGGCTTCCTTTACATTACTGAAACTTAAATTCTCATGTAGTGTGCCCAGCATACTTTTTTAATGCAAATTTCCTTGTCAAAACTACAAATGGTCATTGATCAAAGGTCAGTCCTCCTTCATACTCCTGTTTAGTAAAGAAACTTCTATTTCATCTTTGGCTCTCAGGATAGTTTGGGAAAGTGTTACTGGACAGAGAAATTACTGATACCTTTTTTCCTGCACCTCTTTAAAGTTTTCCCACCTCCCTCATTTTTCTTCATTTAAATCTTGACAGTGTTAAAATTGAATACTTTCACTTTTTAATATGATTCTTAAGTTAGTTGTGGAAGGAATCTGAACTTTGCTTGTTAACTGAGGTTGAGTTGCTGGTAAATAATACCCAGCAACAGATAAAATAATCATCATTGCTTTTATCAGTAGTTTTGATTCACACTTAACTTGTAGTACTGATATTGTAGGCAGTTAGACAGTCATGAGCAGAGTAGGAGTGATAGGCCAGTTATAGAAGGTCACTGGGGTGGAAAATCCAGGGTGCCTACCAATGGGCAAAACTGGGAACACAAGTATTGTAGGGTGAGTCCTCACCCCCAGCATGATCTTTCCTCCTGTAGCATATCACTGGTCATATGGTTTAGACCCCCTGACTTTTTATATGCTGGCCATGTAGTTTGGATACTTCCATGACCTTTTCTTCCCTTTCATGTTGGTGGTCATGTGATAGAAGCCCCCTTAGAGGAGGAAAAAAATGGGGCTAGAGAATGGCCTCATCCAACTCCCATACAAGCCCTTTCAAGACCACTTGCTCAAGTATTAAGCCCTCAAGACAATGAGGTTCTGACCCAAATCAAATAATCTTAGGAACAAAGCCTTTGGTCTGTTGACCACAGAGAAAGTTTTGGTCAAACTAGAGATAACATCTAGGCCTCAGTTGTGTTTCAGATCCAAGTCCAGAAAAACAGTGGAACAAGATGAAACAAGTCCATGGCTAATATCAGGGCCAAATTTGATGACTAATGACCCCTATCCTAGCACCTGTCAATCAGTGCAGATGGCAACCCTAATATGACACACCTGGGAAGCTGATGCATAGTCTATTGAGATGCTCTCCTAAGACCTCCTCTAAAATCCTGCCTTTGGAAACAGATAAAAAGACAAAGGACCGAGTGCATGTTCACTCTCTCTGAAGTATGCTCATACTTTTCTTACTCTCCTTCTTTCAGGGACATTAGCTTTGCCTTTCTTTCTTTTAAGCTTCCAGGGCTCTTCTTTTGCCTCTGCAGCTTGTTTCCTGAGTCCACACAACCCACCTGACTCACTTCTTCCATAGCTTACTTCCTCTATCCCTGTAATATTCTAAATAAACTTTTGTTTGTACTTTAGTTTCTTGTCTTCAAGTTTTTTTTCAGGGCTGAAATCAAGGACCAAGGTCTAACATCTGGTGTCTGTGTTACCACCCTTCAAGGCCAGACAGGTTCATGGTATTCATGCAGGTGGAAAAATATTCATTGAGCCATTGAGATGTTTGGATGCCTTTATTCATGGGTGGGCAAGCCATGTACACTGCAAGCTATGTGTCTGTCTGCATGTCTCATGTTGTGGCCCCTGCTCCCCAACATGGCACTCACCAGGGTACCTGTCCCCTTGTGTGCCTCTCATCATCATTGTCCCCAGCAGGGAGTATCTACCTGTTTAAGTACTAGAGGGGAACAAAGCTGGAAAACTGCCAAAACATTACACAACATAACACAATTCTGTGCATGTGAGCCCACTTCATGTTATGGGAACAGTTTATTGGACCCAGTCTCAAGGCTATGAGAACACTGGTTATCAGGCTTCTCTAAGGCTATGGGAACACTGCTTCCCTTGGCTACCCAGACACCTGGGTGAGGAAGCCAGACTGCCTGCACTTACCCTACAGTACCATTCTGTTACAGGGTGCAGCCAAGGGGGGGACCCCAAATGGACATTTAAAATGGGGTCCAGAACTCAAGGTGTTCAGAAAATACTAGGATGTCCTACCCGCCCCCCCAGGTGGGGGTGGGGGAAAGGGACAAATGGAGCAGGCCCATTGAGAACTGTTTTGCATAGCAACAGCTCTGCAGCTAACCTCTGGGGTGTGGTCATTTAACGTATCTATAACCTTTGACTGGCTACATAGATATGTTAAGTAGCTATGGCAATGCTCTGAGCCAGGAGGATGCAAGTAACTTCCCCACCAAGATGTAACTGGGGGGGGAGGGGGGCAGGTCCCCCAAGTTACAGCGCCTGCGTGGGAGCTTGGAGATGATTGGCTCCATGACATGGGGCCACACCTGCCCAGACCCACGATGGCGACCAGAAAAGCTGGAAAGGACAGCAGATTGAGGGCAGGTGTGGCCAAGTGTGGGAGGAGTCAGAAGTGGGGCTGAAGAGGAAGATTGGCGCGGGGATTTAAACCCAGATGCGGCAGCCATAGAGGGGAGAACCATGCGGATTTTGGCTGAGTGAGGATTCCTGTGGTCCTGGGGGAGAGAGAACCATGCGGCTTTTGGCAGAGTAGGGGGTCCCGCAGCCCTGGAAGAGAACCATGCGGTTTTGCCAGAGTGCAGACCCCTGTAGGTCTGGTAGGAGAGGACTGCGTGGCTTTGAGGTGCTTCTTTTGGTCACGCAGCCTGGGAAGCAAGAGAGACTTTGCCTGGAAGAAGGGTGAAAGAACTCTTACCAGTAGGCCATGAGACGGTGCTGCATGGCTTTGGATTAATTGGAGATCCCGCCTGGACGGCGACACAGCTGATGGTGCCGAGAACTGAGAGAGGCCTACCAGCTGAGCACGGATTACTGGGAAGAACCAGACACTGCCTGAGACTGGACTTCTATTTCCTTTCCTGAGGTACGGTACCCCAGACTGGGCAGAGGGGGAAGGAAGGACTGTGTGCGTTTGTGGGTGTTTTAAGGGACTTTAAGATTTTGGTAAAGACATTAGGTCACTACTTTAAGTTTGTATAGCACTAAATAAATGTTTCCTTTCCTTTTCATGAATCTCTGGCATTGAGAGATATCTTTCCTTTAAGGCAGCGGACATGACGGACCTGAGTCTCTTTCAGTAAGAGTATCATCGTCCCGGGCCCCCCCTTGTTTTGCTCTGTAACAATTACCTGATGGTGGAACATGTGTACAGATATGCCAAAAGAGGGAAAGTTGTTACCCATGGCCAAACAAAGGTATTTTTCTCTTGATTAGAAGAATAAGGAAAAGAGGACTGAGAGAATCTTACATTAGTTTATAGAAATATGCTATTATTCTGCAGTCAATTGCTTCACATTGCAAACCCAAGTTGAGTTTAAACAAAGATTGTCATTCATTTACAGTATTTCCAGTTTTTGGAGGGAAGGTTAACTATGAGATGCTACAAGATTGGCAAAGAACCACTTGAATTTTCATCAGGACTCTCAGCTAGTTGTAAATGATGTAGAACCTTCAAAAAGTCAGTGAGATATTAAAGTATCATTATTAAAAATTATATTGCAAAAGTAACACTGTAACAATTATGCTGAAAGGAATAATACTCCTGATTATAACATAAAACTTCAGATGAAAAATTGTCAAGTGAAAACTTGGTGATCTAAATAACACTGTGCCATGTGGAATACTTCACTTTCAATAAAAGGGACAGTGAATACTGGAAGAAAGAGCCTTTGAAAGTTGACAGACTGGGTTTGAACCCTAGTTTCACCAGTTCTTAGGTGTTTAACCTTGCATAACTTAGTGAGTTTTCTGAGAGCCAACTTGCTCACCTATAAAATGAGGATAATTCAAGTTCCTTACTCAGGAGCACTGAATAGATGTTACAGTTTCTTCTTTTCCATTTAACACATAATACATATATTTATGTAAAGCACATACATATAATAAACAAATTAAATATGATACTAATGTGGGAAAGAGGTGAACTGTTTTTCCTCATTATTCATTTAAAAAACATGGAAGAATGGATAGGTTAAATTGTTACAGGGTGCGGCCAAGGGGGGGGGGGACCCCAAATGGACATTTAAAATGGGGTCCAGAACTCAAGGTGTTCAGAAAATACTAGGATGTCCTACCCGCCCCCCCAGGTGTGGGTGGGGGAAAGAGACAAATGGAGCAGGCCCATTGAGAGCTGTTTAGCATAGCAACAGCTCTGCAGCTAACCTCTGGGGTGTGGTCGTTTAACATATCTATAACCTTTGACTGGCTACATAGATATGTTAAGTAGCTATGGCCATGCTCTGAGCCAGGAGGATGCAAGTAACTTCCCCACCAAGATGTAACTGGGGGGGGGGAGGGGGGCAGGTCCCCCAAGTTACAGCGCCTGCGTGGGAGCTTGGAGATGATTGGCTCCATGACATGGGGCCACACCTGCCCAGACCCACGATGGCGACCAGAAAAGCTGGAAAGGACAGCAGATTGAGGGCAGGTGTGGCCAAGTGTGGGAGGAGTCGGAAGTGGGGCTGAAGAGGAAGATTGGCGCGGGGATTTAAACCCAGATGCGGCAGCCATAGAGGAGAGAACCACGCGGCTTTTGGCAGAGCAAAGGGCTCTCGCAGCCTTGTGGGAGAGAACCATGCGGCTTTTGACTGAGTGAGGACTCCTGTGGTCCTGGGGGAGAGAGGACCACGCAGCTTTGCCAGAGTGGGGACCCCTACAGTATTAGCAGGGGGAACCACCACCCGGCTTTAGTAGAGATTCCGGCGACACAGCTGATGGTGCCAAGAACCGAGAGAGGCCTACCAGCTGAGCACGGATTACTGGGAAGAACCAGACACTGCCTGAGACTGGACTTCTATTTCCTTTCCTGAGATACGGTACCCCAGACTGGGCAAGGGGGAAGGAAGGACTGTGTGCGTTTGTGGGTGTTTTAAGGGACTTTAAGATTTTGGTAAAGACATTAGGTCACTACTTTAAGTTTGTATAGCACTAAATAAACATTTCCTTTCCTTTTCACGAATCTCTGGCATTGAGAGATATCTTTCCTTTAAGGCGGCAGACAAGACGGACCTGATTCTCTTTCAGTAAGAGTATCATCGTCCCGGGCCCCCCTTGTTTTGCTCTGTAACAAAATGACCTGCCCAGAGTCCCATAGCTAGGAAGTGGGTCAAGGATTTGGTCTCAGACCTTCTCTTTCTCCAAGTAAAAAGCTCTTTCCTCTATTTTCTTAATGGAAAAGGAAACAAAAACTCTTGTATACTTCCTGTGTAACTGAAGAATCTGAATCTCTTCCAACAAAACACCTTCCTCTACTTACCACACCTCTATTACAAAAGTTTTATCAATTTATTTATCACTTTATAAAGCAAACTGTTACTAGTCTTGTGCAATCTTATTTAGAAAATCGGATTCTTGCACACTAATTAGAAAGTCTGCTTCCCTTTAGGTAAAGTGCATTATCCTTACATTTTGTCTCCAGGTTCTAAAAACTTCTGCTTTCTGTCTAAAGGCACCACAAATTGCTTTTTAAAACAGAGCTGAAGGGTCCTCTTGGTGGGTACATCCAGGAAGAATCTGCTCTTGACCCTGCAGTCAGTCTCAGGGCAGTGTATCAGGCAAAGACATGACAGACCCAAGACTCAAAAAACTGTTGAGAGCTCAAACCCCTGAAAGCTCAGGAATATGGGAGACTGGGGCATCTGCAGTATTGCAGATCTCCCTTCCTTCCTTATCAGTCCTCCCTGATCCTGCACACTCTCACCCCACCTGATTTCCCCCCAGAGTAGTCAGCTTTTAGCATCCAGATCTCCCCTTCTTGCCTTACTCTGGTCTTCTATTATGTAGATTTGATAAGGGACTCAAGACTTGGAAAATTTTAGCTTAAGGTAAAAAGCTGTAAGTCTAGCAAGTAATGTGTATGTTGAGTTTTTGTTTCAGAAACTACAGATAAGGCCCATTGTGGCTCCTGAGAAAAGCAGCTGACCTCCTGGGGCACTGGCTAGAGATTACCGCCTGGGGACATGTTGGAGGAATCCAGGCCTTTTGTGTGACCCGCCCCCTCACCACCTTGGGAACAGCTAACTGCCAAGAACAGGAATGCTGCAGCTTTGCTCACGTAATCCTCCCTGAATTTCAAAGCCCTCACCCCACCTTGCTTGTCCTCCTCCACCCCCCTTATAAAAGATCTGGCCAGAAAAGAGAAGGCAAGATGGTTTGTTAGGGTACGAACCTGCCATCTTCTCGGATCGCCAGTCATCTGAATAAAACACCCACAAAAGATTCAATTGCTGTCATTGCTTATTGGATTTGGTGGTGGCAGGCAGCCCGAATGCCGGTATCTTTTCTGGTTACATATTTATAAGGCATTCTTTCCTACATAGAAAGGGTTCCTCTCTAGGACTAGAATTGGGAGATAGGGAGAAAACAATCTATGGTTCTGGGATTCTCCCACTGGAGCTGTGATGTGAGGTGAGGCTGAGAAAAAAAATCCCTTCACACAGGATTGACACCCGTTCTGTGCTGCGATGTGCCTCAGCCCGGGAAGAAGGCAAATCACTGGGGATAAGAGTGGTTTAGGACAAGGAGGCAATCATTAGTTAATAAGGTCATAGGTGGACAGGAGGGACTTTGCTCCTGCTTGATGCTTAGGGAGAAATTAATCAACCCACTGAAGTAATGGGGCCAGTATAAGCCAATAGTTAATAGTCTTTCTTTTGTTTGGTGCCCCTCCCTTGGGGGAACAGAGGCTCATTTTGAGTCCACATTCCTCAAAGCTAATAGCCACTCTCCCCACCCAGGGCTTCACTGCAGTCAACATCCAGTGGGAGGGGATGAATAGCACTCTGCTGCTGGAACTGAATTCCCCTTCACTTTTTCTTTTTGTTTTTAGAAGTTAGGACAATGAGCGTGTATTGGCAGGCAATGTGGTCATCAAAATTGCTGAGCCATCTGGATGTGGTCCCCTAACTAAGGCCATAAACATAATCAGGCTTTCAAATGATCTGGTACTGCTTTCTTTCAAGGGGCTGATCCTCTTCCCTCCTTTTTCTTTTAAAGGAACAGAAGAGTCTGGCTGCACCCAGAGCTGTACACAGAGGTAATGGGTCTCAGTGATCCTATGCCTGATCAGCAATGATATGAAAGGAAACACTTCTTTGAACCCCAAATCCTGCATGCAAGTGAAAAATAGGCACCACTTTATAAGCAATTACTGGTTGTGAATTTGATAAATAATAGTGGCATTATCTACCATTTCCTACACTTGAGCTGTATTGGGTTGTCAGATAAGGAAGCTAAATAACTCTAATGGATTCTTTTTCCCCCTTTTACAATTCACCCTTTCAAAGTGTAAAATTCAGTGGTTTTAGCATATTCACAGTGTGTACAGCCAACACCACGGCCAGTTTCGGGACACGTTCATCATAGCATCACGTGTGCCGTCACTATTCATCTCCCTGATCCGTGGCTTCTAAGGAACCTCTAATTTACTTTCTGTCGCTGTATAATGGGTTCTCTTAACTCCTGCTTTTAAATCAATGAAAGGAAATTTACATCTCAGTGTTGAGGAGTACAGACAGTGGCAGGTCAGGGTCAAGCACGCAGGGTCAAATGGTCTTAGTGAACTGAGTTAGAGCTGAGCATTCTAGGAAGACAGACCTGAATTTAAGTCCTGGCCTGCACAGGCTAGCTGTGTGTTTTCAGATAAGTTAACCTCTTGGAATCTATTTTCTCAACTACAAAATGGAAATAATAATCATTCCTACTTGATGGGCTTGGTTAGTATTAAATGAGAATGCATATAAGAGCACTTTGCAGCATTCCTGGAATATTGCAAGTGTTCATTACATGTTAATACTATCGCATTTGTTCCTATTATTCATAGAACTCTGCAGAATGGATTCCAGTTTACATCATAACATCCTGCCACAGCTTAACAATTTCACTTTTCCTCTTGAGAGATGACTGGAGTTGTCACTTAATAGGTCAGTTGCAAAAGTGGCTATAGAGTGGTTCAGGGATAGTTGCCAGATCACAGTGGGCTGAGGAATGAATGAGAATTGAGTCAATGGAGGTAGTAAAAGCAAACTCTCTTATCAAGAAATTGGGCAGTGGCTTGAGTGGGGAAGGTGTCTGTAGGATATAGAGGGTTTGCTGATGTTTATAGAAACTAATCAAAGGAATGAGATTAGAGATTCCAGAGAAAAGAGGGTCAAGGTCATAAGGACAAGTAAAGAGGCAAGACCATCCTGGAAATGGACATATAATATGAATAACTGGATAAGAATTTTTCAAAGTAACAATTAAGAAAATAAAAATAAAGTCTTCTCCTGGGTTCCCCTGAAAGCAGAGTCTGAGACAAAGTCTCAGTGCATATAGTTGATTTGGGAATGTGAGCAGGAACACAGGAGAGCAGGAGGGAAACAGGAAGGGAATTTATTCAAGGGGTTGGCCTCTACAGGTGCTTAATTCCACTGAACCTTCTGAAAATCTCACAAAACACATTTCAGAATTATCTAGGGACAAAAAGGGAAGCAGATTATCTTTTGTTTCCCTTTCTCCTAGGTCAAAGATAGTCCACTGGGTTAACTCATTTGCATCTCTAGGATGAAAAATTATTAGAGCCAAGCAGGTTCCCAAAGGTATCCCATGCTGTGGCTTCCAAGAAACCCCAGGGCTGAAAACAAAAGTACAGCACTATGACCCAAGGGGAGGACTGTGGGAAACCATTGCGCATGCCGTGGAAATGCAGCTTAGCCTTCACGTGAAAAACCGGTGGGTGCCCATTGGCATGCAGGACCACACAGGTGGAGAGATTTTCCTGTGGGGAATCAGCCCTGCATTGTACCTAGGCTGCTATGAGACTTGCTTTTGCTAAAACTCCCTCACCTGGAATTGAGGCAGCAAGGGCTTACTGCAACTTCCTAAAATCTGAGCTAAACCTCCCAAGTATGGGGTGTTAACAATCCAACCACTTTTCCCTTTACATCTGCAAATATCCTTCTTTGATGTGATTAACAACATCCTCTCCTTTGTAAAATGTAACCAGCTAATGTGAACCTGTGCATAGTAAATGAGGACTACCTTCTTTGTAATGTACCCAGAAAAACAATAAAAGCCTGTCCAGGCAGGGGTTGGGGCCCTCTCCCTGACTTAGAGAGTGGCTGAACCATCCCTTTTTCCCACAGGATTCCTATTTCCGTGTGTATTTGTTCATAAGCAGCCACAACATATACAGATCCTCCAGGCCAGGATCCACCACAGAGGGCTGTGCCATTGTACTTGGTGTACAGAACTGTCACCAAGTACTGGCTGAGAGGATTTTACAGTGACACATAGAAGTTGTCTCTCATTATGAAACATTTCTTATACATCAGGCACTATTCTAAGAACTCTAATCCTCACAACTGTCTTCCATTGCAAATGAGAAAACTAAGGCACAAAAACTTAAGTGACACAGTTGAGGTCACATAGTTAGCTATTAAGTAGCAAAACCAGGAGTCAGCATCTAGCATATGAACTCGTAACCATTGCACTGCACATCTTTGGGTAGCACTGGCTGGTTGAAACTGGGACAGGGGAGTGTAGGGGATGGGTGGCAGGGCAGGGGTGGGTAATCCCACTCATTCACATTTCTCTGGCCCCCCCTTCCCTCAACAGTCCATAAAAAAAACCTCTACCAAATTCTAAGTGTAATGTATTACTACCTAGACTTTCCAAGCTGATGCTTCACTTAATTCCCCCCACCTTGTTCTCCAAAGTAAAACAAAACCCAAAAGAGACCCAGCTTGGTGACCCAAGGTTACCTTGGAGTCCCTTTGAGCTGTCAGGTCTGCTGCTCTTTTATTCTTCATTGAATTCTAACTTCCAAATTGTGTGTAAGAAAATTAACTTAGCCCTGGCTGGCGTAGCTCAGTGGATTGAGCTCGGGCTGTGAACCAGGCATCGCAGGTTCGATTCCCAGTCAGGGCACATGCCTAGGTTGCAGGCCATGTCCCCCAGCAACTGCACATTGATGTGTGTGTGTGTGTCTCTCTCTCTCCCTCTCTCTCCCTCCCTTCCCTCTCTAAAAATAAATAAATAAAATCTTAAAAAAAAAAAGAAAATTAACTTAAATTCAGGAATGGGGGTGTATGGGGTTGAGGGATTGAGCAGAAAAAAACTCATGGTCATGGACAACAGGATGGTGATTGTTGAGGGGAGGGAGGTATAAGGGGATTAAATCGTAATGGAAAAAATACAACAAAAAATAAAACTAAAGAATAATTGAAAAAAAATTAAAAAAGAATTTGTACATTCAAATACACCTAGAACAAAAATTTAATGTAGCCATAGCTATAATTTATAGCTCAGTTTGAGTATTGAGCACTTCATGTGTGGCCGATTTGAACAGGTATGCTGTACATGTAAGATATACATCAAATTAGAAATATTTAATATAGGAAATAATAAAATATCTCAGTATTTCTTATATTGATTACATGGTCAAATAACACTATTTTAGAAACACGGGGTTATATAAAATATATTATTAAAATTATTTTTACCTATTTTTTCTTTTTTAAAAAATGTGGCTACTAGAAAAGTTAAAATTGCAGAAGTGGCTCCATTATATGTCCCTAGATACTCTGACCTCTGCCACCTTTCCCAGACCCCCATTCTTACTTTCTCAGTCACTACACTTCAGTTATCAGCCTTGTTCTTCCTAAAATATCCCCAACATATTCCTACCACAGTTTCTTTGAAGCTTCTGTTTCCTGGGCCTGGAATGTTCTTCCTTATATTTTCCATGGCTTACCTCTTCATGTCATTCTGGACTTCTAGCCATTACCTAGCCACTCCATGTAGACAGTATCTCTATCACTCTATATGCCCTTACCCTGCTTTATTTTTCTTTATAACAATTACATTGGTATTGCATCCTCTGTCTTTGCTCTGTTTATATTAAAGTAGAATACATGGGTTGCTGGGGGAAATGGGTTTTCATGGGGTTTTTTGGTGACCAACTTTTTGGATAATGCCTAATTTTTAAAAGAAAGTTTGCCCACCTGGATGGACCACTTCATCTCTCAGCCTTGACATTTCAAACCTGACTGAACTCCTTCCACATTTCTATCCCATCTTTCAGCTAGGATGAAGGATAAACTTGTGCAATACCTTAAGTAGCCTTACAAGGTCTTCCCTCAGAAGGGATGTTGACTCATCAGCCTCCCAGTCCATTCATTCTCAAGTGCTCAAGTTTTCTCTCCATTTGTGTCCTCTGCTTTAAGTGACAGTAGAGGGCAGCAGAGTCCTTTCCACAGGGGCATTTTGAGCTAAGACTAGCTAAGATTTTGGGCTGTGCATAGTTAAATTCAAGCCCCTTTCAGAGAGAAATTGCTAATGAGTCCTATCATGATGAGGATGGCACTTACAGGCCATGAAATATTTTCTCCCATCTCTAATTGTATAGATGATTCAAACTTTGGAAGAAAAGGAATTTGCATATTTGGAGTTCAGAGTATTATAACAACCTTGTCTGAAAAAGACTGTAGTCTTATTATTATTTATTTTCTGTTTCCCAACCTTCTTATTAAACACTTATTTTATCTGGCTTTTATATTTCTATCTTTCCCTTTTATTTATAGTTTAAGAGTTGGCTAAGGGACTGTAGGACTAGAGTAAGTTGATATTGGTGGATTCATATTTATTTGGTTACATCTCATCCTGGATTTTCAAGAATGAAAGCTGGCTTCTTTTGGCATACAATTCCTGTATCAACCTGTCATGA
The DNA here is from genome assembly GCA_004024845.1 of Tonatia bakeri. Lineage (NCBI taxonomy): Eukaryota > Metazoa > Chordata > Mammalia > Chiroptera > Phyllostomidae > Tonatia > Tonatia bakeri. The sequence goes on from PVIA01003085.1 coordinate 118,674, forward strand.
TCACTCTGAAGGGCAGATGATTTTGACTCTGACTTTCCACATGACCAAGAAATAAGTGTCTTCTCTAACCCATTACCATTATAGTTTTGAAAATTTTCAATAAAACAGATATGTGGGACAAGTGATTGATAGCCCTCAGGGAGTGAGGCAGGTAAGATGCTTGTAGATTTTTCAGCTATGCTAGTCAGTCATGCAGGTATGCTTCCTAAGAACATAAGGAGAAAGATCTAATTTCCCAAAAAGTATTTTTAAAATCCAATAAATGGTGAAAGTGCTAGTAAGGAACTACAAAGTGTCCTGGTCAATTACTGATTAGAATTAACTCTTAGCCAGAAACTTCAGTAAACCAGCAGCTTGAACATGTTTTACCTGCTCAATTTATTTTTATTATTATTTTTAACTTTCATTATATTTACTAAAAAAACCAATTATTTCTCCATCTCTGTGTGTCATGGAGGAAAAAATGGCTTAGAAAAGACCACCTGTCCTTGGCATGTTGGTCATGAAAGTCAGCAGCAAGAAGTGACTAGAAGCTTTCTCTAATAGCTGACCTCCTTAAGATTCCACCAAGATTCCAGTTTGCTATATCTTAGTAACAGAACTTTGATTCATAACTAAATTTAATCTGAAATTGTGCCCCACTGTTTTGATACCTACTACTTACATGAATATCTGTCATGATGTTCTGATTGCTTTTTATTATAAATGTTACATTCTCTAAAAATTCTGTTTAGGAAAAACATCCCCCACGTGCTTAGGGCCAGAGAAGAGAGACTTGACTTTGCTAAGCTATAATCATAATTATTACGCCAACAGCCACTTGAAGACTTTGTTGCTGTTTATGGCCACATAAATCACTATCAGTTTGGATTGTTTGGGCTTTGTTTGAATTTGATAGTTAACTTTGAACTGTAGGTTTTGAAAATTTCCACTCAGTCTCAGGAACATAACCTTAGGAAATTGGATTCTCAAGAGGTGTCAGCAGATAATGTTGAACATTCCTTTTAGATATAAAATAGGATTAAAGAGCTTCATCCTGTGGAAATTATATACCGTTGGTGTCTCTGAATATAAATGTATTCCTAAAGACGGTGAAGCTTATGGCAGCCATATGAAGGGGAATAAAAAAAGATTTCTATTATTATACATATGAGATGCTGAGATGAGTGAAAAACCACAAGGCAAGCATAAAATGGTTGTGAGATAGACATTCCATTTGAATAGATGAAGATACTGTCAGGGAAAAATTCTATTTTCACTTAAAATAATTCTATGCAACCTACATAAACCAACCAACTCTTATTCAGAAACCTAATCCTGGTTTAAAAATGAGACAAGATCTATGCATCCTGAATCTATCCAGGTAGTAAGAAAGAACTGAATTATGACTTGACTTCTTATTGATGTGAACTGGTAACAGGGTGCAGCCAAGAGGGGGAGACCCAAATAAGGATTTGGAATGGGGCCCAGAACTCCGGGTATCCAGGAAATATTAGGATGTCCTCACTTCACCCCCGACAGGTGTGGGTTGGGGGAAGGGACACATGGAGCAGGGCCTTTGAGAGCTGTTGTGCATAGCAACAGCTTTGCAGCTAACCTCTGGTGTGGTCATTTAACATATTTATAACCTTTACCTGGTACACAGATATGTTAAATAGCTGTGGCCATACTCTGAGCCAGGGGAATGGAAGTAACTTCCCTACCTTGATGTTACTGGGGGGCAGGTCCCCTGAGTTACAGCGTGCCTGCGTGGGAGCTTGGAGAAGATTGGCTCCATGATATGGGGCCACGCCTGCCCAGACTCACGATGGTAGTCCAGTAAAGCTGGAAGGATATGAGAGGGCTAGCAAGTGTAGCCAGTGGTGGGAGGAGTCGGAAATGGGACTGCAGAGGAAGATTGGCATGGGGATTTAAACCCAGACGAGGCAGCCATAGAAAGGAGAACCATGTGGTTTTGGCTGAGTGGGGACTCCTGTGGCCCTGTGAGAGAGGATCACTCGCCTATGGCAGTGCAGAGAGAGAAACACTCAGTCTTTAGCAGAATGGGGACTCCCGCAGCCCTGCAAGAGAGAATCACCACGCAGCTTTAGCAGAGAACTGCCACTCGGCTTTGGTAGAGTGGTGACCCCGCCCCCTCCTTGCAGCCATTGAGGAGGGAGAACCACACAGTCTTGGCTGAGTGGAGACTCCTGCAGCCATTGTGCAGAGAGGACCATGTGGCTGTGCCAATAGAAAAGAGACCCCCCCAGCTTTAGAAGAGGGAACCACCCCACGGCTTTAGCAGAGATCCCAGCAACACAGCTGATGGTGCTGGGAACTGAGGAAGGTCTCCCAGCCGAGATGGATTACTGGGAAGAACTGGGGGCTGCCTGAGTCACGGACTTCTATTTCTTTTCCTGAGATACGGTACCCCAGACTGGGCAAAGGGGGAAGGAAGGACTGTGTGTGTTTGTGGGTGTTTTAAGGGACTTTCGTATTTAGATGAAGACATTACATCACTCCTTTAAGTTTGTATAGCATTCAATAAACATTTCCTTTCCTTTTCACAAATCTCTGGCATTGAGAGATGTCTTTCCTCTTGTGGCGGACATAATAATCCTGGGGGTTCCTTTTGGGTAATAGTATATTGTCCCAGGCCCCTCCTTGTTGCTCTGTAGTAAACTCAGGACACTTGATGTATATATTTGATAAAAATGCAATGAACACTTTTTTGTCCCAGAAGTGGTACTAGACACTGTGGATGCAAAAATGAGCACAAAGAAGAAAGATAGACTCTGGCCAGGTGGAGTTCAGTTCTGGTTGGGGAGACTGAACAAATAATTTAACACACTTATTTAACCAATAATCACAGTTCAATATGGTAAGTGCAACATCCAAAATATGGGCAGACCATTTCAGGAACAAGAACAAAGAGGAGACAAGTTCTGAAAAAATCTTTCATATATACCTATTCAAAACAATTCATATGAAAATCAATCAGCATATTTCACATACACATGGAAGTTAGGCCCTGTAACTTCAGATTAATCCTGAGTGTGATTATTTCTTGATAATGAAAGTACCAATAATTTAGTTTTTATGGCTATTTGGGTTACAGTTTTATGAAGTCAGTATGTGAGTCTCTCCCAGAAAACACAGTTTTCAACTTACTTATTTTGGGTTCCATAGCACCTAACATGGGGCTAGAATTTCAAAAAACTTTGGAGTTAAATTAAATTTAAATGTGTGCTTATGGGTTAGATGAAATGGAAAAAGAAAGGTTACTCATTGGGAATATTTGAAATAAAACGGGATAAGTTTTAATAAAAAGGAAAATTGTATATGTCCCCTTGCCAAAACTCTACATTAAATACAGTATTTAGAACTAAAAGGGTAACCTTACAATTTCCACCATTTGATACAGATTTATTATATTTTTGGTAGAAAATATATGTGAGATAACTAAAGAGTAGAAAACCCTGATACCAGAGATGAATTTGTTATTTTTTCAAGATATTTTCTCCTTTATATCAGTGGGACTTGATTACAAAACATGGATTTATCTAGGATGGTCTGGTCTTAGATATAAATAAAGCCTTAAAAGATTTCAGTAATTATATATTTTTTCCCTTGGAATAAATGTATAATTTTTCATAGTTGCATTTTTAAGCTTTGTTTTACTAGGGTAAAAAAATGCCCTGTCTAGCCCTTGCCAGGTGGCTCAGTTGGTTGAAGCATCATCCCATACATCAAAAGGTTGTGGTGGGATCCCCGGTCAGGGCACATACCTAGGTTGTGGGTTTGATCCCTGGTCGGGGCACATATAGGAGGCAACTGATCAATGTTCCTCTCTCACATCAATGACTCTCTCTCACTCTCTCTTTCTCAAATGCATAAGAATATCCTTGTGTGAGAATTTAAACAGAATTTTTAAATGCCCTGTCTAAAGCATCAGCAAGAGGATGGGGAATTTATTCGGGGTGGTAGGGATGGCTAACCCTCAAAACACTTCTCCCAAATGACATCTCATAGATATATGCCAAACAGATTCAACTGTAGTTTGGGCTTCCCAAACGTTTCTCTGTTTCTCTAACACAGCAACTCTCAGACCAACTGTCCTCCTTGTAAGGAGGTACCCAAAGCACCACACAACTACTGGTTCCACTTTGCTAATAGTCTGTGTGACTGTAGGGGAATCTCAGCACCCTGTGCCTCACCATACGGTAGTAGCTCATTTAACTGGAGTAACATCGCAGCCAGTGTGCTGAATCACCACTCCTCAGATATAAAAGCAGCTTATAGAAGTGACAGGAGAGGAAAAGCACACATGATATGCCCAAACTTAGCTCCTCCATTAATGAGTGATACTGGTTTCAACATACAATTTTTCCACTCTAGGCATGCTGTTTTCTAAAGCAGGAGAAGAAGCTGTTTATTTCAGAAACTACTCTTTGTGGGTACTTTAAGTTGCTAATTCTAGTGAAAACCATCACCCATTCAGACTGGGCTCCACCAACAATGACTTCCTGTGTATTATAGACAGGATATGAGAACATTCTGGTCCTGAATTCTGAAACAAACATTTAATGAACACCTAGTGCTCCCAAGATACATTAGCCAAAGCACAGGGCATTATTTGTATACATATATAAATTTATAAATATGTATATATTAACAGTTTTCTTTAAAAAAAACTTATAATCACCTTGCAGAGACAAATGACACACACAAGACTTTAACCAGCATGTGGAACATATTTCAAAAGCATTGATGAACAATGTGAACATCAGCTCCAGGAGGGCAGGGTGTTTGTCTGTCATTGATGCTAAAACAATAACAGGCACATATTTAATGCTCAGTAAATTTTATTTTGAGTGAATGAGCTGCACAGTTGATAGGGGGTGATGGGTTTCATGGGGAGAGACCTGTCTGGAGAGAGGGGTCCTCAAAAGCACTATGGCAGAAGTGAGATTTGAGCTGAGCCTTCAAGTACATAGAGTTTAGGTGGGTTTGTTAAATTTAGTCTTATTTATTCAATGTCTCCTACATGCCAGCTACTGGTGGGAGGGCAAGGCAACAAGCAAATCTCTGGAATGATTCTAAGAATTAACTCAGTCTTAAAGCTAGTCCTGTTTCCTAAATATTTCTTATAATTCAAAATATATATAGAAAAGCAAAACTAGAGTGAAATGATTAATAGTCACTCATCTGAAAACAGATGGGTAGCTGCAGAAAAGAAGAGTGTGCAAAACCCTTTCTTGCCTGCACTTCCTTTCATTTCTTTTTAAACACAGTTCAAAAGTCCTGGGAAGGAATGGAAATTCAGAGGGACAGACTGCTGCCCTCTTTGTCATGGCATGTGGAAGGGTCCCTTCACCTTTGTCTTGCAGCATGGAGGCTGGTCCCACATTGATCAGCTGCTGCCCGCTCCTAACCCATTTCCAGGCCCCACACCAAAATCAATAAACAACCACACCCAATCACACACTGGCCATCTCAGTTCCTGCAAAGTCTGACTTCTGTTTGTTCTTAGTCATTCCTCTTGCAGATCTAAAAATTACCCAGGTGGCCATAGGCTTTGGTGAATTAGGAGGTAACTGGGAGGCCAGGAAAACATGGATACCGAGAAGAGGTCTGAAATCTCTCCACCACCAGCTCTCTAAGTGGGAAAGCCAGATGCAACATGTCGATTTTTGATGGTAGGAATATTTCACCATTCTTATTGTTCTAGGCAACAAACAGTGCTGTTTGGCATCTTGGTTGTGGCAATTTAGTGCAGATTGTTTTTTCATGTTGTTAGACTCATGCTTTTAAAATATATTTAAAAATATATAATATGCATGTATGTACAGTATGTAGGTATGTATGCATATATATGTCTTGTTTGCACAGCCTCTATTTGGCTTTATTTGGAAACATGGTGAATTTAGGAGGTCTGTGTGCACAGTGTTAAGCCCCTGAGCTTCAGAGTCCAACAGCTCTTGGTTTAATCCAAATTCCTCTAAGTCCTACAAGTGGTCAAACCATCTACGTTCCCATCTATATATGGGAAATATCAAAACATCCCTCAGAGCATTGTTGAACAATGAGATGGGATCATCCAGTGTCCTCGAGGTAGTGTATGCATGTTCATAAAAGTTAGCTATATTATTATGATTGCTCTCTTTTGTTTCCCAGTTTTAAGCCTGAACTCAAATTAATCACCTCAGTCTGGCTTTCTTTTTTGTTTATCCTAATCAGTTAGGCTAAACATCTAGCAGGATTTCTCAGTCTTGACATTTTGGATCAGATAATTCTTCACTGTGGGGTTATGCTATGCCCTGCAGTATCCTTAGCAGCATCCCTGGCCTCTCCTTACTAGATATCAGTAGCATATCCCACATCAACTGTGACAACCCAATTTGTCTCTAGACATTGACATAAATCCCTTGTGGGGGGGTGGGGTCAGGGGGACAAAATAACCTCTGATGAGAACCACTGTGCTGGAGTCATTCTTGACTCCTCTCTTTTATCAACAAACCCTGTTCACCCTACTTTGAAAATGACCCTTCCTTCCCTTGCTCTCTCCATTGTTTATCACCTTAACCCAAGCCACCGCCATCTCTCCTCTGCATTATTGCCTTAGTCTCTTGCTGGTCTCCTCAACCTCTAGACCTCCCCCACACTCACTCAATTCGAGCCATAATGACCTCCTGGCTGCTCCTTAAATACAGCAACAGGCTCCCACTTTGCTGTTCCTGTGGCCGTTCCTTCTTCCCCAGATCTCTACCTTCACTCCCCACTGTCAGGTTGCTGCTCATATGTTACCTTTGAGGTGAGGCCTTCCCAATCTACCCCAAATTCTGGCAATCTGACACTTTCTATCCCCCTACTTTCCACTTTATTTTTCTCCAGAGCACTTTCTCCATCTAATATAGTATACTATTTTCTTTCTAATATAGTATACATTTCTTCTTTCACTGGATGTTCAATTCCATAAGGGTAAGATTTTCCTTTGTATGCTGAGTTTATTGTGTTCCCAACATCAGAACAGCTCTTGGCTCTCAGTAAGCAATCAACTATTTATCAAATGAATAAATGCATATATTATTATCATTTAATTTTTTAAAGCATGGTAAAATAGACACAATGCACAATCTTACCTGTTTTTAATTGCACAGTTCAGTAGTATTAAGTACATTCACATTTCTGTGCAACCATCTCCAGACTCTTTTGATCTTGAAACACTGAAACTCTATACTCATTAAACAATTACTAACTCCCCCTTCTAGAAACCTTTTCTGAAAACCCCCTCTTGGAAACCACCATTCTACTTTCTGTCTTTACGAATTTGACAACACTAAGACCTCATATAAGTGAAATCATAACAGTATTTGTCTTTTTGTAATGGGTTTACTTCACTGAACATAATATCTTCAAGGTTCACTGATGTGCCAGAATTTCCTTCCTTCTCAAAGATGACTATATTCCACTAAACATATGTACCACATTTTTTAACCATTTATTTGCCAATGGGCAGAAGTGGAATTCCTGGATCCTGTGGTCATTCTATTTTTACTCTTTTGAAAAGGAACCACCACATTGTTTTCACAGTGGCTGCACCATTTTACTTCCTCACCAACAGTGCACACAAGTGTTCAAATTTCTCCACACCCTCAACTACACTTGTCATTTTCTGTTTAAGTTAATTATTTTTATAGTAGCCATCCTATTGTGAGTTGATATCTCATTGTGGGTTTGCATTTCCCTAATAATTACAGATATTAAACATCTTTTCCTCTGTGTCATCACTGTTTTTAACATCTGGGTCCCTCTTCTTTGTATGCCTCTGTGGCTTTCCCTGACAGTACTGTATAATCGCTGCATCTCACACCCACTCTCTGTTCTACTCTGTGTGTCTCGACTGCATGTCTCTCTAAGTCTTTACCCAGGCTTTGTCAGTGAGTCAGGAAGGAGGCTTCCCTTTCTCACTGAGACACTAGAAACCCCTGGATAAAGTTCATTTTTGTCTTTCACTGATGTCAATCCTTATGTCTACAGGCAATTATCTCACAGCAAAGTTACAAGAGTAAACAATTCAATGTTCAAATCAGAATAGTTATTGGCAAGACTTTTCAGAAGCTGAGTGGATGACTCACTCAGTTGACTCATTTATATAATTCCAGTGTAACACTCATCAATCAGATGTTTAATTCGAGAACTGGGTTTCTTTCCCGTCTATTTCCATTTATTCATTTTTGATCTTCTGACATCTCAACTTTAAACAGTTATTTGCAGTCACTGACTTACTTTAACTGTATCTTGTATGTATTATCCATATTAATTAGTAAAGTCCTCTTCACTAAAATCTGGGACATGTTCATGTGTGCTCACTAGACACTTAGCATAAATTAATAATTCATATCTTCATGTGATTTTTTTCCATTTAGCATTGATGACTTCATTTAAGAAACTCCAAAATGTTTCCTTCAAACGGTAGGAATTGCTGTATATGAAATTCTAGACTGGTTGCCTTTGTGAACTCATTACAGTCAACACTTGCTCTTTCTTCACAATGGCCTGAAGGCTGTGGTGTAATAACAACCCAAGGATGATTATACTGTCATATGACAATATGCATTTGCATATATATGCTCAGCCTCAAGAACATCAGATGATTGACTATCCAGACAGTAGATGGTATAGTCATCTCTCCTTTGTTTACTGACTTCCTTTTTCCCTAACTTCTCCTGAATTCTTCCTTCAGCTGCTCCACATGCTACAGTGTTCTGTTCAGCCTATTTTATTTTATTTATTTTTTATTATTTTATTTGTCGTTCAAGTACAGTTTTCTGTCTTTTATTCCCATCCCAGGCCATCCCCACAGCCCTCCCCACTTCCCTCCCATTTCCATCCCCCTCTAGTTTTGTCCATGTGTCCTTTATACTTGATCCTGTAAACCCTTCCCTTTATACTCTGAAATTCCCTCCCCTCTTCCCTCTGGTCACTGTCAGCCTGTTTTCTATTTCAGTGTCTTTGGTTATATTTTGCTTGTTTGTTTGTTTTATTGTTTAGGTTCCTGTTAAAGGTGAGATCATATGGTATTTGTCTTTCACTGCCTGGCTTATTTCACTTAGCATAGTGCTTTCCAATTCCATCCATCCTGTCAGAAAGGGTAGGAATTTCTTCTTTCTGCTGCATAGTATTCCATCATGTAAGTGTACCATAGTTGGTTTTTTTTTAAGAATTTTTTTTAATTTTAATCATTGTTCAAGTACTGTTTTCTGCCTTTTACTCCCATTCCAGTCCACCCACCCTTCCCTCCTGACCTCCCTCCCATTACTCCCCCACCCTAGTTTTTGTCCATGTGTCCTTCATATTTGTTCATGTAAACCTTTCCCTTTCTCCCCTGAAATTCCCTCTTCTCTCCCCTCTGGTCACTGTCAGCCTGTCCTCCATTTCAGTGTCATTGACTATATTTTGCTTGTTTGTTTGTTTTGTTGTTTAGGTTCCTGTTAAAGGTGAGACCATATGGTATTTGTCTTTCACTGCCTGGCTTATTTCGCTTAGCATGATGCTTTCCAGCTCCGTCCATGCTGTTGCAAAGGGTAGGAGCTCCTTCTTTCTTTCTGCTGCATAGAATTCCATTGTGTAAATGTACCATAGTTTTTTGATCCATTCATTTACTGATGGGCATCTAGCTTGCTTCCAACACTTAGCTATTGTAAATTGTGCTGCTATGAACATTGGGGTGCAAAGGTTCTTTTGGATTGGTATTTCAGGGTTCTTAGGATATAGCCCCAGCAGTGGAGTTGCTGGGTCAAAAGGCAGTTCCATTTTTAGTTTTCTGAGGAAGTTCCACACTGTTTTCCATAGTGGTTGTACCAGTCTGCAGTCCCACCAACAGAGTACTAGGGTCCCCTTTTTTCCACAACCTCTTCAGCACTTGTTGTATGCTGCTTTGTTTATGATGGCCATTCTGACTGGTGTGAAGTGGTAACTCGTTGTGGTTTTAATCTGCATCTCTCTGATAGCGATATTGAACATCTTTTCATGTGTCTCTGGATCCTCTGTATGTCCTCCTCAGAGAAGTGTCTGTTCATGGCCTTTGCCCATTTTTTAATTGGGTTGTTTGTCTTCCTGGAGTGGATTCATGAGTGTTCTTTATATGTTTTGGAGATTAAGCCCTTGTCTGAGGTATCATTGGCAAATATGTTTTCTGATACAGTTGGTTCTCTTTTCATTTTAATACTGTTTTCCTTAGCTGTGCAGAAGCTTTTGATGAGATCTCATTTGTTTATTCTTTCCTTTATATCACTTGCTATAGGGGACATATCAGTAAAAATGTTGCTGCATGAAATATCTGAGATTTTCCTGCCTGTATTCTCCTCTAAGACTTTAGTGGTGTCTCAGCTTATATTTAAATCTTTTATCCACCTTGAATTTATTTTTGTGTATGGTGTAAGTTGGTGCTCGAGTTTCATTTTTTTTTGCACATAGCTGTCCAGTTCTCCCAACACCATTTGTTGAAGCGGCTATTTTTACTCCATTTTATATTGCTGCCCCCTTTGTCAAATATTAATTGACCGTAGAGACTTGGGTTTATTTCTAGGCTCTCAGTTCTGTTCCACTGGTCCATATGCCTGTTTTTATGCCACTACCAGGCTGTTTTGATTACAGTGGCCTTATAATACAGTTTGGTATCAGGTATTGTGATCCCTCCTACTTTGCTCTGCATTCTCGAAATTGCAGCAGCTATTTGGGGTTGTTTATGATTCCATATACATTTTTGAAGTTTTTGTTCTATGTCTCTGAAATATGCCATTGGTACTTTAATAGGTATTGATTGCATTGAATGTGTAACTTGCCTTGGGTAGTATGGACATTTTGATGATGTTAATTCTTCCAATCCATGAACACAGTATATATTTCCATTTGTTTGTGTCTTCCTTGATTTCTTTCTTCAGTGTTGTGTAGTTTTCTGTATACAGGTCTTTTACTTCCTTGGTTAGGTTTATTCCTAGGTATTTTATTTTTTATTTTGCTATATCAAATGAGGATTTTTTTCTTGATTTCTGCTTCTGCTATTTCATTGTTGGTATACAAAAATGCTTTTGATTTCTGGATATTGACTTTGTATTTCACTGTTTTGCCAAATTCATTTATTAGGTTGAGCAGTTTATTGGAGGAGTCTATAGGATTTTCTATGTATGCTATTATGTTGTCTGCCAACAATGACAGTTTTGTTTCCTCCTTTCCTATTTGGATGCCTTTTATTTCCTTTTCTTGCCTGGTCACTCTGGCTAAAACTTCCAATACTACATTGAATAAAAGTGGTGAAAGTGGACAGCCTTGTCTTGTTCCTGTTCTTAGTGGAAAAGATTTTAGTTTTTGTCCATTGAGTATGATGCTGGCTGTAGGTCTGTCATATATTGCCTTTATTATGTTGAGGAATGCTCCCTCTATTCCCACTTCGCTGAGTGTTGTTATCATAAATGGGTGCTGTACCTTATCAAATCGTTTTTCCACATCTATTGATATGGTCATGTGATTTTTATCTTTGCTTTTGTTTATGTGATGTATTACATTTACTGATTTGCTAACATTGTACCATCCTACATCCCTGGGATGAATCCCACTTGGTCATGGTGTATGATCTTTTTAATGTATTGTTGGATGTGGTTTGCCAATATTTTGTTGAGGATTTTAGCATCTATGTTCATCAGCAATATTGGCCTGAAGTTTTCTTTCTTTGTTGTATATTTATCTGGTTTTGGGATTAGGATGATGCTGGCTTCATAAAAAGAGTTTGGGAGGCTTCCATCATTTTCAATTTTTTGAATAGTTTGTGAAGGATATGGGTTAGCTCTTCCTTAAGTGCTTTGTAGAATTCTCCTGTGAAACTGTCCATTCCAGGGCTTTTATGTGTCAGGAGTTTTTTGATTACTGCTTCAATTTCATCTGCTGTTATTGGTCTGTTCAGGCTTTCTGCTTCTTCTTCATTGAGTTTTGGAAGATTATATTTTTTTAGAAATTTGTCCATTTCACCCAGGTTTTCAAATTTCTTGGCATATAGTTCTGCTTGGTAATTTCTTACAATCCTTTGTATTTCTGTTGTTTCCATTGTAATCTCTCCCCTTTCGTTTGTGATTGTGTTTATTTGGGTTCTCTCTCTTTTTTTCTTGATGTGTCTGCTTAGAGGATTGTCAGTTTTGTTTATGTTTTCAAAGAACCAGCTTCTGGATTCATTGATCCTTAGAATTGTGCTGTTAGTCTCTATGTCATTTAATTCTGCTCTGATCTTGATTATTTCCTTCCTTCTTCTTGCTCTAGGCTGTCTTTGTTGTTGTTCCTCGAGTTCTTGTAGGTGTAGAGTTAGGTTGTTTGTATGAAATGTTTCTATCTTTTTTAGGTAGGCCTGTATCACTATGAACTTCCCTCTCAGGACTTCCTTCACTGTGTCCCAGAAGTTTTGGGTTGTTGTGAGTTCATCTTCACTGGTTTCCAGAAACTTTTTGATTTCTTCCCTAATGTCATTCTTGACCCATTCCTTATCTGATAGCATGCTATTTGATCTCCTTGATTTTTAGTGTTTAAGATTTTTTCCTTGAGGTTGGTTTCTAGTTTCAGTCCCTTGTCGTCAGAGAAAATGATTTCTATAATTTCAATTGTTTTGACTTTGTTTAGGTTTGTTTTGTGTCCTATCATGTGGTCTGTCTCTGAAAATATCCCATGTGTGTTTGAAAATAATGTGTATTTTGCTTCTTTGGGATGAAGGACTCTATATATACCAGTTAAGTCTATTTCATCTAGGGCATTGTTCAATGCCACAATATCTTTGTTGATATTTTGTTTGGAAGATGTATTCATTTTTCACAGTGGGGTGTTAAAATCCCCTACTATAATTGTGTTGTTGTCAATATCTGTCTTGAAGTCCTCCAAGATTTTCTTTATGTATTTGGGTGCTCCTATGTTGGGTGCCTATATGTTTACAATGTTTATGACTTCTTGGTGGATTCTTCCTTTGAGTATTATGAAGTGACCTTCTGGGTCTCTCTTTATGGCCCTTTTTTAAAGTCTATTTTGTCTGATATGAATATTGCTACCCTGTCTTTTCTTTTTTTTTTTCCTGTCTGTTTGCTTGGAAAATTTGTTTTCAGCCCTTCACTTTCAGTCAGTGTGGGTTTTTTTTTTTCCTGAGGTGGGTCTCGTATATGCATTATATGTGTGGGTCATGCTTTCTTGTCCATTCAGCTATGGTATGTCTTTTGATTGGAGCATTTAATCCATCTGCCTTTAGGGTTATTATTGATAGGTACTGATTCACTGCCATTTTTCTACCTGTATTACTCTTTATCTTTTCCTTCTTTTCCTTAAAGTAGTCCCTTTAGTATCTCTTGCAGAGCTGGTTTGGTGAAGGTGAATTCTTTGAGGCTTCTTTTGTCTGGGAAGCTCCTTATTTGGCCTTCTATCTTGATTGAGAGCCTTGCTGGGCAAAATAGCCTTGGTTGCAAGCCTCTGGTTCTCATTACTTGGAATATTTCTTGCCATTCTCTTCTGGCTTGGAGTGTTTCCATTAGAAGTCAGCTGCTAACCTTATCAGGGCTCCCTGATATGTTACTTCATGTTTCCTGTATGTTACTTCATGTTTCTCCTTTGCTGCCTTTAAGATTTTCTCCTTGTCTTGGAATTTTGTCATTTTAATTATGATGTGTCTTGAAGTGGTCCTTTTTGGGTTCCTCTTGATTGGGACTCTCTGTGTTTCCTGGATTTGTGTGACTTTTTCCTCTCATCAAATTAGGGACTTTTTCCATCATTACTTTTTCAAATAGGTTTTCTATCCCTTGGCCTTCTTCTTCTCTTTCTAGTATCCATATTATACAAATATTATTATATTTCATATTGTCTTGCATTTCTCTTAATCCCGCTTCATTTTTTCTGAGCCTCTTTTCCTTTTCTTGCTCTTTCTGGGTGTTTCTTTTTTTCTGCTTTGTTCTCCAGCTCACTGATCTGATGTTCTGCTTCATTGATCCTGCTTTTGATTCCTTCTACTGTGCTCTTCAGTTCAGAAATTGTATTCTTCATTTCCCCTCAGCCCTTGTTGATAGTTTCTATTTCCTTTTCGTGTGGATATAGTTTTCAGTGAGTTCATCATAGTTTCCCTGTAGTTTCTGGTTATTCCCTGTGAGCTCATTGAGCTTCCTGATAACCATTGCTTTGAACTCAATATCTGATAGTTGAGTTGCCTCTATTTCATTTAGCATTCTTTCTGAGGCTTCCTCCTTTCCTTTCATTTGTGCATTGCTTCTTTGTCTTCCCATTGTTTGTGAGACTCTTCTTGTTAGCTTCAGCTTCTTTTTTTTCTTTTTTTTTTAGGATACAATACTTGGATTTTATTTATATGCCAAGTGAAAACAAGTGGGATGAAAGAAGAGTCCTACTATCCCAGGCTTCAGCTTCTTAAATTGATCTCTTCTGGCTTCCTGGGTTTATTGTGTGAACTTCTGTGGCAGAATACCTGTAGATTCAGTGGTGCAATCTCCTTGATCTCCTGAGCTCACTGGTCTTGGGCAGTAGTTTAAGTTGGCTCTGTTTTTGTCTTTGGGTTTTGATTGTTGTTGGGTCTTTCTTTGATGAGTCCTTCCCACCAACTGGTTAACTGAGGGTCACTCTATCCATCACCTCTTGTATTTTGTTGTGCTGGTGAGGGCAAGTTGTGTTGAAGCTGGTTCTTCTGAGTGTACAAAGTTTTGAGGATTCTCTCTTGCTTTTGTTCAGTTGTATGTTCTGGGTAATTTTTCCACTCTTTACTTGTATTTCCAGATAGGTCCTAGATTGAGGTTAGTGTGGTTTCCACTCCCTCCTCCACCTTTTTCTGTTGTTATCTGTTGGTTGTTTCTTGTTGTTGGGTTTCCTCTTACAGCAGGTGTCATAGATTCAACCTATTCTTTTTTGTGATCATTTGGAGGAAAAGGCAAAATGATTTAAGACAGCGAGAGAGTATTTTATGATATTGATAGTAGCAGTTGGTAGAGAAGAGATAGGAAATCCTTTGGCTATGTGTAGTAGTAACTGTGATATTCCACCGAACTAGCCACCTTTTAGAAAGGATGGAAAGAAGATAAGACTCTTGTTAGGGAGGAAAGGGTTGTGAGTTTGATCTAGAAGGCAGTGAGGTTGTGGGAGGTCAGATTCTAAGGTAAGGTGATAGTAAAGGATAGTAAATAGGTGTAGTGTGAGAGAGAATAGAGTTAACCACTAAAGTAATAGAGTTCAGGAAATCGTGAAGTCGGCTAAGATCAGGAAGGGGTGTTGTGTAGTATTTACAATTGTATGGAACAGCTATTATTTATAGTAATATTAGAGCAACAATCATATGACAGCATCTATGTGATCTGGATAACAAGAATAAGGAGTATAGGACCTTGAGTAGTGTGCTAATGAAACACAAGTGAAGTGAAGGACAGTAAATTAGCAATACATTATGAGAGATAGAACAGGGGAAACCTGTCAAAGGATACAATTTAACCAGCCCAGCAA
This sequence comes from Tonatia bakeri, assembly GCA_004024845.1. Lineage (NCBI taxonomy): Eukaryota > Metazoa > Chordata > Mammalia > Chiroptera > Phyllostomidae > Tonatia > Tonatia bakeri. The sequence goes on from PVIA01003085.1 coordinate 134,172, forward strand.
AGAAGACTAAACAGAAAGAAAAGTAATACCAAAGTATTATTAAAATAAAAGATGTAAGAATAATGAAAAAATAATAATACAAATATGCAATAACTTGCAGGTTCTCTGTAATAGCAAAGTGAGATTTGTTTCATTCTCTCTGCTCTTGGGATGTCCCCTCTTTGGGTCCAACTTTGGTCTTTTCATAGTTCCAGGTTTTTTGTCTCACTGTGGGACAAAAAAAAAAGCAGAAGGAAGGAAGAAGAGATAAAATTGGAAAGAAAGGAAGGTGGAATAAAACAAGAAGGGAGAGAGAGGAAAAAGAAATTGAGAAATAATAAATAAGAAAAATGTAAAAAATAAAAAATTACTTTAAAAAAAAAGCCTCTTGCTTGTTTCTAACTGGCCACACTAGTTTGTCTGGTCTTGCTGGCTACAACAGGCTGAAGGGCTTTTCTCCCTTCCTGATCTGCACTCAGGCAGCCTCTTGAGCACTCTCCCCAGGACTAGTCTGGTGCCTCTCTGGGGGGCCTTGGGTGTGGTGTCAAGGCCTTCCACAAAGTGTACTCTCCCCAGGTTGCAGATACGTGCTCTTGGCCAGACGGCTTCCCACTCCACTGGTTTGGGCGTGCACCCTTCCCAGTGTTATGGAGGCATGCAGTGCTTCCCATGCTACTGCGGGATCACTGCCTGGCTGGGTGAGGAGTAGGCCAGAGCAATTGTTGCAGGAGAATTCCCCAAACAGTGTCCCTTTTCACTTTTTCCTTTTGAGAAATTGCTTGTACTCAAGCCTGCTGCTCATACCACAGCCTGGCTTCTTGTACAGCCCAATTCTAGACTATTGGGGTCAGGGCCTGCCACGGCACAACTCTCAATTCTCCCCAGCCAGTGTCCACAGACTCTGTGGGTGCTCTCAGCCCCTGTGTGTTTGCTACTTAGTCCTTATTCCCCTCTCTGTGACTTCAAGTAACCAGGTATCTCCTGGTGCTGCTCAAACCTTGTTTGGCCAAGGAGGGAGCAGTTGACCCAGCTCTCTCCCAAGAACCCTGTGGCAGACCTGGTGGGCTTCAGGGCTGGGGCTGTAGCCATGCTGGTCCCCAAGACCTTATTTTCCTGAATCACTCTCCTTACCATCTGGTTTTTCAATGTCCACTACAATTTTTGGTCTCCTATTTTCATATATGCTGGGGTACTGTTGGCTGTTTGCTCTGTTCCTCTGTAGATTGGCTAGGTTTTTCTACTGTGTGTAAGGGGAAGTGGAATCTGCTTCCACCTACCTCGCCGCCATCTTCCTCCCTATTTAGCCTCTTGTAGAGCTCCTTCTCAGGCTCTTTCATGGTTCCTCTCCTTTTTTAGCCTTTAAAAACAGGTGCTTCTCAAATCTCTTTGCTCAGTCTCCTGTTTGTTTTTTCTTCCTTGTCAGTCCCATTTATCTCAAATTTCCATTTCCACATTTCTGTGTGAGACCCAAATTCACGCTACTGCCATGTCTTTCCTGAGGTCCAGCCAGGAATTGTTAGTGCTGGTCAATGTCACCAGAGCACCCTAAATGCAGTCCCACCCCGATACCTCCTTTTTGCTTATTGACTTAAGCTTCCTATTAATATCAGTTTACAAAATTTAATGTCTTTCCCAGTTTCATTTCCACTGTCAACAATAGATAATGCTTAAAGCATTTAAAGGGGAGAAAGACTGATGCAGACCCTGGCTTGTGGGGTCCACATCATTATGGAAGAAAATGAGACATTCACACGGATTACCCAATCCGGTGGAGGATAAGGGACAGCATGGCTTTTCTCTCAAGGGGAGCAAAAGCCTTGGCCCTTGCTCCAATGAGCTTTTATTGTCTTACTGGGCACATTACAAGAAGGTCCTCATCAACTATGCACAGGCTCACTTTAGGTGGTTACCTTTTACAGAAAACAAAGGAGCCAATGCTGCTAATCACATCACAGAAGAGGGATATGTGCAAATGAAAAGGCAAAAATAGTTGGACCAGTTACACTGGTCCTTGGAAGGTTTAGCATGGTTTTTAGGAAGTTGCTTTGCAGTAAATGTCCTCAATTTAGGGTGAGGGAGTTTTAGCAAAAAGCAAGACTCATGGCGACCTAGGTACATTGCAGGCCTGATTCCCCACGTAAGAACCTATCCATGGGCGTGGGTCCTGTGCATCTCCCAGTGGGAACTGGGCCCACACCATGCAGAACAGTCTCCCACAAAAGACTGTTTGGGGTTGGTAGACTCAGGGAAGGCTCCAACAAAGTGGCTTCAGGCTGGGTTCTCAAGGGTGTGGAGAAGATTATATTAGGTAAAGATGTAGCATGGAAGAAGGTTTTCAGACAGAAGATGAATGAGGCAAAGAAGCAGAAGCCATGTTTCAGGAGGAGGAGAGGTAGCTGCACTGGCTAGAATGGACCGAAGAGAGGAAGAGGAGTCTAAGGCAGAAATCAGGGAGAACCATGAGTTTAGAATAAGAACTTTGGCTTGAAGTGAGAATCCTTGAGAACCCAGTAAAGGTTTCCTAGTAGTAATAACATCATTTGATATTTTGGGTTTTGTCCATGTGTCCTTTATAGTAGTTCCTAGGGGAGGGTGAAAGCAAGGGAGGGAGGTGTGTTTGGAGGGGGTGGAGTGGAAGGGTGGGGAGAAAATATGGACAAATATAATTGAACAACAATAAAATAATTTAAATAAATTTGTTTTAAAATAATAAAAAAGAAAACTAAAATCAAAACAAAACAAAACATCATTTGAATTTAAAATCTATTCCACTGTATCCCCTGTTTTACCTCCCCTGGGGGACTTTAAGTCCTTGGGTAATCAATCTACTCATCCTTCTCTCTTTCTCTCCAGTTCTTCTCTGTACCCCCCAGCATGTGACCCCACATGCAGAAATTCAGAAAATGTTTGATAAGTTGAAATGAGTAGGGCAACTATAAAGGTACAAAGAGCACAGACAATAAACTACTACAAAAATAAATATTCCATTTAATGCTTGAAAAGTTTAAGATTTTAGGCTTCTCCTCTACCCACCCACCTACTCACTGACTGTCCTCCTTCCTCTCATTTGGCTGGCCAGTGCTGTTTCCTTGTAGTGTATCAGATACAGTGGATATAAAAGAGTAAGAACTCAACATGCTACTTGGGGGAATCATTTTGGTATGTAAAGAAGCTCTAAAATATGTTGCAAGGAAAACTTTAAGAGCTAAATTCCTAAAGTTGTATGGAAACACAATGAGAAGAACTAGTTACTTGGAATGACATCTGAACCACACAGAGCATTCATTAAAAAAATATAATCTCCTATGTGTCTGTGATGTAGCTGGAGGTATCCTGTGTGGGAAGTACACAAAATCAGGATCCCTGATCTTAAGATTTCTTAGTCTACTTAATAGCCAAATACTCCCGTTTGTTGAACAACTACTATTAAACCATAGACCCTCACATAAAGACTTTATATAGACAAAGAGTCTAAGATAAAGAGAGGGGAGGTAACTTGCCCAATGGGAGGTGGGATTGGTGCCAAATCTCATGCTCTGTTTACCACATAATTCTTCTTACAAACTGCAAACAGGAGGAGGCCCAAAGTGTTATGAGAACATAAAAGAGGAACAACAAGGGGAAAGTTAGTGAAGTCTTACTGGAAGAGATGGGGTATATAGTTGAATAGCAACTGGATGGCTGTTACTTACTATTTGCTCTAATGAAAAAAATTTAATATCCCAATCTACTGACAGGATATATTTCACCAATCCTATTATGTACTCAAAGGAGCACAGAGGTGCAATTCCCATCTGAGAATTCTAGGCTGTATGTAGAAGGAATTTAGGGGTGACATTTCCAGAAGAATTTATTTACCCTCAACAAAAGTCTGTTGCATGAGACCTCTTCTCTCCTCTCTTAACACAATAACAAAAATGCTCAGGGCTCAAAGTTCACTACCTATTGTTACAGAAAACAAAGCCAGGGCACTAAGAAAGACGGTCTCATCTTTTCTCCTTGTCAAATGTTGCTCAACTGAAATAAATCAATTCATTTGTGCTGAGTTTGAGATCAGACACTTGAATCTTATGAGTATAATAGGCAAGTCACAATAATCCTAGCCTAAAAAATGAATATTGTTTGTAATGACTCTTTTAAGGCTTTCTGTTAAAATTGCAGATAAGCTCTTTCTTTTTTTTCTTCCTTAATTAAAGGTTATTATGACTCAAATTTGAAGAATTCCTCAAGCTGGACTGTTGCACTATTTGACTCAGTACTGGGGGGCTTTGGAAGCTGGTTGCTGTCAGTTCTCAGGTCTACTGTATTATTCCAACACCTTCCTATGTGATGAATATGTTGAAAGCCTAGAAAGCTATTTCTAATTTCTCAAGGGCCTATTTACCACCTCATTTTCTTTTTATCAAATGTTATTTACTGGGTAACTCCAATAAACTGCTTTGGTATTGTAGCTTGCTTTGATTCTGCAGATAATAAATGTCAGTATGGGGAGGCTAAGAGATCCAGCCACAAATTTAGTAATTTGGGTTATTTGAAATTGGCTTCACTTTCATCATACTGAGCCTTAGAGCAGGGCAAGACCTTTACTTAGCTATCTTGATACAGTCCTTGGGGTCCTGGTTGGTGTCTCTAAGATTTGCCAAGTAGCAAGAGAAGATTTCAGGAATCTAAAAGACAAAGCAATCTACTGTGTCCTGAAAATCATATTATGTTCTGTGTTTTACAGGCACAGTAGCAAATTAATGTGCAGCCTATCAAAGACATAGGAACAAAGATATTAAATTAATGTGTCACATAAAGCCTAGCAAGAAAGAATCATTTCTACTTGGAATGTAAGAAGATTAGAGTGTAAGTCACAAAGGGCAAATATGTGGAAGGCAAGTCACAGTAGTCCCTTCTATGCCACAGTAACTGTTATGCATCAAACCAAGCTCTTTTTCATGCTGAGCTTAGATGCAGCTCAGAATCCATCTCAAGACAGCCCACCAGGATGCCACTGAGGATCTTGAGCTGTTATACCTGAGGAAAAGTTTACCCATTCCTGATCCCTTAAGTAAGTTATCCCCAAATTCAAGCGCAGTAACAGGTCAATCCAAAAGGTTACCTTAGAAATATTGCCTATTAAATCCCATACTAAAATAGTCTAATGAAATGAAGGATTCCAAGCAATTATGTCAGTGTTGGTGGTATCCACACTCTGTCAACACAATGACAGCACACCCTGGTTTTCCTGAGTCAGACCTGGCATTTACCTGGTGTCCTGAATTAGTTGTCAACAACAACAACAGCAACCCCTTTACTCAAAAGTGTTCTGGTTTGGATGATAAGGATAGGATAGATTTGCCCAATAAAATATAAAATACCAAATACTGCATAGCCATACCTACACTACAATTTTTCATTTATTATTTGAAATTCAAGTTTAACTTAGCTTCTTATAGATATTTTTCTGTATCTGGCAATCTTATTAACCCTATTCAATGGTGCTGACGGTTCCGTCCTTGCCTATCAGTCTGTTGTCACCACCCCCAGCCCCTTCCACTCCAGTCCCACTGGTCCTCACAGACATTGAATACCCGGGCTCATTTCCTTCTCTGGACTGCACCTGCTCTTTGATCTCCCTGCATCGTTCACCTTCTTATTTTAATTAGCTGACTCCTGATCAAGTAGGTTTCAGCATATACCAATTCAGAAAGACCTTCAATCACACAGTCAAAGAAGCCCTATTCCTTCCCTTCTTTTGTCACTACACAAAATAACAGCATTTGTTTTTGTGGCTGTCTTGCTCCCTATTAGGATAGTCTATGAGATCAGGGGACCTTGTCTTCCTAGATAGTTGGGGTGGTGTGTACACACCTAGAGAGTATTTGGAATACAGTAGAGACTCAACAACTAATTGTGGAATGTTAAGTGGACACATAAATGTGTATCAAAATGCTCTGTCTTTGAGTGTCCTGGCACAGGGGCATGCACATATTTTTTTACTTAGAAAAAGGGTCACATTTCTTTAAAAATGCCAAGATGAATCTAAGTTATTTCCAAAGGTGCAATGTTAGGGCATATGGTAATAGTTTCATTATGTTAATCAAGGAACCACAAAAATCATTATCTAGGAAGTTTCCTCAGCACCATCAAATAATGATTATATTTACATAGAATTTGACTATTATATGCAGCTGATAAATATTGCCAAGTGAGGGCCTGCAGAAGAGTATCTGCCAGAACCGCAGATTCCAGCTGTTGACAGAAAATCATCACTGTAAAGATTACCACACAGAAAAGGATCATTCCTGTCATCGTATTTCCTTTCCCTCTAGCAGAAGCAAAGCTTAATAAAGTTAATTTAAAAATGCTACCATATTTAAAAAATAAAATGTTAAAAGTATGGAAATGTATGATGATAGATGTGTGATAATGTCTAAAATAAGGACCTAAAATCACTATGTAAAATTCTCAAAATCTACTTTGGGTGTTAAGCTGCTAAAGAACATATAAAAAGATGGGGAATAATGAAATGATCCCGTACATCTTTTAGATGAATCTTTATGTATGAAACCTTTCTCTAATTCTATATGTAAATGAACACACAGATACACAGACTTGAAGTAAAATCCTGCTTTCCATTTGAAGTTAAACAAATAAAAATGTTTTTAAAAATGCATATTTAAAACTTCAAGCACCATATTCTCAGCTGATTTGCATTCTTGTGACCTGACCTGTGGTCGAAACCAGGACTAAGCGGTCATCCCAGGACCTGTCTCACAGGGGTTTTCCCTGCCCTGCCCACATTTAGGATGCAGAACCTTTTGTGAAAGAGCTATAATCAGGTAAGGTCAACTCTGCACTGATGTCAGAGTGGAACTAATTTATTTTTCTTAAAGACTTTATTTATTTTTAGAGAGAGGGGTAGGGAGGGAGAAAGAGAGAGAGAGAAACATCACAGCACTGTGTGGTTGTCTCTTGCGTGCCGCTAACTAGGGACCTGGCCCACAAGCCACGCACTTGCCCTAGACTGGGAATCAAACTCATGACCCTTTGGTTCACGGGCCAGGACTCAATCCACTGAGCCACACCAGTCAGGGCTGGAGTGGAACAAATTTACAGTGCTCTCTTGTTCTAGAGAACATTTTGTGTTAAGAATCTAAGCTAATTTCTATAATGCAAAAATTTAAGTGTTATCCAATAATATTTTAAGACTTAAGTGAGATCAATATAGTGAATAATTTTTATTTCTTCTGATTACTTCTCAGTTTCACTCAGATACATGTGAAATTACTAGCTAAAATGATAATTTTAGCAAGTAATTTGCTAATTATACGTAATTAGTTCATGGTTCTATAAAGAGAGTGTCCACAAACTCTGCCTTCAGTTAGATCAAAAACTGCAGTGATAAAAGGTCCAGCAAAATGTACTGAAGGTGAATTAAAAGTTGTTGGGAGGTAAGCTGGGAAGCACATTCTGCAAATTAATGCATTGCTCTTCTATTTTAATTAACGCTCCAGGATAATCACTTGTAAATTTAGAAAGACCGCTAGATTGAATACAGGGTACAGCACCTGAAGATCTGGAGTGGCCTTGTTTGACTATGGATCACAGAAGATAATTTATATTTACTTTCCTCTCTAACTAAGGCAAACTTCTAGCTGATATTGTTGGCAAAGATTGGGCATGGATTTCGGAGAGAGATTGTGTCCTATTAATTTTTACTTTCAAGCTACTCAATAACGTAGTTAAATTCAGTACAAGGAAAATATTCTGTCTGTTGTCATGTGTAGCAGAAACAACTCTGCCATCACTCATCTCAACTGTATTCAGTCTGGGTGGGGAGCGGGTCACAAAACAGAGCATTAGGCAGAGATGGGAAAAGACTAAGTAGGAGCCTTGGCAGATGAGGTCAGGAAAGAGGCTACCTTGAAATTTTATAACCTCATATCCGTATATGTATTTGACCTTAAGATATTTAGTTATATAGGAAGTTGCTCTATGAAAGAATGTAGACTGTGCATAAAAGTAAACTACTTATCAGGAACATTTTCCCAAAATGAGTTAAGTATATTACAGTCTTATTTCAATAGCAACCAACAGTCTTTGGCAATTTTTGTGTGTGAAGTCAAAAGTTAGCATTTATTTTTTAGGCTTTAATCATTACTATAATCAAAATAACAAATGACAATCAATTAATAGAAACATTTGATTTTATGTTTTTTTTCTTATGAAAACTTACACAAAGTCCAATTTAATGAATAATTCCAAAGCTTACAAAAATAAGAAATTCATTTTCCCAGCAATTATATTGAGATATAATTGATAAACAACATCGTACAAGTTTAAGGTATATCATATATAACTTTAAATTCATATTAAAGTTACGTATTGCAGAATAATGACCATCATAGCATTAGCTCCATCACACTGCCTAACTACCATTTCTTTTTCTGTGGTGAAAACATTTAAGATCTACTCCGTTAGCAATTTTCAAGTATATTTTAGAGTATTATTAACTACAATCATCATGCTCCACATTAGATCCTCCAAACTTATTCATCTTATAAATGAAGTTTGTACCCTTTGACAAATGCCTCATTTCCCCCACCTCCCAGCCCCTAGTGATCTTTTTTTTTTTCAGTCTCTATTTCTATTAGATTTTTTTTTTAAAAAGACAGTACATCGAAGTGATGTTATATTTGTCCAAGAAGTGCATTTTGATCCAATATTACACATTATATGTTTAATTTTTAATTTTTTTAGTTTTCTTTGGTAGTAAGATTCCAGTGGAAGATTGAATTGAGTAATTCCTTCACTCTTTAAAATAATTTATATGGAGCACTTATTATATACATATAAATCAAGGATATAAATATCCAACTTAGTTCCTTCTTATGGATTTTCTTTCTTTTTTTAATTATTATACTGTTGTTTAATTACAGTTGTCTGTATTTTCCCCCACCACTCACTCCCAACCCCAGCCAAACCCACCTCCCTCCCTTGCTTCCACCCTCCACTTTGGTTTTGTCCATGTGTTCTTTATAGTAGTTCTTGAAAACCCTTCTGCCCATTATCCCCTCCCACTTCCACTCTGGTTACTGTCAGATTGTTCTTAATTTCAATGTCTCTGGTTATATTTTCCTTGATTTTTTCTTTTGTTGATTATATTCAAGTTAAAGGTGAGATCATATGGTATTTGTCTTTCACTGCCTGGCTTATTTCACTTTGGCAGAGACGGGAAATGCTCTCTGGTTCCATCCATGCTGTCCAAAAGGGTAGGAGCACCTTCTTTCTCTCTGCTGCATAGTATTCCATTGTATAAATGTACCATAGTTTTTTGATCCACTCATTTATTGATGGGCACTTAGGTTGCTTCCAGCTCTCAGCTATTGTAAATTATACTGTTGTGAACATTGGTGTGCATAGGTTCCTTTGGATTGTTGTTTCAGGGCTCTTAGGACATAATCCTATCAGTGGAATTGCTGGGTCAAAAGGCAGTTCCATTTTTACTTTTCTGAGGAAATTCCATACTGTTTTCCAAAGTGGCTGCACCACTCTGCATTCCCACCAACAATGTACTAGCATTTCCTTTTCCCCACATCCTCGCCAAAACTTGTTTGTTGATTTGTTTATGATGGCCATTCTGACTGGTGTGAAGTGAGAACTCACTGTGGTTTTAATTTGCATCTCTCTGATGGCTAGTGATGCTGAGCATCTTTTCATATGTCACTGGTCCCTCTCTATATCCTCCTTGGATAAGTGTCTGTTCAAGTCTTTTGCCCATTTTTTAATTGGGTTTTGTGTTTTCCTGGAGTAGAGTCATGTGAGTTCTTAATATATTTTGTAGATCAAACCCTTTGTCAGAGGTATCATTGGTAAATATGTTTTCCCATATAGTTGGCTTTCTTTTCATTTTAATGCTATTTTCTTTAGCCATGCAGAAGCTTTTTAATTTGATGAGGTTCCATTTGTATATTCTTTCCTTTATGCCCCTGGCTTTTGGGGACATATTCGTGAAGATGTTGCTCCATGAAATGTCTGAGATTTTCTTGCCTATGTTCTCCTCTAGGACTTCTATGGTATCACGACTTACATTTAAGTCTTTTATTCATCTTGAGTTTATTTTTGTGTATGATGTAAGTTGGTGATCGAGTTTCGTTTTTTTTTTTTTTTTTGCATGTAACTGTCCAGCTCTCCCAACACCACTTGTTGAAGAGGCTATTATTACTCCATTTTATGCTTCTTCCCCCTTTGTCAAATATTAATTGACCATAGGGACTTGGGTTTATTTCTGGGTTATCTGTTCTGTTCCATTGTTCTACTTGTCTGTTCTTATGCCAGTACCAGGCTGTTTTGATTACAGTGGCCTTGTAATACAGTTTGATATCAGGTATTATGATCCATCCTACTTTGTTCTTGTTTCTCAAAATTGCTGCAGCTATTCAGGGTCATTTACATTTCCATATAAACTTCTGAAATGTTTGTTCTATATCTGTTAAATATGTCATTGGTACTTTAATAGGTATTGCATTGAATTTTTAAATTGCTTTGGGTAGTATGGATATTTTGATGACGTTAATTCTTCCAACCCATGAGCATGATACATACTTCCATTTGTTTGTGTCTTCCTTAATTTCTTTCTTCAGTGTTGTATAGTGTTCTGAGAACAGGTTTTTACCTCCTTGGTTAGGTTTATTTCTAGGTACTTTGTTTTTCTTGTTGCTATATCAAATGGGATTTTTTTTCTGATTCTGTTTCTGATATTTCATTGTTGGTATATAAAAATGCCTTTGATTTCTGAATATTGACTTTGTATCCTGCTGTTTTGCCAAATTCACTCATTAGGTCAAGTGGTTTTTTGGTGGAGTCTATAGGATTTTCTATGTATACTATCATGTCATCTGTAAACAATGACAGATTTGCTTCCTCCTTTCCAATTTGGATGCCTTTTATTTATTTATTTATTTTTTAATGTTTTTTGCTGTCTGATTGCTGTGGCTAGGACTTCAAGTACTATGTTGAATAGGAGTGGTGAAAGTAGGCATCCTTGTCTTGTTCCTGATCTTAATGGGAAAGCTCTAAGTTTTTGCCCACTGAGTATGATGTTGGCTGTAGGTCTCTCATATATGGCCTTTATTATGTTGAGGAAACCTCCCTCTATTCCCACTTTGCTGAGTGTCTTTATCATAAATTGATGCTGTACCTTATCAAATGTTTTTCTGCTTCTGTTGATATGATCATGTGATTTTTGTCTTTCATTTTATTTATGTGATGTATTACATTTACTGAGTTGCGAACATTGTACCATCCTTGCATCCCTGGGATGAATCCCACTTGGTCATGGTGTATGATGTTTTTAATGTATTGTTGGATGTGGTTTGCCAATATTTTGTTGAGGATTTTAGCGTCTATGTTCATCAGCAATATTTGCCTGAAGTTTTCCTTCTTTGTTATGTGTTTATCTGGTTTTGGAATTAGGATGATGCTGACTTCATAAAAAAGGTTTGGGAGTCTTCCATCTTGTTTATGTTTTGGAATAATCTGTGAATGATAGGGGTTAGCTCATCCTTAAATGCTTTGTAAAATTCTCCTGTGAAACCCTCTGGCCTAGTGCTTTTGTCAGGAGCTTTTTGATTACTGCTTCAATTTCATCTGCTGTTATTGGTCTGTTCAGGCTTTCTGCTTCTTCTTGAGTTTTGGAAGATTATATTTTTTCTAGAAATTTGTCCATTTCACCCAGGTTTTCAAATTTCTTGGCATATAGTTCTGCTTGGTAATTTCTTACAATCCTTTGTATTTCTGTTGTTTCCGTTGTAATCTCTCCCCTTTCATTTGTGATTGTGTTTATTTGGGTCCTCTCTCTTTTTTTCTTGATGTGTCTGCTTAGAGGATTGTCAGTTTTGTTTATCTTTCCAAAGAACCAGCTTCTGGATTCATTGATCCTTAGAATTGTGCTGTTAGTCTCTATGCCATTTAATTCTTCTCTGATGTTGGTTATTTCCTCTCTTCTACTTGCTCTGGGCTGTCTTTGTTGTTCCTCGAGTTCTTGTAGGTGTAGAGTTAGGTTGTTTGTATGAAATGTTTCTATCTTTTTTAGGTAGGCCTGTATCACTATGAACTTCCCTCTCAGGACTGCCTTCACTGTGTCCCATAAGTTTTGGGTTGTTGTGAGTTCAGTTTCTTTTTTTTTTTTAAATACATTTTATTAATTATGCTATTACAGTTGTCCCATTACCCCCCTTCATTTCCCTCCACCCTGCACACCCTCTCCCACCCACATTCCCCCCATTTAGTTCATGTCCATGTGTCATAAGTTCTTTAGCTTATGCATTTCCCATACTATTCTTGCCCCTCTGGCTATTTTCTACCTACTATCTATGCTATTTATTCTCCATACCTTTTCCCCCTCTCTTCTTCTCCCACTCCCCTGTTGATAACCCTCCATGCGATCTGCTTTTCTGTGGTTCTATTCCTGTTCTAGTTGTTTGCTTAGTTTGTTTTTGTTTTTGTTTTAGGTGTGGTTGTTAATAATTGTGAGTTTTCTGTCATTTTAGTATACATGTTCTTTATCTTCTTTTTATTAGATAAGTCCTTTTAACATTTCATAAAATAAGGGGTTGGTGATGATGAACTTCATGAACTTGAACTTATCTGGGTAGCACTTTATCTGCTCTTCCCTTCTAAATGAAAGCTTTGCTGGATAGAGCAATCTGGGATGTAGGTCCTTGCCTTTCATGACTTGGAATACTTCTTTCCAGCCATTTCGTGTCTGTAAGGTCTCTTTTGAGAAATCAGCTGACAGTCTGGTGGGAACTCTTTTGTAGGTTACTGTCCCCTTATCTCTTGCTGCTTCTAGGATTCTCTTCTTCATTTTTACCTTGGCTAATGTAATTACAATGTGCCTTGGTGTGTTCCTCCTTGGGTCCTACTTCTTTGGGACTCCCTGAGCTTCCTGGACTTCCTGGAAGTCTATTTCCCTTGCCAGATTGGGGAAGTTCTCCTTTATTATTTGTTCAAATAAGTTTTCCACTTGTTGCTCTTCCTCTTCCCCTTCTGGTAGCCTTATAATTCGGATGTTGGAATGTTTAAAGATGTCTCGGAGATTCCTAAGCCTCTCCTCATTTTTTAAAAATTATTATTTCTTCAGTCTTTTCTGATTGGTTCTTTCTTTCTTCCTTCTGGTCTACTCCATTGATGTGAGACTCAGCTTTCATTGCATCACTATTGGTTCCCTGTGCATTTTTCTTCATTTTACTTATTGTAGCCTTCATTTTTTCATCTAATTTGTGACCAAAATCAACCAATTCTGGGAGCATCCTGATCACTGGTGCTTTGAACTGTGCATCTGTTAGTTTGTCTATCTCTCAGTCACTTAAAAGTACTGGTTCTGGAGCTTTTAATTCTGTTTGAGCCATCTCCCCCCTCCTTTGGTCTTGTCACACCTGTTACGTATGAGGGGTGGAGCCTTAAGTGTCCACCAGGGCGTGGCACCCCAATCACTGGGTTGTGATGTTGTATGTTGGGGCAGGGTCAGAGAGGGAACAATGATGCTTGCTCTGCTCTCCGGGAGACCTCAGTCCCTTCTGCCCCTTCCCCCAAGCAAACTGGATCCAATTCCCATGTGGTTGGACTTGTGTCCCATGTGGGTCTTTCCAACAACCTCTCCTGTGAGGCTGGGAGTCTCTCCCTGCACCTCAACCCCTGCAGGTGTTTTCAATCAGTGCCCCAAGGCTGTATTTCCCAGTGCTGTGATCCCGGCTTGCACGCAGTGCCTTGCTTCACAATCACTGCCTCACTGGGTCTGCTGGTTGCCACCCCTCGGCTGGGGTCTGCCAGCTGCTGCTCGCCTGCTCAGGGTCCACCTGCTGCAGTCTTGGGCACCCCGGATGCCTTACTCGCCAGTCCCAATGCTCTCTACTCTCTGTGCCACAACCCACGCTCCGCTGCCTGACTCTGCCCCTCCTAGCGGTCTGTATGAACGTTTCTATTTTAATTCCCTGGTTGTCCTACTTCCATACAGTTTAATTTTCTGTCAGTTCTAGTTGTTATTCTGTTTCTAAATTATTATTGTGACTCTCTTGGTTGTGCAAGGAGGCATAGTGTGTCTGCCTATGTCTCCATCTTGGCCGGAAGTCTTGTGAGTTCATTTTCATTTGTTTCCAGAAACTTTTTGATTTCTTCCCTAATGACCCATTTATTGTTTAATAGCATGTTATTCAATCTCCATGAGTTTGAGTGTGTTTCATTTTTTTCCTTGAGGTTGGTTTCTAGTTTCAGTCCCTTGTCGTCAGAGAAAATGCTTTCTATGATTTCAATGTTTTTGACTTTGTTGAGGCTTGTTTTGTGTCTTATCATGTGGTCTGTCTTTGAAAATGTTCCATGTGCATTTGAAAAGAATGTGTATTTTGCTTCTTTGGGATGAAGGACTCTATATATACCAGTTAAGTCCATTTCATCTAGGGCATTGTTCAGTGCTACAATATCTTTGTTGATATTTTGTTTGGAAGATGTATTCATTTTTCACAGTGGGGTGTTAAAATCCCCCACTACAATTGTGTTGTTGTCAATATCTGTCTTGAAGTCCTCCAAGATTTTCTTTATGTATTTGGGTGCTCCTATGTTGGGTGCATATATATTTACAATGTTTATGTCTTCTTGATGGATTCTTTTCTTGAGTACTATGAAATGTCCTACTGGGTCTCCTTTTGCAGACTTTGTTTTGAAGTCTATTTATTCTAAAACTCTCTTAAACTTACAAGAGTTGCAAGTACAGTATAAGAATGTTTTTTCTTGAGCCATTTGAAAATAAATTGCTGGCCCCATACCGATGGCCACAGAGTATATTTCCTGTAAACAAGAACATTCTCTTATATAATCAAATACTTACACAAAATTGGGAAATTAATATCGACACATTACTGACATCTAATCCTCAAACCACATTCAAGTTTCTCCAGTTTCCCCAATAATGACCATTATAGCAAAATGACTCAGTTAACAATGAAATGTATCTAGTCATAATGTCTCTTTAGTTTCTTTTTGTCTGGAACAGTTCCCCTTTATTAACTTTGACACTTTTAGAGATTATAGGAGCTGTTTTGTTGATTCTCTCTCAATTTGTGTTTGATGTTTTCTCATGATTAGACTCAGGTTATGAGTCTTTGGCAGAGGGATGTTGTACTGCGTTCATTGCATCCATCAGATGTCACATGATTTCTGTTCATCCCTTGCTGATGATATTCACTTAGATCACTTGGATAAGATAGCCTCTGCTAAACTTATCCATTGTAAAGTTGCTCTTCCCTTTGTAATTTATAACTAGTTGAAGGAGATACTTTAAAATGACATCTCTGATTCTTCATCAAGCTTTTAATTTATTCATTGACTTTTATCAGTATGGTATTGAGTTTCCTGTTTTATTCAATGGGTCTTAATCTGTCACTATACTTACTTATTTTGGTTTTTAATTTATCCCAGATTTGGTCATGGGAGCACTTCTGAGCTGAGAGGCCCCCATCATTCTTTGAGCACTTGATTTCTGGCACAAGATATTCCAGGCTCATCTTCTTCCACTTGCCTGCCCAGTCTTGGAATCAGCCATTCTTGTAAGAAGCTATGATTCATTTTAGTGGAGAATGATATGATGAAGCCAAGACGTGGGTGCTAGCTGTGCTCGCTGGCACTGGAGTGTTATTGCTTGCCAGGCTTCTCAGTGGACAAGGCTAGGGAAGACAAACACACACATATTCATTTTTGTGTCAATATAAGTGTGTATGCATATATATATATTCACATTTTTACATTCATTTGTATATAAATATGTGTATCTTTACATCTACCTATACAGATGGATCTATCTCTGTATATGTATTAATATTATATCTATCTATATGTTGAGGTCTATAAATTCATAGCAAAACATTTAATTTTACTCCAACATCACAGGATTCATTCTAGTCTTCTCCATATTTGTATTTTCCTTTCAAAGAATGTGAAACCAGTTTCCATAATACTCATTTCATCAATCCCCTCTGCATAACTGAGTTCCCATCAACATCCTTACCTCTCCTATGTCACTGCATCCTCAACGTACATGATTCTGACTTTCCCTGTTGGGCTACACTCTCACATGGCAGCCCTTTTCACCCCACTTGGAGTTTGACAGCCCATGACAGATCACCCCATGTATGGATACCTTCCTCACTCCACACTAAGAAGTCATCCCCACCCCATGGTACCCATATCCTCTTCTGCATGGGCTTTGACACCAGGCTGAGTCTTGGCAAGGATTTGTCTTCACCCCACTTAGACTTCACACCCTGTGGTCAGCCTTCAAAATCCATGCATGCCATTGTCACATGGCCTGGGCTCTGACTTTCCACATCTGCCCACACCCACCTGGTGGCCTCCTCACCTTGCTGGTCTCCAATACCCCACACCAGGCCTATCCTCTAAGGCCTACCTTGCTCAGCCTGATGTACTTGCCTGCAAAGAAGCCTTTGTTACACTCTTGTAAACAACAAAGTAATACATGCATCTAATGAAAATTTGGGCAGTTCCAAGGACCTTGGTCCCCTAGTTCCACTTGTATACATATGCAAATATATGTAAGCACAGGTTTTTCCTTTTTTACACAAAAGGAGATTAATCTATATTAATTGGTCTACCACTTTTTTCTTTTCTCATTAAATATATCTTGGAGATGTTTATATGGCAGCACAACACATTTATTTTAATACTCACATAACATTTTTCTGTTTCAATTACGAATGAATATTAGCCTTCTACTGATGCACATTTTGGCTGTTTTTCATCCTTCTTCCTATGGACAATGCTGCACTGTACGTCCATGCAGAAATGTCTTTGGTTACATGTCTATTCACATTTTAAATTTTTAAAAGCTCATTTAGTTTTAAAACCAAGTAGCTTAAGTAAACAAGAATGTGAAATGCAGGCTACTTAAAAAGCATTATATGCTGTTTTAACTGGGAATTTGTTTTGTGTCATTGAATGTAAGGTTAAAAGGGCATAAAAGATCATTTTGTCCAAACACCAGATTCTGCATACATTTCTCTTTATAACAGGAAGAAAGTTCCAGGGGAAAGGTCAGAGCAATTTACTGACAAAGCCAGAACTGGCACCCAGGTGTCTGGGCAGCTGCACACAGGGGTGAATACCACAGGAACATCCTCCAGGAATGACAGTCTCACCACCCTCCAGGGTCCTTGCACCTCTGCCTGGTACTGCAGTGTTCATACTCACAGACCCTTTGAGTTCATGCCTGCACTTTACTCATCGACAGAGTGGACCCTGCAATTGAAATCAAGTTAAACTTTTTCCTCCTGTTCTTCCTGCCTTCCAGGGCTAAATCAATGACTTTGTTTTCAGCAGTTAATTATCTTTATCATCCCCAAATACATCACATGTAATGAAAGACCAGATCAATAAGAAAGAGGAAGATCAATAAAGATAAAACTGAAAACAGGACCTTACAGATAAAGCCATCCAGGAAAGAGGATAAAAAAATAAAACAAAACAAAATTAGGTAAAAGTGGTTCAAAAGGGCACATTATTTTATAACAATTGAGAGAAATGTCAACTGGGGTACCAGATATATGCAAGATAAATTGGGGGGTTAGGAGATATATGAATTTCTTAGATAGGATTTAGAATAAGAAAAACTTAGAAATAATAAGGAGAAAAGAGAAGCAAATGCACTGGCTTCTCCTCCTCTCCCTTAAATAATTCATTAATGTGTCAAGTTATTTCCCACTAAATCTTAAATCTCAAACTGTGCGGATATATTTAGATTGTATTAATTAACACTTATATTAAATTAATATTCATCATATACTCCCCTTAACTAAATACAGAGAAAAAAATTAAAGTAGGGATAAAACACAAGGTATATCCTCACAAGGGAAAACCCCCATCACAGTGAAACAATTATTTAATAAATTGAACTAAATTATCAAGGTCTTCAACTTAACTTATGAAAAAGGAGATATATCTATTCTTAAAACATTTTTAATACACATCTGAAGTTAATCCTTCATATCTCATATCATAGATATAATAACCTGCAGGAATGTTTAAGTATATTATTTTATAACTCTGAAATACACCAACTCAAGTTTCTTAAGATGGTAACAGACTCAGGGGACTGCACTGTTCCTTGTGGTTTTCTTCCACCCTGCCACACACTTATAAATAATTCCTTTATTAAACCCTCTTTAAATTACCCAAAGTCCCGTGTGCCACCTGTTTTCCGGGGAACCCTTGCTGATACAGAGTGTGGGTATGAAGTGTCCTTTCAAGGAGAGCTTGATAGGTAAGAGTAGAGGAAGCAACTGAATACAGTCATCTCTTTTCTTTCAATCCGTTAGAACGTATATGCATCATATCATGTTACTTAGAGTGAAAAACATAAAACCATATTTTAAAAAATTCTTACAATGACATCTGGTTCTAGCCCTACTTGCTGAGGTTAGGAGTAGCTCTCTAGATCTCCTGTGGGCCTGCAAGGTCCAGGAGAAAGGGACACACCTTGAATTTCTGTCCCTGACCTTTACTAAGGCAGTAGTTCCTTCACCAGAGCATTATGATCCTTTCGAAGGAAGCCCTCCTTACTTCTTAACACAGCCCATGGTGCCTTTGATGAGGCTCTTGAGTTCCCAGAGACCTCCCCACAGCTATTCCACCAAAGTCCTGCACCTCTTGGGATGGCCCATGCCTCAGGCGACTACCACATGCAGCATTCCTTCTCTTTCCATTCCTCACCATCACTGGCTTAGGCAACCAAAATGGAATCTCACTGGATTCCAGATGGATGGGAAGAACATGCAGTATTTTCTTCCAGACCATATTCCAGGGAGCATCAAGATCTAATTCTAACAATGGATATGATCGCATCACTCTTCTGTTCCATCATTAACTTACTCTGGCTTTAAAACAGAAGTATGAAAGAAAAGAACTCTTTCTTTGCCTTCCCTTTGGTCCTTCCTCACCAAAAACTATGTATATTCTAACTTCATGGAGGTACTGATTGACCCTGAATGCAATAGTAACAGAAGAAACTAAAATTAATGAGTGTCTTTGGTATATATCTCATTTAATACATATAACTGACAAGGAGGTGGAAGTTCACACACATTAAGTGGCTTACACAAGGTTTTGTTACTGGACTTTGAATAGGCCTTGAATATGAGGTTCTTTAGTCTCAGTGTCATAAAAATGAGCACTGAACTGAATGCAAGATCAAGCAGACAATTTGTAGAAAAGAGCTTGTGCACAAGGGAGTTGACCAAAAAGAGAAGTCTAGCTCCCTGAGGGGTTCTTGTGGATGGCTCACACAGATGTCTTAGGGTGGGTGTGGGGCTTGGGAATGAGGATGAGGTCAGTTGTCACATGATCATTATCTGGTGGCAGCTGAGCCTGCCATGATCACAAGTTGTTTCCCATTGGTCAGTGAGCCTGTAAAATAATGCTTGTGTACATTTCCTTGTTACCATTTAATTGCCAAAATGACTCCTGTATTTTTCAGAACATGATATTAAGAAAAGTGTTATTGGTTTTTCAGGGTTCTTTGCAAGGGTACTTGATGTGAAGTTCCAACAAACCAGCACCTGCAGTTGCTGCAGTTCTATCTTCAGCCTCACGACATTTCCATTGGCCAAAACACGCTAAGTTGCCTCCTAGTTCAAAGCATCCAGCAAATAATGGCAAGGCAGATTCACTTGATTTCCATGACAAATACAGTGATGCTGTATTAGCTAGTGGAGCCACTTTCTGTGTTGCTACAGGGACATAAACAGCAATACAGACTGGAATAAAATGGAACCTGTCCCCTCTTGGCAGAGTCACCCTAAAGGAATGGAGAGATCAGTAGTCAACCCAGCTTGTGTAATAATGAATTGTCTCAATACCAACTCATAATTGATGCCAAGCGAAAGCACTATGCACACATTAAAATATCACATGATTAAAGAAACAAACTACATTTGAAACCTTAAAAAAATATGTTATCATCATGCATTCTTTCCTTTCATTATGTGGTTAGGTTAGTTTCAACTACAGAATTTTACTGAAAGTGAGGAGTCATAGTCAGGCCTCTGAGATGGTGTTCTTTCATTCAAGATGGAGTCCAGTGTTACCCCTACACTGCTCCAGTTTGAGAGCTAATAAGTGGTGAAGAAATTGCTAGGGGGAGGGGGGGAGTCTTTCTGACATAGCATGACCACCAAGGTTCAGAGCTACCACTGGTGAAGCTCTTCTGCTCAAATGTTCTTTCCCATCTTCTCTACCTGGCAGAACCATTTACTTCTTTTGAACCAAGCCTAGATTTTCATCTTCCCTGAGCTCTTCCATGGCTACAGTAAATAGGGCTGGTTCCTTCTCTCCCTCAGACCCCACAGCATGTTGGCACCTTCCTATCACAGTTCTTATTGTATGACATCCTTGTTACCTGCATTTGTACAAGTCTATAATTTCTAATTGTAGTAGGTTTCTTGCACTGGCCTGGTAAGTATAAGATGCTCTATCAACATTTGAGAAGGTAAGAAAGGAATAGAGATAACATATGCTTTGCCTTATAGAAAAGTTTATAACCATATACTATATAATCATGTCAAATAATGGGATGTGCCATATGTATATGATACTGGGAATAAAAGATTTATTAAAATGTCGGTGAAAAATAACACTTAATGAAAACAGTATTAAAAATAGTGACAACAAGCACATTATGCCATATGGTTCTGAGATATA
Organism: Tonatia bakeri; assembly: GCA_004024845.1. NCBI lineage: Eukaryota > Metazoa > Chordata > Mammalia > Chiroptera > Phyllostomidae > Tonatia > Tonatia bakeri. The sequence continues at coordinate 154,902 of PVIA01003085.1, forward strand.
AACTTGTTTCCCAAAATTGATCCAAAATATAGAATTCCTGAATTAAGCTAAAAAAGCTTAGCAAAAAAGATGGGTTATTTTCACAACAAAAAGATATAAAACAGAAAGAACAGCCTTGTGAAAACAGAAAAAAATAAATAGAAGAAAGATGAACCATTTAGTCATGGTTAAAGTGGCTCAGCTGGTTGGAGTGTCATTCTATAAACTGAAGGGTTGCGGATTTGATCCCTGGTCAGGGTGCATTCATGGGTTGCTGGTTTAGTCCCCAGTTGGGGCTTGTGCAAGAGGCAGCCTACTGATGTTTCTCTTTTGTGTCAATATTTGTCTTCCTCTCCCTCTACCTCTCTCCTTCTCTCTCTAAAATCAATAAGCGTGTCCACTGATGAGGATACAGAAAAGAAGATTAACCTTTTAATATCAAAGGTGATTTCTCAAAGACTCAACTCAAATAATAATTTTTGAAAGTGGACTATAGTGGTTATATATTATTTTAATTATGGTGATTGAGATTAATAAGAATTAGTAGAAAGTAACAGTCAGGGTATAAAATTGTTATTTTCAGTGTTCTAATCTAAAATTTTAAAAAATGAATTAAAATATGGGATCCAGCAGAAGTAACATCTGCTTCAGTGTGCTTAATAGGATAATAATATGGGTGTAATAATTTATAGTTTTAATTTGAACATTTCACCTAAAATGCCATATAGTGTGCTTGAGTGAGATATTGTTATGTTATAGAATTTTATGATTTTGTAATAAAAGATTTTGTAATAAAAAAGAGACATATTTGTCCTAGACCCTGTATATTAAGAGCTGCATATTAGAGACTCAAAGTGTATAGTACTAGTAAAATTTCACTTGAGACATGAGGAATAAAATGCTCTCTTTTCAAGGTATAAAATAAGATTTATTCACCCCTCAACCCAATATGGGCCACAGTATAAATACAGTTCTACAGTTTTCTCTGTGTACATTTGTAGATAAACTGTAGCACTGAGAAGCTAATGTCAAATTGAAACACTAAAGTAGTAATTATTACAAAGATATACTATTCAAAATTCAATACTCTGTCTTTCTACTGGTTAATTATGAAATAAAAACTGACAATTCTCAAAAAAGCAGAATTGTCAATTTCAGAAGTTTATGAACAGCAGTCCAGCAGTTAGAAAACAGAAATGCTATTGACCACAAAACAAGATCTAGTTATAAAAGAACTGAAGGTGATAATTTATAAATATTTCACTTAATGAAAGAGTAAGAGAATCCAGGAAGATTATTTTAATCTTGCATATATATAAATCAGTTAATTTCAAGAACCTTCTTAAAAGTAACCAAGTACAAAACAGGTATTTTTTTACTCAGAAACTAAGTCCCTGAGCTAATTACCATAATGTGAATGTGATTTCAATGTGAAAGCTTTTATCCAAAGAGAGTTGAAGAACCTTTGTCTATAGAACACAGCTTCTGACTCCAAGACAATGGCATATGTGCAATGATTATAAAACAAGTACATTCAGGATGGTGAGTGACTTCCAGTTACTGATTTTGTTCACTAAGACAAAACAAGACACTTTGTTTTAGGGATAACACCAACAAAACTATTACCATGTAGTTAGTGCTCCATTTTGGGAAACATACTGTTGCAAATTACTTGATGAGATCCAGTTAGAACAGAATGGGAATAGGTCTTATTTGTAAGCCTTTTTAATGAGGATGTTGTAACATGCTTTCCTATTTTTGCTTTAAAATTCAGTATCTAAAAGGAAGATAATTATTTTAAATGCAAGTCACACATTCCTTTCAATATATTCACTAAAGTCAGTCTTCAATTTAACACCAAACTTCTACAACTATCCTCTTTAGTAAAGAAGGATTAGGCCCTGGTGGGGGTAGCTCAGTTGGTTAGAACATCACTCCAACATATCAAGGTTGCAGGTTCCATTCGCCATTCAGGGTGCATGCAATAATCAAGCCAGGAAGGCCTAAAATGGAACAATAAATTGATGTCGATACTTCTCTCTCTAAAATCATTTTTAAAAAAAGACAGATTAGTAACCTAAAAATATGTGATTTGAAATAAAAGTGTAATAAATTAGATTATTTCTGTTGCTAGCTTATTGTTTACTGGTTTTTCACTCCATTCCTATTTCTTAAGCATTCACTGGGGATATAGGAAGTATGCAACAACAGAGACTAGAGCTGTGAACACAGCAGACTCTATACCTGCTCCCCTGGAGCTTACAGGCTCATGGAAAAGACTGTTAGGAAATCATATCTACACAAAAATCTTCCTTCCATGCAGGATGGTGAAATAGAAAGCTCTCAGGCTTTGAAACTGGTCAAACCTGAAATGATATCCTGCCTAGCAGTGAGCTTGTGACCACATTTACCTCCTTATTTTTAGTAAAATAGGGATTATGACACCTACCATGGAGAATTCTTCTAAAGTCTAACTGGCGTAATGGCTGGGAAAGGCCTGACAACTAACAGGTACTCAAACCATTCCCTTTTCCTCCCTTATTTATTTGCATTCCATCTCCTTAATTTTTCATTCAAATAACACCGAGTAACAAAAATCTGACAGTGAAAAACCCATTTCCTCTATTACAGCTAAGAAGGTATTTAATTAAAAAACCACTTCAAAACAAAAGTTAAAGTAATTTTCTTCATTAATGAAGAAGTTATCTATATCAAGAATATGTGTATATTGAACTTTGTTATCTAGTGACTTGTCATTCTCAGTGCTCATCCAATTTCCTTACAAATTGAAAACACTTAAAAAAAAAGAATAAGGTTTTCATTGCCTAAGGGAAAACTGGATTTTATGTTCAACACAACAAAGCTTACAGAAAGCAAAGAATAAAGTACATATACCTTGATTTCTTAGGTATAATAAAATCAAGTTCATGGAATTAAAATTTTTTCAGTCTCTGTAAGCAATATGAATTTGAACAAAGAACATGCATTTAAAGCAATGATCAATAGTTTATAACAATAACATTTTTTTTTGTCTACAGGGTTATTGGGTAAAATAAAATATTATTCTTTATTAGAAGGGTTCATGTATATATTCTCCAGGGTTTTCTTTTAGCTATATTTTTGAGACATCAAGCAGAAGACTTAATATTGCAGGTTACATTATGACAACCATACTCATTCCTGCATCTCTTCAGGTACTCATGGGGTTTTTCCAAACCCTGTAGACTTAACTCTGAGTATTTGACTTTATTGCAGTTTATTTTATTTTTTTTTAAGATTTTATTTATTTATTTTTAGAGAGGGAAGGGAGGGGGGAGAGAGAGAGAGAGAGAGAGAAACATCAGTGTGCAGTTGCTGGGGGACATGGCCTGCAACCTGGGCATGTGCCCTGACTGGGAATTGAACCTGCGATGCCTGGTTTGCTTATTGCAGTTTATTTTAATATGACCTTCCTCGGAATAAAGTTTAGCATTTTGCTCATAATCTAAAATTCCAGCAAAGAAAAGAACCTGCTTCCTTTTCTTCTCGAGATAGAAAAAGGCACAAAAACCAAAACCAAAAACAACAGATGTCATAACTTCAGAATAATAGCACCATGCCCTGGCTGGGTAGCTCAGTTAGAGTGTTGTCCTAATACACCAACATTGTGAGTTCGATCTCTGGTCAGGCCACATACAAGAATTAACCAATGAATGTACAACTAAGTGAAACAACAACAACAAATAGACATTTCTTTCTCTCTCTCAAATCAATAATAATAAAAGAATAATAGCACCTTGTTCTTGTTGTAGAAAGGGAACTACCTTATTATATTAATGAGAAAACTCAGGAGGATTAAGGTCTTATTTTAAGTCAGTGTCAGATTCAGGACAGCAGCCTAGTCTATAGTCCACATATGTGGGTGGCTCTGAGGGTAAGGCACATGTGCATATGCAAACACATGTATGGGAGGGATCACATGTGTTTGTGCAGTTTTGCGTTTACCTATTTCTTCTGTGTATTGTGAATAAACTAAACACTTTAAAATGTCTGCTTTAATGAAAGGTGGGAGGGAGAATTTTACTGTTTATCTTAAAGTAGTTTTGAGTACAAGTTTTAGGGTTCACACATGTCCTTCTGGCATTCCACACTTTTAAAAATTTCTTTTATCTTTTTAATAATTTATTTGAAAAATTTAAAATTAAATAAGTCACACAGATAACTAAATATGTTATATACTAGTTTTTAACACATTAGAAACCTCCCATACATAAATATTTGCTGCTTAGTTAACTAGCTTTTTGTAGGACTTAGAACAAAGCAGGGGTCACAAAGCAAATGACATCAGGGACCAAGAAGGTCATATTAGGGACTGCAGGCAACTAGGACTTCTATGAACTGGAACTTGCAGCCCAGCTAACTGAGGCAGCTGATTGTTGCCTGAGAAAATAAAGCCAATGTTGCCACATCTTGATTTTTTCAAGAATTTGGAATTCAAGAGTAAACTCCATTTGTTTATGAAATTGTGAAAATGGAAAAAAATAAGTAGTTAATGATCCAACCAGTAACTGGCTTCATTATCACCTACTGTTGGGAACCGCCCTGCCTGGTATCAGAAGCTGTAACCCCCGCTAAGGCTGAGGGAACTACCTTGGAACCATAAGCCAGCAAGGAGACAAGCTTATCTCCCTGACAGGAGCACCGCTTCTGCTCCTTTTACTTCATCTATAACTGGTGCCCAATGCTTGGTCGGTAAGCCAATGATGGGTAAGATTCCCCAAGGGGGGAATGACCTAAGACCGGCACAATCATGTGGGAGGCCCCCAAGGAAGGACTTTGGAGACTACAGCAAAAAGCGGTGATGGACTCTCACCACTCAGCTTTGACAAAGCCTGAGTCCTCATTTGTTTGCAAGAAAATCTCCTAATCTCTTGCCTTACTTCCCTTGCTCCACCTAAGCCTGAAACAATGACAGAGGGTGGTGCAGCCCTGTGCTGAAAAGGGTGGGTTCCCTGGGTGATCAGGCCTAAGAAAGAATATGTAAAAGTCCTGTGAAACCTGCTTTGTTTAGAATGCTCTCAATTGAATGAGGAGGGTCCAAGGAAGAAGTAAGTTTGTTCCTTAAAGTCTTTATAGCTCTTTAGCTATCTGACCCTGACTCAAAATAGGCCATCAGACTTCCTTGTTGTCTATTGTTTGATCCTTTCTTCCAGGCAATAAGTAATGAGCTTTACCTGACTTCCTGTGTAAACCAACCCAATAAAAGCCATTGAGGAAAAGGCTCTTGGTCCTTCTCCTTCAAGAGATCGGCCACCTTTCCTCCCCAAGCAGATCATGTCTTGGTAGACTTATTCTCATCCATGGAGGATGGGGGGGCTCTGTGGGCAAAGCCCCCCCACAACCTACTCTAATTAACTATAGGGTACAAAAGGCAAGTCAAATAAAGGATGAATAGCACAGCACTAGGACCCAGAAAGTCCTGGGTTTGAATGCACCTCCATCATGTAGGAGGTTCCTGACCATCTGCAAGTGCTTAAATCAAAGAAGACTCAATCTGTATCTGCCAAGTAGGAATAAGAGTACCAACTCATGGGATTGAGTGCAAATTAAATGAGAAAATGCAGACACTGTGACCTAGTGGCATGCATCTAGTAAAACTCTCTTATTATCATCATCGTTATTTATTTTGGGGCTGTTTTTGTAGGGCTGTACTGAATTGAGTCAATACATGCTATTGCCATATAGCCAATAAATTAACACATTCTATGTAAAAAAAAAACGAAAAAAATTCTAAATAAATTCATATTTTTTGGCATTTAATATACATGATTTTATAAAAATTTAATTAAGGGAATTGGAAGTTAATTTTTTTTGATAAATACATTATGCACATAATATAAGTCAGTATAGCTAATAACATAGCTACAGAAAGAGAAATTATAGGATGAGATTCCCTGACATGGAAGACTGAATTTCCTCCTGTATTCACTTGAAACTGCAAATGCTGTTGGCCCTTCTAGAATCTGTAAATCTATAATTTTTAGGTTAAGTTTTCTGGAGACATTGCATGTAACTTTTAAATTCTCTTCAACATAAAACTTTAATACTTTTAGAAGCTTTTCTTCCTCCTACCCAACTACAGATAATCTTCTGTGTCAGAGAAGTTGCTGAATGAAATTTTCCTCACTTGTAATAAGTGACATTTGTTAGCATTTCAAAGAGCCATAGCCTATCAGGGTTTTCTGTTTCAACCAGCCAGTCATACCCAGGCCAAAGCCATTATGCCACATGGGGCAATCAGAAAAGGCACCACCATTTCTTAAGGAAAATGAGTTGAAAGTCTCAAAAATAAATTCTTCTTTTTAAAGCTACTATAAATTTAAGATCCTGCATAAAATAGTTAATTATAATAGTAAGTTATAGGTACCAATTTAAAGTGACTAAAAACAGATTCAAAAGATGAGGGGTTTATAGAGTGCTTTTCCTGTTTAGATTCTAACACATTTGTAGCTTTTTAGGCATGCTTCCAAAATAAATATAAATACATCACAGTAATTATATAGAGGTAAATTCTTTCCTTAGCAAAACTCAGAGGCCAAGGAAAGACATCTCTAAAGACTTGAATGATACACACAAGACTTAGAAGCTCCAGGAGACTCCAGTAAGAAGAAAATGAGAAGTTAAGGGCCTCTCTATATGTAAACAAGATTAATGGCTATATTCTTGTTATTTCCTCCAACATCATCTTTTTCCTCAAAATGTTCACTACACTTTAGTATCTGAGCCTGAAGGCTAAAATTGCCCTGGGGTGTTCCAACTTGATTTTGTGTAACCTGATACTTATTGTGTAACAGGACAAACTCCTGAGATGCCAGACAAGAGGGACCATAGGTGAGATTCTTCTAAAGGAGCATTGTATTGTTGAAGGGCTGACTCTGAAATTGAAATTGAGTCCAAAAAGTTCATATTCATACAAATATAGCTGAAATCCATCTTGGTTTAGTTTATTTCTTGATTTGTTGGAGTATCAAACTTATTTTGCAAGAGAGCGTGATGTTGCCAAATTTAAAAAGAGGTGAAAAACCCCAGAAGAGGACTAATCTTTAGTACTATACAACACAAAGAATAAACCTTACAAAAGACAATTAGACTCCTAGTTCACAGAAGGTAAACTGTTAACATCAAAAAGAGCGTGACTACCCGAAACCTATGTAATTTTATTTAACCAGTGTCATCCCAATAAGGGGGCGGGGTGGTAGAGAGCGTGACCTTTAACTCCTAACAGCGCTAGGTGGCAGAAGAGAGTCGGTTAGGCGTCTAACTCCCCAGACAAATACGCGTGAAGCTGGGGCTTCCTTAGCTAGCACCTTCACCCTCCTTTTGGTATCAAAAAGACTTCAGGCCGACCTTCATTAAGGGAACTGAGCTAGATACAACTCTCTGAGACCTTTCAGTAGAGTTGATTTGGCTGGCGGGATTAAGCCCGCTTTGAAGGGACCTTGCTGTTTTTAGTCTAGCAGATTACTCACGTGCCACAATCCACCCCAATTTCAATAAGAGAAACACACCAAGCGGCAGTTGCCCTCGGGGCGGGGGTGGGGGCGGTCCCCCCCCCCCCCGCACCCCTTCCCCCCGCCCCAAACTGCCAAATTACTTACAAATGCCAAATCTAGGAGGGAGAGTTGGGACGGCTTCTGCTCTCTGATGTGCTGCGTCTGGAGCTGCTTTCCGCTAAAACTGCCCTAACACTGGAGTGGAAGGTCCACGTGGTGGAAGCACGCGGGTGCGCTTTGCAGTGTTGCTATGACCATCTTCTGGTGTTCACAAACCTGGAAGAAGATGTTATTTAGGAATCAAGCTTCATGAGCTATCCAACCCATCTAAGCCTCCTTTCTTTGTTTCAAAAAAGGAAGATAGTAAGAGTACCTGTTTAAAGGTTTGTTGTGAAGAGTAGATGAAGTAAGTGATCTGTGGAAATATGGTGCTTTGTTAATAAAGTAATTAATGTTAGCTTTTGATATCACCACCATCAAATGAAACAGGGAATGGGAAGGGTTTGTAAAACAAAGAACGGCCCTCATTATCATTGTTATTGTTACCACTCTCCTCAGGCCCTCTGCCTCTTCATCCAAACCAGTTGACCTCGTGTTTTCTCTGGCACACCCATACTTTCTCCTATCTTCAGTATCTAGAGCATAATGTCCATAACTTTTGCTATGGAATTGTATAAAGATGAGACTGACTCTGTCATTTACCAGCTGAGTAACTTTGAGAAACTGATTTCATCTTTCTGAGCCTGTTTACCCTCCTGAACAAGGATAGTAATAAGACTTTTCTCCATATGTTGCTTATGAGAGTGTATGCAGAGTGAGAACTCACCAGATGTTAGTTCTTGTGAGGAAAATTAATATTGCTATTCATATCTTCCCCACCCAAAATTTACTTTCTTTAAGGTTCAGTTTAAAAATCTTCATTCATCCACATACCCATTCTCTCATGTAAACACATTCTCATGTCTTCTTCCTACTCTGGGAGATTAAGGAATGAACTGGACATAGCTCCAGCTATCAAGGAGTTCCTAGTATGGGAACAGAAACAGGGATAGTGCAATGTAGATTTATAAGTTGCCAAAGAAGCATTTATTTTAAAGATGGTGTTAATTTCACCTAGAAAAAAATTTAGGAAATGAGACAATGTGTGTACATCATGATTGGAAGCATGGACTTTCTTGTTGCAGAAATCTGGAGTTAAATCTCTAATTAGTTAGCTAAATAACTTTGGATAAGTAATAATATTCTTTCCGAGCCTCAGTTTATTCATCTCTAAAATAGGGATAATTATAGAGCCTATGTGATCAAAGGTGAAGCAAAGATTATATATGGAAATCCACTTAAAAGTTTCAGAAGTTTCAATAAATGTTAGCTATTAGTAGTAGTAATGGTATTAAAAATAGGTGATATCATCATCAAGCCTTAGTGATGGGGAAACTGAATTATGAGAAGGACTTATACACAGGCTGGAGAAGGAGAAGAGGCAAGGAGAAAAACTCAGAAGTGAGAAAGAAGGGGATATTTGCAGGAACCAGTGGGTGGCTCAGTTTGGCCTCCTTAAACACTATAATGTATAGTGAGAGTGAGAGCCTGACCTGGTTTGCCTGGTACTGAAGGTTCTCCTAGGAAGCCGTGCTTTCAATGTTAAAACTGGCTAAGTTTTGGGAAAACCAGGGTGAGTTGATCCCCTACACTTAGAGGGTTGTGGCCCAGCAAACAAGGGTCTTGAATGCTGTGTCAAGAGGTTTAGGCTGTATTTTTGGCAATAGGGAGTTCTTGGAAGTTCTTGAATAAGGTACTAAGAGTTAAATAGGCAATACATCTACAAAATGAAAGTTTTATCTCTCATCCCAACCAAATCAGTCTCCTCCTTTTTTCTCCCATAGTCCTTTATTTGTATTTGTACTTCAGCATTTATCACACTGTCTATCTTAAAGGTTTGTGTGTTCCCATAATTTTACAATATAATGTCCTTGATATCAAGACTGGATCTTTGCTGTTTTACCTTAATGTTGTCTTGTATATAATATTAGCTCAATATGTATTGAATTAAATTGACAAAACCTATAATTCTGTATTATACAATATTAATTGACATTCATGATTTATCTCTATTCAAAATTGAACACAAGGTTTCTGTTTTCCTAGTAATTATTCTTCTGGTCACACATAAAATCAATTATTAAAATATTCATTAGCAAACCTACACAAAAAATAATCCTCTGTAAAATCTAAAGGGGTATTCTTCCCCTCTTGATAATTTTAAAATTAGAGAAATTATTTCAACTCATTCATTCATTCTACCAGCAAATGCAGCTTAGTAATATTAGGTGCTGGTTTCTGTCCTGGAGCCTGAAGTACAGATAAGGAATTGAGGTTTTGTACCTTAGTAGGTGGCCAGTCCAATACCTGAAAGACAGATCAATGGGTAGAGTTTTTAAGTAAAGTTCAAGTGAGCCTTATGTCATTTTCAAATGCTGAACTCCCCCCATGGAAATGTCTAAGTACTGTCAAATCAAGGAATCAAGTAAAAAGCAGTTATTTATTTTAATGCATATGGAACTATGAAGGAAACAAAGATATATGAGCCAGTGAGGATAATATATGATGGGGTTTTTTTTTTAGATTTATTTATTGAGCCCTGGACAGGAAGTTCAGTTGATTAGAGAATCATCTTGATACACCAAGGTTATGGGTATTATGGGTGTTTGATCTCCAGTCAGGGAATATACAAGAAACAACCAATTGAATGCATGGATGGGTGGAACAACAAAATCAATGTTCTCTCTTTTCCTTTTTCATTCTCTCTCAAATCAACAAATTAAAAAATATATTTAAGATTGATTTATTGATTTGAGAGAGAGAGAGGAAGGGAGGGATGGGGCGGGGAAAGAAGGGGTGGAATCAATTTATTTTTCCACCTACTTATGCCTTCATTGGTTGCTTCTTGTATGTTCCCTAACTGGGATTGGACCCACAATCTTGGTATATCATCAGGACAACTCTCTAACCAACTAAGCTACCTGGCTGGGGGGATCTTGGTGGTTTTAAAGTAGGGGTTCTAGGTCCAAAAATACACAGGTTCAAATTAGAGCTCTGCATCTCACTCACTTACTTTTGACAAGATATTAACTACTCTGATCCTTAGTTTCTTTATGTTCAAAATGGGAATAAAATAGTATCTACCTCATAGGGTTGTTACAAGAATAAAATGAGGTAATACATTTAAAGCACATAGCACTGTGGACATACTTTATGCAAGGAATATATTTCCAAAGCCCTCAGATAATATAAGACAGAGCAGGCAAAGAGTGGTATGTGTTTTTATTTACTGGCTAAAGGGTACTTTCTTGTAGCCAGTTCATTCATTCATTCATTCATTCATCCATTTACATCATTTATTATCAGTTGCCTGACCAAGATTTGAGATTGAGGGATTCTTAACAAATCTTGGTTTCCTGGGTTGATTTGGGTTCCTAGGAGGTAGTTGCTGGGTGAAGATAAGAATGAGAGGCTTAGGAACCTCCAGGACATCTTTAAATGATCCAACATCTGAATTATAGGGGTACCAGAAGGGGAAGAGGAAGAGCAACAAGTGGAAAACTTATTTGAACAAATAATAAAGGAGAACTTCCCCAATCTGGCAAAGGAAATAGACTTCCAGGAAGTCCAGGAAGCTCAGAGAGTCTTAAAGAAGTTGGACCCAAGGAGGAACACACCAAGGCACATCATAATTACATTAGCCAAGGTAAAAATGAAGGAAAGAATCCTAGAAGCAGTGAGAGATAAGGAGACAGTAACCTACAAAGTAGTTCCCATCAGAATATCAGCTGATTTCTCAAAAGAGACCTTGTAGGCAAGAAGGAGCTGGAAAGAAGTATTCCAAGTCATGAAAGGCAAGGACCTGCATCCAAGATTGGTCTATACAGCAAAGCTTTCATTTAGAAGGGAAGGGCAGATAAAGTGCTTCTCAGATAAGGTCAAGTTAAAGGAGTTCATCATCATCAAGCCCTTATTTGATAAAATGTTAAAGGGACTTATCTAAGAAAAAGAAGATAAAAAATATGTATAGTAAAATGACAGCAAACTCACAGTTATTAACAACCACATCTAAAACAAAAACAAAATAAGCAAACAACTAGAACTAGAACAGAACCACAGAAAGGAGATTACATGGAGGGTTATCAACAGGGGAGTGATTGGAGGAGAGAGGGGGGAAAGGTATGGAGAATAAGTAGCATAGATGGTAAGTAGAAAATAGACAAGGGGAGGGCAAGAGCAGTATGGGAAATGTAGAAGCTAAATAACTTATGACACATGGACATAAACTAAAGCGGGGGTATGTGGGTGGGAGAGGGTGTGCAGTGTGGAGGGGAATGAAGGGGGGGTAATGGGACAACTGTAATAGCATGATAAAATATATTTTTAAAATATAAATAAAGAAGAAAGAAACCTTGATCATGTAAAGCAATAATGATAATGTGAGGTTTAAATTATATCAAATAAAATTCCTATAATCATGTCATCTATATCAGTTTAAAAAAATGGTAGATTTCTTTTTTTATTGTTTATGCTATGATAGTTGTCCCAATGTTTCCCACTTTGCTTCATTCCGCCTTCCAGCCCCTCATTCCCATACCATTGTTCATATTCATGGGTCATGCACATATGTTACTTGTCTAATCCCTTCACCTTCTTTCAATCAGTCCCCACTTCCCTGCTCCCCTCTTATAAGCTGTCAGTCTCTTTCATAGTTCTCTGCCTCTGATTCTGCTTTGCTTGTTAGTTTATTTTGTTCATTAGATTCCAGTTATTAGTGAGATGATATGGCATTTGTTTTTCATTTACTGGCTTATTTCACTTAGCATAATAGTCTCCAGTTCCATCTATGCTGTCACAGAAGGTAAGAATTCCTTTTTTATTGATGTGTAATATTCCATTTTGTAACTGTACCATAGCTTTTTTAACCACTCACTACTGATGGGCACTTAGGTTGTTTCCACATCTTGGCATTTGTACATATCGCTGCTATGAACACAGGGGTATATATATTCTTTTCAATTGTTGTTTCAGAATTCTTTGGATATATTCCCAGAAGTGGATTCATTGCATCATATGGCAGTCCCATATTTAATTTTGTGAGGAAATGCTATATTGTTTTCCAGAGTGGTTGCGCCAGTCTGCATTCCCACCAACAGTGCACATTGCCAGCACATGTTTGTTGATTTATTAAATATAGCCATTTTGGTAGGTGTGAGGTGATATCTCATTGTGGTTTTAATTTACATCTCTCTGATGGCTAGTAATGTTGAGCATATTTTCATGTCTATGGGCTATCGTATGTCCTCCTTGAAGAAGTGTCTATTCAGGTTCTTTGAGCATTTTTTAATTGGAGTGCTTGTCTTCCTGGTGTCGAGTCATATGAGTTCTTTATATATTTTGGTGATTAAACCCTTGTCTGATGTATCATTGGCAAGTATATTCTCCCATACTGTGGGGCCCCTTTTCATTTTGCTGATGGTAGCTTTAGCTGTGCAGGAACCTTTTAATTTGAGGCGAGTCCCATTTTTAAAAAAATTTTTTCCTTTGTTTCCTTCACCCTAAGAGATATATTGGCAAAAATATTGCTACATATCTGAAATTTACTTCTATGTTTTCCCCTAAGATTTTTATAGTATGATGACTTATATTAAATCTTTTATCCAGTTTGAGTTTATTCTAGTGTGTGGTATAAGTTGGTGGTTTAGTTTCATTTTTTGCAAGTATTAGTCCCGTTTTCCCAACACCATTTATTGAAGAGACTGTCTGCAATGCATTTTATGCTCTTGCCTGCTTGTCAAATATTAATTGGCCATAATGGCATGTCTTTATTTCTGGACTTTCTATTCCATTCCATTGATCTAAATGTCTGTTCTTGTGCCAGTACCAGACTGTTTGATTACGGTGGCTTATAGTATAGTTTGATATCAGGTATTGTGATCCCTCCAACTTTGTTCTTCTTTCTTAAGATTTCTGAAGCTATTCCAGGTCTTTTTTTTTGTTTCATATAAAGTTTTGGAATATTTGTTCTAGATCTATGAAATATGACCTTGTTATTTTAATAGGAATTGAATTGAATCCACAGATAGCTTTGGGTAGTATAAACATTTTAATGATGTTAATTCTTCCAACCTATGAACACAGTACATATTTCCACTTATTTGTATCTTCCTCAGTTTCTTTCTTCAATGTCTTATAGTTTTATGAATACAGGTCTTTTAACTCCTTGGTTAAATTTATTCCTAAGTACCTCATTTTTTTGTTGTTGCAATAGTAAATGGGATTTTTTTTTAGTTTATTTTTCTGATAGTTCATTATTGATGTATAGAAATGATGTTGATTTCTGAGTGTTGATTTTGTAAACTTCTATTTTGCCAAATTAATTTATTAGGTCTTGTAGTTTTTTTTTTTTTTGGTGGAGCTTATAGGGTTTTTTATGTACAATATCATGTTATTTGCAAAAAATAACAGTTTTACTTCCTCCTTTCCAATTTAGATGCCTTTTATTTCTTCTTCTTGTCTGATGGCTGTGCTAGGACTTCCAGTATGATGTTGAATAAGAGTGGTGAAAGAAGCCATCCCTTCCTGCCTTGTTCCTGATCTTAGAAGAAATGTTTTTAGTTTTTGTCCACTGAGTGTAATGTTGGTAGGTTTTTTGTAAATGACCTTTATTATGTGAAGTATGATCTCTCTATTCCCACTTTGCTGAGAATTTTAAATATAAATGGGTACTGGATTTTATCAGTTTTTTTCCCGCATGTATGGCTATGATAATGTGATTTGTAGCTTTCATTTTGTTTATGTATCACATTTATTGATTTATGAATATTGTACCAACCTTGCATCCATGGGATGAATCCCATTTGACCTTGATGTATGATCTTTTTGATTTATTGCTGGATCTGGATTGGTAATATTTTGTGGGGGATTTTAGCATCAATGTTCATCAGGAATATTGGCCTATAGTGCTCTTTCTTTGTTGTGTGTTTACTTGGTTTTCGAATTTGGATAATAGTGGCCTTATAGGAAGAACTTGGAAACCTTTCCTCCTCTTGGACTTTTTGGAATAGTTTGAGAAGAATATGTGTTAATTGTTCTTTGAATGACAGGTAAAATTAGCCTATGAAACTATCTGTTCCAGAGCTTTGGTTTGCTGGGAGTTTTTTGAATATTGCTTCAATTTCATTCATTGTTATCAGTCTATTCAGGTTTTGTACTTCTTCCTGATTAAGTTTTGGGAGACTGTATGATTCTAGAAGTTTTTTCTTTTCACTCAGGTTGTCTAATTTCTTGGCATATACTCGCTCATAGTATTTTCCTATTCTTCCTTGTATTTCTGTGGTATTAGTTGTTACTTCTCCTCTTTCATTTCTGATTTTATTTACTTGGGTCTTTTCTCTTTTTTTTTTTATGAGTCTGGTTAGTTTGTCAATTTTGTTTATCTTTGAAAGAAATACCTCCTAGATTTATTTATCTTTTGAATTAATTTTTTAGGCTCTATGTCATTTATTTCTACTCTGATCTTGATTATTTCTTTCCTTCTCTTCCTTTTGGGCTTTGTTGTTGTTTTATAGTTCTTTTAGATGTAGAAATAGATTGTGTATTTGAGATTGTTCTATCTTCTTGAGGTATGCTTGTAATGTTATGAACTTCCCCCTCAGGACTGCTATCCCCATAGGTTTTGGGTTGTTGTATGCTCATTTTCATTTGTTTCCAGGTACTTTTTGATTTCCTCCTTGGTCTAACTGATGACCCATTTATTACTTAATAACATGCATTTTGGCCTCCATGTATTTGAATGATTTTAAGTATTTTTACTGAGGTTGTTTTTTAGTTTCATGCTATTGTGACTCAAGAAATTGATTGATATAATTTTGATTTTCTTAAAATTTTTAATACTTATTTTGGGTTATACCATATGGCCTATGTTTGAGAATGATCCACATGCACTTGAGAAGAATGTTTATTCTGATGCTTTGGGATGAAATATTTTGTAAATATCAATTAAACCCATTGATTTAGTGTGTCATTTAAGGTCACTCTTTCCTAGTTGGTGTTTTGTCTGAAAGATCCATCCAATGGTGACAGTGGGGTGTTAAAATCCCCACAATGACTGCATTGTTGTCAATCTCTTCCTTAAAGCCCACCAAGATTTTCTTTATATATTTATGTGCACCCATATTGTGCATGTATATGTTTATCAGTGTTATATCCTTTTGTTGGATTGATCCCTTTAGTATTATGTACTCATCTTCTTTGTCTCTTTTTATGGCCTTTGTTTTGAAGTCTATTTTGTCAAATATAAGTTACTACCCTAGCTTGTATTTTCATCTCCATTTGCATGGAATATTTTTTCCATCCCTTCACTTTCAGCTTGTGTAAATCTTTTTTCTAAGGTAGGTATCTTAAAGACAGCATGTATATGAGTTGTGTTTTCTTATCTTTTCAGTTACCCTATGACTTCTGACTGGTGCACTTAATCCACTTACATTTAAGGTTATTAATGAGTACTTATACATTGCTATTTTATTCTTTATACCTATGTTCCTCTTGTCTCTCTCTATTACTAATACTTCTTAAAGCAGTCCCTTAACATCTCTTGCACTGCTGGTCTGGTGTTAATGAACTCCTTTAGCCTTTTTTTTTTGTCTGGAAACATCTTTCTTTTGCCCTCAATTTCAAATGATAACCTTGTTGGATAGATCCTTGCTTGATTGTAGATCCTTGTTTTTCCTAACTTTAAGTACGTCATGCCCGTCCTTTCCGGCCTGAAATGTGTCTATTGAGAAATCACCTGGGAGTCTTATTGGAGTTCTTCTGTAGGTAATTCAATGTTTCTCTCTTGCTGCCTTTAAGATTCTCTCCTTGTCTTTAAATTTGGCCACTTTAATTATTATATGTCTTGGTGTAGATCTCTTTGGGTTCATCCTAGTTGGGATTTTCTGTGCTTCCTGAACTTGTATAACTTTTTCTTTTACCACATTAAGGAAGTTTTCTGTTACTATTTCTTTAAACAGGTTTTCTGTTGGGGGCTGCCCTGCCTGGTCTCAGGAAGCTGTAACCCCCTGTGACTTAGGCTGAGTGAGAGACCTTCAGACCAGGAGCCTCTAAGGAGACAAAACTTATTCCCCTGGCATGAACGCTACCTGTTCAGTGCTTGGCCTTTAATGCTTGATCAGTTAACCAATGATGGGTAACAATTCTCTAGGATAGAGAACGGACCTAAGACAGGCTTTGATCAGGAAAAGGCCTCTGGGATAAGACCCACCTGTGGAAATGAAGGAGCTGTGGAAGGGAAGGGGTGATCGACATCTACCCCTGCCCCTCTAAGCCTGAGTCTTTGTACTTAGAGGTGAGAAATCCAGGTCTCCTGGCTGCCTCTGTCTCCTGCCCTTCTCAGAGCTAAGCAAATAGCCAAAGGGGCAGCTCAGACTGGAGACGGCAGACCCCCAGGGTAATCAGGCTTGGGACATAGCATATGCAAGATCCTGTGAGATCTGTTTGCTAGAGGATGCTATTAACTTAGAATTTGAAGGCACAGAAAGGAAACCAAAACTAGCCCTTTGAGCCATGTAATCCTTTCATATGATAAAACTCCAATCTCTGCCCAGAATCATAGCAGGGACTCTTAGCATCTTTGTAAGTTACCTGTCCCCTTTGATCCTTTCTGCCAGACTGTGAATCCACAAACTGAGTCTACTTTCTCAATAAAAACCCACTGGGGTAGAGGAACAGGGCGCTCCTCACTGGAGGGGGAGCCCTTGTGACTTAGGCTGAGTGAGAGACCTCCGGACCAGGAGCCACTAAGGAGACAAAACTTATTCCCCTGGCATAAATGCTACCTGTTCAGTGCTTGGCCTTTAATGCTTGATCAGTTAACCAATGATGGGTAACAATTCTCTAGGCCATGTTCTCTATATCCCCACAGAATCATGGAAGAATTCTGTGCATTACGCGTGTTTTAATGAACAACCACAGCCAAGATGAATACCGCGGGATGGCCGGGGTGGTATTCTTTCACAGTTTTCTAGCACTTGCTAACTTTCTTCTCCTTCTGATATCTCTGTGATGCAGGTATTGTTACATTTCATGTTGTCCCAAAGTTGCCTTAAAATATCCTTGTTCCTTTTTAAGTCTTTTTTCTTTTTGTTGCTCTGTTGGGTGTTTTTTTCTACTTTGACTTCCAAATCACTGTTTCATCTAGCTTGCTTTTAATTCCTTCTATCTCAGATATCTTCATTTCAGAAATTGCATTCTTCATTTCCATCTGGTTCTTATTCATGGTTTCTATGTCTTTTTTTTCGTGCTGTTGTAGTTCTCACTAAGTTCCTTGTAGCTCCCATAAAGTTCCTTGTAGTTATCATGGAACTCTTTGAGCATCCTTGTAACCACTACTTTAAACTCTATGTCTGGTAACTGTATTGCTTCAATTTTATTTATCTCTATTTCTGGGATTCCTCCTTTACTTTTGATAATGGGTTGTTTCTTTGTCTTCCCATTTTAGCCAACTCTTTTTGTTTCTACATATTTGATAGATTTGTTTAAACTCTCTGTCTTCATATGGTGGCCTTATGTGGTGGGACTCCAAAAGGAGTCCTGTGGGACTTGAGGTACAATATCCTTGATCTTCTGATCTGGATGCTCTAGAAATGCCTTTGTGCAGGTTATGTGAGCTCTCCTATTGTATTTGGGTTTTGATTTTTGTTGGTCCATTTGTTGGTGAGTTCTCCCTTCCAGCTGGCTGACTGAAAGGTTCAACCAACACTACATCTTGTATGCTGTTGTAGAGGTACTGACAGAACAAAACAAAACAACACAGAAAACAAAACCCACACAAGCAAAACAAAACAAAACAAAACACCCAACAGCAAAATCAACAATAAAAGAGTTAGGACTAATAAAAGTGGAAAGAGAAATAGAATATGATAGGAAAGAAAAAATACAAGAAGACCAAAGGAAAGAAAAATGATTATGAGAGGATAGAGGAAGGAGAAACAATAAGAATAAGGAATAGAAACAGGGAATCACCACAAAAGGACAAAGAAAGAAAAAATATAAAATTTAAAAAGTAAGAAAAGGAAGGAAGAAGGCAAAATGGAGCAAGAAAAGGAAAACATGATATTTGAAAGAAAAATAGAGAAAAAATTATAAAACAAATGAAAAAATGATAAAAAGCTATGTGAAAGAAAAAGTAATGAAAATAATAAAAAGAATGAAGTATTTGTCTCAGCAGAGTTTAGTGCTTGCCTGCTGGATTCTCTCTTTGGATATGACTCTGATGTTGTCTGAAGCTGGTGTAAGCCAATGTCAGATGCTTTTCACATCTAGTGCTAGGCAGCCTGTTGAAGCTCCAAGAGATTCACTGTTTGTGGTGGTTTTCTTCAGGCTTGGATGCATCTGAGATGGGCCTCACTGTTCTGCAAGGCTGGCTTTTTGAGCACAGGGGCCATGAATGGGTCAACTAATGTCCAAAGACATTGAAGCTCTTCCACCTGCCTCTACCTGTGGTCGTACCATTAGTCTAACCACTGACCTATCTGTTTCTAAGAGGGTTCTGGCAGAATTAGATGGATGGGACTCCTGGATCTCCTGTGGGAGGTGCTCCTTAGACTTTAGGGAAGATGGTGAGTGTGTTTCCCTGTCCACATGCCACATGTCTGAATCTGTCCTGGATTATTTCCCTGAACTGGTGGGCCCCAGCCACTTTACCACTTGGTGAAGTCCCTAGTAGTGAAGTGGTTGGGGCCTCCAGAGCTCTGAGTTTGGTTTTCTGGAAACCAAGAGGGCATTCTTAGGTTTTCCTGTGATGGGGGGGCACTAGTCTGGGTCCTGAGAAAGTGTAAGGAATGGTCATGTCCTAAAGTGAGTCTCTGATACTCCTTCATCTGCCTATGTTGCTGTCTTTTCAGCAGGGGATAATAGGCATGTTGCAGGAAAGTAAGAAAATAAAAAAGTTCAGGGTAGGGTGAGCAGGATTCCAGAGAGTGGAGTGAGTGGTTTCCCACTGGGTAGGGTAATTATTTTTCCTCCTGGGAAAAATAATTGGTCTTCTCAAGAAAATGGCTGCTGCTATATGGAGATATGTCTTAGCACTGGGAACCCAGAAGACATTTCCCCCACACCTCTTTCCAAAGCCTCCCACTTCAGACTCTCCTCATGTGATTCCAGACTACACTGCCCTCCCTTTGCTTGAGCCCATGGTGAGTGGCTGTGAATGAGAAACCTATGCATTGGCTCCTTAGAACAACAACAGAAAGTGTCTTTGTCTCCAGTGGGCTCTGTCTCTCTCTGTCAGCCAAAACCCCAAGGCCTTTCATTGTTGAATGCTGCATGGGCAGGTGATCCCAGTACTGGCACTCTGTGCTTGGGAGCTGGCCAGGTCTGTGGTCTAGGTCTGTTGCAACCAATCAAGGCCAGGCAATCCACTATTGCCTCTGGTAGACAGAAAAAAATGTATGGAGACATGGGGATGGCCTTTTTGTCATGCCTTTATTTACAGGCTGGTGAGCCATGCATGCCACAAGCTGCAAGCCTAGCTAATGGGAAGCCCCTACCTGTTTAAGCACTAGAGGGGAACAAAGCTTGAAAACTGGCAAAACCTTATATAACATAACATAGTTCTGAGCATGCGAGCCCATTTTATGTTATGGCAACAGTTTATTGGACCTAGTCTCAAGGCTATGAGAATACCGGTTATCAAGCCCCTTCAAGGCTACAGGGAAACTGCTCCCCTTAGTTACCAAGACACCTCAGTGAGGAAGCCAGACTGCCTTGACATACCCTACAGCTTCACTCCTTTCCAGGAAAAATTTCTGTAGCCATGCCACAACCTCGGCCCATCACCTGTGAAACAGGTACCAGCATTTTTGTGTCCCTTCCCTTTCTACTAGTTGTGAAGTGGTTGCTGCCTGCCTTGGTTAGGTAGTCTGCAGGTGTTTATTTCAGGTGTCTGTTCCCCACTTTATTCTTATTTTCAGTTTGGTTCTGGGAGGTAGTATGAGACAGATCCTCCTACTCTGTAGGCATCTTGCCCCTCTACCAAAATAAATAGATTTAAATATTTCTAAAGGCCTTACTTTTTTGGGTGGAAGGAAAAAAATCAGTAAAACTTAGTAGTAGACTTTTATAACTCAACAATGCATTTTGTGTGTATTGTAATGACTAAAGATTATTACTAAAAGAAAAAATACTTACAATTTCCAAAAAAAGGAAAAAAATGGAATGATAAAAAGAGAATATTTTATCAATTAAAAAGAAGACTAGAATATATAGAGTAAGAAAATATAATGCACATATAGTGATGCTATATTTAGATTAAATACACAGTAATTACATTTAACCTTGAATTAATTATTCCAATTAAAGATAAAGCTTTCAGACTTGCTAAACGACTTATGCTATTTATGTGAAAAATATATGTCAAACTTAAAAAAAGCATTGATTGATGCTGCTCAGTTGGTTGGGCATCATCGCACAAAGCGAAACATCACATATTCCATTCAAGGTCAGGGCACATGCCTAGGTTGTGGGTTCAGTTCCAGACTGAGGCGTGTGAGATAGGCAATCAATAGATGTTTCTCTCTTACATGGATGTTTCTCTCCCTTTTTTTCTCCCTCCCTTCCTCTCTCTCTATAAATAAATAAATAAATAAATCTTAAAAAAATATATATGTTAACCTAAATGTAGGGATACAGTAAGGTTGAAAAAAGAAAAAAGGAAAAAGTTACACCATGTAAACACCAGTTTAAAAAAATGTAACTATGTGTCCAAAATACTATCAGACAAAATATACTTTAAGATGAAAGCATTACTAAAGTGAGGAATGTCATTTTGTAATGATAATGACTTAATTTTTCTAGAAAGATAAATTTATTCTTAATTGCTATGTGCCCAAAATTATGTCTAAAAGATGTATCAATCAAATTTATTTAAAATGCATTTGTTATAAATCTATTGAAGCTTTCATAATATATGTAATAGATGTACATATTTCAATCAGGCAAATCATGGGGACTATTTGGTGACTAAGTATGCCAAAATAGGAGTGAATATTATTGTAACCGGGTGCAGCCAAGAAGGAGGGCCCAAACAGGGATTTGGAATGGGGCCCAGAACTCAGGATATCCAGGAAATATTAGGATGTCCTCACCCCCCCCCCCCCACAGGTGTGGGTTGGGGAAAGGGACACATGGAGCAGAGCCATTGAGAGCTGTTTTGCATAGCAACAGCTTTGCAGCTAACCTCTGGTGTGGTCATTTAACATATCTATAACCTTTACCTGGTTACACAGATATGTTAAATAGCTGTGGCCATACTCTGAGCCAGGGGAATGGAAGTAAATTCCCCACCAAGATGTAACTGGGGGGCAGGTCCCCTGAGTTACAGTGCCTGTGTGGAAGCTTGAAGATTGGCTCCATGATATGGGGCCACGCCTGCCCAGACTCACGATGGCAGTCCAGTATAGCTGGAAGGATAAGAGAGGGCTAGCAAGTGTAGCCAATGGTGGGAGGAGTTGGAAGTGGGACTGCAGAGGAAGATTGGCATAGGGATTTAAACCCAGACGAGGCAGCTGTAGAAAGGAGAACCATGTGGTTTTGGTTGAGTGGCTACTCTCCGTCCTCACAGCCAGTGGAGGAAGAACCATGGTGTTTTGGCAGAGTGGGGACTCCTGTGGCCCTGTGAGAGAGGACTACTCGCCTGTGGCAGTGCAGAGAGAGAACCACTCAGTCTTTAGCAGAATGGGGACTCCCGCAGCCCTGCGAGAGAAAATCACCATGCAGCTTTAGCAGAGAACTGCCACTCGGCTTTGGTAGAGTGGCGACCCCTCTCCTTGCAGCCATTGAGGAGGGAGAACCACACAGTTTTGGCTGAGTGGAGACTCCTGCAGCCATTGTGCAGAGAGGACCACGTGGCTGTGCCAATAGAAAGGACACCCCTGCAGCTTTAGAAGGGGGAACCACCACCCGACTTTAGCAGAGATCCCAGTGACACAGCTGATGGTGCTGGGAACTGAGGGAGGCCTACAAGCTGCGACAGATTACTGAGAAGAACTGGGGGCTGCCTGAGTCACGGACTTCTATTTCTTTTCCTGAGATACGGTACCCCAGACTGGGCAAAGGGGGAAGGAAGGACTGTGTGTGTTTGTGGGTGTTTTAAGTGACTTTGGGATTTTGATGAAGACATTAGGTTACTACTTTAAGTCTGTACAGCATTAAATAAACATTTTCTTTCTTTTTCATGAATCTCTGGCATTGAAAGATGTCTTTCCTATAAGGCAGTGGACATAACAAGCCTAGGGGGTTCCTTTTGGTAATAGTGTATTGCCCTTGGCCCCCCTGCCTTCTGTAACATTATCATCTTCTTGCTTTAATCCATGCCTTATCCCATTGAATCCATTTGTTTAGTTAGTGGGGCAAGTGAAAATGCAATAAAAGTTTTATATATTACTTTATTTCTTAATCTACTCATCCATTTCAGACCATTAGTTACTAAGTAAAGGCAGTTTCAGAGATATAGAGAAGGTCGTAATTAGGCTGAAAGATACATTGGTAAATTGCATTGTTTAGTGTGATTAAACATAACATGAAAAACACTTCATTCCTAAATTGAAAATCTTTTAGTAATTAAAATAATTTCTTTAAGAAATCATTTAGATTTTCTGCAGTTGTTTTTGAAAGATATTTATTGCTACTTCCTTTAATACTCTTTTTCTAGAAGAAGAAATATGCATAGACTTCATACTTCTTAGTGTAACATGAAGATATTGAGTCTTATGAGATTTGGCATATAATGTTGTTCTTTATATGTAGCCTAACTGTCTTATGTTTTTCTAAAGTGTATGTTTAAAATGCATGGGGGTTTGCCTTTAATTTTTATGGTAATTTTACTTATAAGCAGTCTTTGTGGTAAAATTATAAAAGATTCAAAACATAAAACT
Source organism: Tonatia bakeri (assembly GCA_004024845.1). NCBI lineage: Eukaryota > Metazoa > Chordata > Mammalia > Chiroptera > Phyllostomidae > Tonatia > Tonatia bakeri. Next base: position 178,387 of record PVIA01003085.1, read on the forward strand.
GTTTCCACCTTTCTGTACAAATTTATATAGAGATGCATTCATATGTAATATGTTATGCAAGTCCATAGTACCCCAGTTAATGATAGTTTGAACTTTCTTTTATTATTGAAATCTGCAGAACATTATGTCATATTAGCAATATGTTATATTTTGAATGATTGTAACTTTATGTGGTCACTTACACATTACTTTAAATTAATTTACTTTCTTTCAATGTCTTCACATGACAGAGAGAGAGCAACCTCTCTGGTGTCTCTTCCGATAAAGGCATAGATCTCATCATGGAGACTCCACTTTCATGACTTCTTCTAAGTATAATTACCTCTGAAAGGGCCTGTCTCCCCAAACCATCACCTTGGGGTAGAGTATTAACATATTGAAATTTGTGGGGACTCAATTCAGTCAATAGCATCAATCAACAAGGAGATTTGTACTATCCACTACAATGACCTGATGGGTCTCCTAAGTGCTTTTCCTCCTAGCACAGTAGGTGGCTAGTTAACCAAACAGCTTAACATGCAGTGCTGATGAATCAAAGTCAACTGAGACTCAGTCCTCATGAAGGAACAGACCTTAATTTTCATCACCCTGAATATGCCCTTTTTTGGTAAGGAGAGAAAAGAGTTGACATTGTATGGTTCAATCTAGAATCACCTATCATCGTTGTTGAAATATCACTCTGGGGAGAGAAGCATCATAAATTTCACTCAACAAAGATTTAAGTAGTGTATTCCATCATATCCAGATACTCCTTTTACTTATGCCACATTTCTTTTTAAGAAAAAAACTAAAACATTTTTGTTGCCATATTATTTCAAGATTAGATAGTAGCACCTCTTTCTGCTTCCTTTATTTATTTGAAAAAAATTAAACCTGAGGGAGTAGTATGATGAATTTTCATAAACTCTTCACTTCAAATTACCAAAAGGTCAACATTTTGCCTCTTTTGCTTTATTTCTGTGTGTATATACTTTTATACTTATTATTTTTGTGTAACCATTTGAAAATATGTTTCAGGAATCATGAGTCTTTGCTCTGAAAGACTTCAATCTGTATTCTCTTAGAACAAAGATACTTACTTGATAAAGAGAGCCCAGAGAATGTGTGTGTGTGTTTGTGTGTGTGTGTGTGTGTGAATACATATATACATATATAATGAATATATATATATGCTCTCCATATATATATATATGGAGAGCACTGGTATTCACCAAGAATAGGAGTGAAAGGGGCTAATTTATTTTTATTTTGGTGAGTAATTTGTAGAGCAATTAAATTTAATGTGTGACTGCAGGAATCCAGTAAATGAATAAATTTCAAAGTCGGTTTAGGGAAGCTAAGTTTTGCCACTCTGAAGGTGCTTTTGGGGATATTGATTTTAAGCTGTTTGTTAAAACACAAGCCTCAGAAAGAAACTTTGACCCTTCCTCCTTTCCTGCCCAAGAGATTCAGAAAGAGAAATCAGCTTCAGGAAGTAAATGTTAGGATGTTTGCTTTAGCCTAGCTTGAATTCAGTGTGGTAAACAAGAGGGCTTCAGGCAGATGCCTGTTGTCTAGATACCCCATGTGTCCCATTGTTTCTGAGTCACTTGGCAAGGATTTTCTAGCCACATGTGTTCTGCTCTTCCTTAACTACCTGCAAATTACCCATTCTCATGTCTGAAATCTAATACCCCACGCTCCACCTCTTATTCTTTGTCCGAAAATGTCTTATGTATCCAATATATCCTCACTGTCTTTGGAATTTTCATGTCCAAGTGAAACTGATTTTATCCTGTATATCAGTCTCTGTTAATATGATTATTTTTCCAGCCTAGGAGAAAGGGAAGAAATTAGAAGGTTGGAGGAAAGGTATTATTTTTTTAATCCTTCACACTTGAGTAATTAAAGAAGGGTTTGGATTGTATTTGCACTACAAACTTTGACCCCCTGAGGATTTAGTCAGCTAACAGAGGTGGAAAAAGTAGTAACATATTGATGTGGTACATTCCAAATACAGTTGAATTTTGCTGAAACTGTTTCTGAGACCCCAGACTGGGTGCACTCTTGTAAATGATTGTATTGGCCCCCTCTTAGCCATCAGGACTAACAGACTACCAGCCAGGAATTGCCTTCTGATTCACAGATTAGCAACCTACAGATATCCTCTGCCAAGTATCACATCTCCTGTTTTAGAGTCAGTTATTCTGCAAGGCTCAGGTTTGAGGCTCAGAGTGAAATCAGAAAAGAGACCAGAGCTCCTGCTGCCTGTCATGTGCCAAACCCAATAAACAGAGACAGGGATTAAATCTTTATGGATGCTTTATTCAGATGGCCAGTGATCTGAGAAGATGACGGTTTCACACCCTAACAAAACTGTCTTACATTTTCTTTCCAAGTCAACATTTTTATAACAGGGAATAAACAAGGTACAGTGAGGGGTTTTGAAATTCAGGGAGAATTAGGTGAAATAAACTGCAGCATTCTTGTCCTGGGCAGTTAGCTGTTCCCAGGGGCCTATGGTCATCTGTCTCTCCCTAGAACACAAAGGCCCAGGTGCCTCCCTCCACTTGTCCCCAGGTGGTAGTCTTTAGCAGTGCCCCTGGAGGAAAGCCATGTCTCCCAGGAGCCAGGATGGGCCTTATCTGTAGTTTCTCAAACAATAGCTTTAACATTTAGCCTAGCTTTACTAGGCTCGTAACTATTTACCTTAAACTAAAATTTTCCAACTCTTAAGTCTCCTATTGTTACAGGGTGCGGCCAAAGGGGGGACCCCAAATGGACATTTAAAATGGGGTCCAGAACTCAAGGCATTCAGAAAATACTAGGATGTCCTACCCCCCACCTCCAGGTGTGGGTGGGGGAAAGGGACAAATGGAGCAGGCCCATTGAGAGCTGTTTTGCATAGCAACAGCTCTGCAGCTAACCTCTGGGGTGTGGTCATTTAACATATCTATAACCTTTGACTGGCTACATAGATATGTTAAGTAGCTATGGCTCTGCTCTGGGCCAGGGGGATGGAAGTAACTTCCCCACCAAGATGTAAGGGGGGGGGCAGGTCCCCCGAGTTACAGCGCCTGCGTGAGAGCTTGGAGATGATTGGCTCCATGACATGGGGCCACACCTGCCCAGACCCACGATGGCGACCAGAAAAGCTGGAAAGGACAGCAGATTGAGGGCAGGTGTGGCCGAGTGTGGGAGGAGTCGGAAGTGGGGCTGCAGAGGAAGATTGGCGCGGGGATTTAAAAGCCCAGGCTCGGCAGCCATAGAGGAGAGAGCTCTGCGGCTTTTGGCAGAGTAGAGGGCTCCTGCAGCCCTGTAGAGAGAACCATGCAGCTTTTGGCAGAGTAGAGGGCTCCCGCAGCCCTGTGAGAGAGGACCACGCAGTTTTGCCAGAGTGCAGACCCCTGTAGCTCTGGTAGGAGAGGACTGCGTGGCTTTGAGGTGCTTCTTTTGGTCACGCAGCCTGGGAAGCAAGAGAGACTTTGCCTGGAAGAAGGGTGAAAGAACTCTTACCAGTAGGCCATGAGATGGTGCTGCATGGCTTTGGATTAATTGGAGATCCTGCCTGGACGGCGACACAGCTGATGGTGCCGAGAACCGAGAGAGGCCTACCAGCCAAGCACGGATTACTGGGAAGAACCAGACACTGCCTGAGACTGGACTTCTATTTCCTTTCCTGAGATACGGTACCCCAGACTGGGCAAGGGGGAAGGAAGGACTGTGTGCATTTGTGGGTGTTTTAAGGGACTTTGGGATTTTGGTAAAGACATTAGGTCACTACTTTAAGTTTGTATAGCACTAAATAAACGTTTCCTTTCCTTT